>JADBJO010002512.1:62500-150000 GCA_016801955.1 Conus betulinus
CAGGAATTGGTCTTCATTCCCACATGCAGGCCCACATCAACAGATGAAGCGCCTGCCCACTTAACCATCGGACACGACGGGAGAATCCATCAATACATAAGTCTACCCGGAAGAGCCACTTTTGAGTGTGCAGGGGGATTGTACATAGCTGCACATCCTCAGTAATGTAGATGTTGACATCATCTGATTCCAGTCCTTACTAGCACCCTGTTTTCTCAGATTCCTCTTTTCCTGATGGTCCACATTCTTCCTACAGGACAGACTACTGTACCTGTATCAGGCTTGTTATGGGCACCTGGATGGCCACCCAACCTTGCCCAGTGTCTGAGCGTGTCACCGTTGCATCTTTCCAATGCATTTGAAACCTTCTTATCTCCTTCCAGCGAGAAAACTATTTGGTTTATACTCCCAATTGTAATCTTTCCCTGTCGCTTTTTCGGAATTATCATTATTTTTTTTTTCTTTTTTCTCTCTGCAACAATCTTTATTGATTTTTACGTTACAGAATTAATCCCTTCTTTTTCTGAGCTAAGACAGCCCTTTTGAAAATGTATTAGATGTGCAAATATATCACTTTACAAAGTTAATGTATGATCCTAATTGGTCTGTTTTGAATGTCTTTCCCCCAACAGAACTCAGATTTGGAAACAGCACTCGATATAACCAATTTAATGAGAGAGAGA
Organism: Conus betulinus; assembly: GCA_016801955.1. Taxonomy (NCBI): domain Eukaryota; kingdom Metazoa; phylum Mollusca; class Gastropoda; order Neogastropoda; family Conidae; genus Conus; species Conus betulinus. Next base: position 63,184 of record JADBJO010002512.1, read on the forward strand.
GAGAGAGAGAGAGAGAGAGAGAGAGAGAGAGAGAGAGAGAATACTTTGTGGTCAGAATGAAAATTCCATTTCAAGAGCAACCATTGATTTTACATTTCATTCATATTTTGTTAAGTGATTTATTTACATAATCTGTCAACATTAATAAATGTAGTCATCCACCTGTTTGTTTGTGTTATCAATCTATAATGAAACATTGTGTTTTTTCTCCCGTTTTTGTGGCAAAGGTAACACAAATGGTAAATGTGCTGAGCAAAACCCGAAATGTATGTAATAGGAAACTAGAAGTGAAACCGGATAATCTGAACATGCTTAATGAACGGTGAATGAAAAGAAAAGCTCGAGTGACTGCAAATGACAGCAGTCATCGGCTCAGTAAAAATGTGAGTTTACCGTCAGAAAGGTGGTACCGGGCCCCCAAATTCAGGACTCTTGGAACTAGGAAGTTTCATCTACATGTGGGTGCTAGTCTTTGGATGCGTGGATTTCTGTTAAAATTCAGACGAGTTATTCATTATTATCATGCTATTTTTGAAATCTGGACAGTTATGCGTGTTGCATGTTGGTGCTGGAATTCTTAATTGCTGTATGCGTGCCTATGTCCGCACATGCACATGAGAGTGAAGAAACTGCTAATTAGAACTACAACGGCAGGAACATATCAGCACTACACTTGTAGAATCATCATAAAACACAAATTCGAACCCGCTGTAACCTGCCATGTTGCCTACCAATGAAGAACCTTCCAGAATATTACCCTCAGATTCGTAGATATTGCTTTGTTCATCGTGAGATATTGCAAAGAAAATATTTACATAAAAAAGGTAATAACTTCCTTGTGGTTGTTGCTGTTGCCTCCATAATGGCTGAATATATCAGCTGGCCTGAAACTTATGGTTACCATGGAGTATTTAGCAGGTCAGGATTTAAATTCCATCACAGGCTTTTATTTGTGGGATTTTATTCACCTAGGCTGAATCCTGCCCAGAACTGATCGTGATGTGGACTCAAGATGGGAAAGACTAAAATCACATAATCCAGTTTCATCCTCTCTCATTGAAGCATTGTCGTTGCGATTTCCTGCACAACACCATAGGTGTTTGTATCTCTCCAGCGCGGGCCGTCAAGATCTACGAACAGGGTACACCCGTCAATCTGTCATAGCGTAGCGACCTTAATTTTGATTTCCTCTCCTCAGTTATGCCACGCCTGTAACCCTTATGCAAGTCACTTCATGGGAGTGTCGTTGGATAATGTGGGTATGTGTATACCCAATGGACGGCGGGTGGGTGGGGCACTTCTTCTACCGACTCTGCAGCCAATTACTGTTCTCAGAAGGTACGGTTGTGAACAGGGCAGCTGGAAAGATTGTCACGGGGGTAATGTCACTTAAACAGCATAGCTGATTAAACAGAAAGAAAGGCGATTAATTATACGAGGCATTATTGCTATTGATAATTTCTTCTAAATTAGTTTTCAATGTATTGTTATATTTTTGTGGGAATTTGATTTGTCAGGTGTTGTAAACATTTCACTACTGTACTGAATTCAATTCAGAGAGAAAACTCAGAAATGCGGTTTACTTGTTCTTAATGATGAGTACTCATGCTTGGTATGCCAAACTAAGCGAACTTGTGGAACACTCAGATGTATGCTGATGTGTGACTTGTTTGCGATGCTGAAATGTGTTTTGTTTTAACTTGCTGCTTCAGAACAAGCGAAAAATAGACATAAGTTATCAATAACGCACAAAAAACCTCTTTCTACTGACACAAATCATTTCTGCATTAATGGTCTACAGAGCTACGAATCATCCCCACTGAAAAGCGTTAGAAATAGCACGTCTCCTGGCTACCATCAGCTTTACAGTGGCTTAACCCTGGTGAATATCACAGCTACGCGGGGAAGAAGTTTAACTGGATCTATTCTTTCATTCCGTCATCTTTAACAAGCACATGCTGTTCAACACTAGAAAAGCGCACTCATCTGCTTAGATCACATACATACGTCCATGTTGGATTTAAATGGGTCAGTGGGGTAGAGGCAGGTCCAAGTGAATACTTCAAGGCAAAATCATTTGCCCTCTACTATTTGTCAATTCACTACTTTTTTGAAATAAAAAGCCATGAATCATCCCTGGTTCATAGACTTGTAGGAAAATGTCACTTTTTAGTGGATATTTAATGAATAGATTTTGAAATTCAAGGGCAAGGACATATTGGAAGGACCACATGCAGAATATCCTTAATTAATATGCCTGTTTGTAAACTATTCACTTTCAGTCAAAACTTCATTAGTTCCCTGGATTAGTTGTTGCTAATCTGTTTTCCAAGAATTTGTTGCTGACTTTTTTGTTTTCAGAGACAGACACATGTTCAGTATGAGATTGGATTTTACTTGGTATGGGGCTTTAAAAACAATTCATGACGAGAATTTTTTTTTTTCAAATTCCTTTGAGATTATACCCCCCCCCCCCCCCCCCCTTCCCTCCCCCCTTTTTTTTCCCCCTTAGAGAGGTTTCAAAACTCAACAAGTATATAAAGAACATTGTATCCTTCAAGTTTAATGCGTTCGTGTTACTCCAAGAAATAACGAACTGTTTTAAGCCAATGAGAACAACTGAGCACACAATAGGCTCATGTTTGCATCTTGCCCTTCACTTTAAGTACCGCAGCAGGTAATTACAAAATGAGTACTGTGGATATAATAAAATAAAAAAATATGTGATGTATTACATCTGCACAGCGAAAGAGTGAAAAACGGAGATGAACAGAGACAGGGAGGGATGGAGGGAGGAAGATATGCAGAGGCATGCAGACAAAGGATGAAAAAAAAAACATTCAGTTTTTGAAAATTTACTCACATTCTATACCACTTTTATAGGACCATTTGATTTGTACATTCAACAGCTGATCTTCATCATGAACAGCACGTTACACGCAGGACCTAACACTTTAAAAGAATCATAAACACAAACTGACAAAAAAAGGCATGTCATCAACAAAACACATAGGAAACCATGACAGCAATTCAGAGCATAAATTATTCATAGTGACCTGTGTAACTTACATTTGCTGTGGGATTATTCTCTTGCGAATCAATCACACTTATGGGTCTCTGTACACAGGGTCAGAGAGTGCATGCACATAAAACAAGCAAAAAAAGGCCAGGTAAGGAAATGAGTTCACAATGTCTCTTTCATGGTGACTGCCCACACAGGGCCTTTCATTCAAGGGATGTCGCTATTCGAGGAAATTAAACTGCACCCATTTTTGACATGCTGCAGTGTATGACACCTACCTACAGATATCCTCGAGGCTGATAAAGCCATGTCGTGCTGAGTATGCCAGGCACTCTCCTTAAAATTTTCCCCAGGGGAAAATTAAGAACATTTGAATGTGACACACACACACAAACCACACACACCAACAGGAGAGCAAATAAGACACTGCGGAATGACCAGCGAGTGTCTGCTCTGGACAATGTGTATATTTTCACTACGCAGCTAGCAGATTACAACGAAAAAGCTGGCATAAAATGAAATCTAAATGTTGTCGACAGATCATAACAAAAAAGCTGCCACTGTATGAAATCTACCACAGAGAAAAATGAGTAAAGATGCAGATGAACAGAGTCACAGAAGCAGAAAGACTGAGGACGACAGGCAATGTCATAGCCCAGCCAAGGAATGAGGAATTACTGGTACTGAATATTCAGAAAGCAGGAATACAATTTAAACTAAACTAGTCCCTTGTACCTCCATGATGACCACAAATTACTCATACATGGATGCACGCAGTTGTTTTTTGACATCTGGGTGAGCAGATTTCATACAGATAAAAATAACATCTCCATGCTTCCACCGCACACTAAAGACAGTCTTGGCCTAGTATAATAGGACAAAACCCACTGCACCAAGCTAATTATTCTGAAGCGGGAAAAAAACAAAACAAAACAAACATTTCAAAACTTAAATATTGTAAAAACACAACTCAAAAGAAATCTTCACTGGGAAATTGATCCATTAAACTATCCAAAACCTATGATTTCACTTTTTAAACTTCAGAACACACCACCACCACCACACACACATGTTCGGGGGCGACTTGCCCCCCCCCCCCCCCCCCCCCCCCCCAAAGAAACAGGTCCTTCAAGATGCAGCTGATCACAGAGCCAACAAAATGTGAACTTCAAGAACAGCTGATGACGTAGCAGTCAAGTGGTGTCAATATTGCAAATGTAAACTTGATATATTATAATTCAGCATAAAGAGACTTAAGGAAAATACTGACAAGTACAGTATGGAGCAGATGAACAGAAATTTTTGTGTGATAATCCCATTCTCCCTCTGAAAGACATCAAACACGATGCTTTTTGACAAATAAAGGTCTTTCTCATGACAATGGGCAAGGACGCAGCCACAGCATGTTAAATGCCATCTTAAAAAGTGTATATACTAACAGAAAGAAATAGTACCATCAGTAGGTATCAATGGTACTATTTTGACAGAACTGTCTTGGAGAGAACAGCGACACACACACACAATCCTAACACCATCTCTCAGGGACGTGTTGTTTGCACAAAGACAGCTACCATTAATCTCAATATTAATCACTCTTAAAATGTTTCTGTGTGAATGCATGTGTATGATCGCACCTCAAAAGTTCCATGCAACCTATCAAGCAGCATTCCTCTTTACATCATGTCACATTTCTTCGCTTTAAGTTTGCCCACCTCCCGTTTTGCCTATGTTACTGCACTTTCTCAGGTTTAGGAATGCATCATACCTTTGACTTTACTCAGCAACTTTCAGAACGTTTCCACTGTACAGAACAGTGATACAAGGTTTGCTGTTCTCTTTTTCTTTCCCTGCACACACAAAAAAAAGCTGAGTATAGTTTTGTCACTGGAGGCTTGTTTTGCATCTTTTAACCCTCCGCGACATTTGTGGGCAGAACTGGCTTGAAATCATGCAGCACTATCACTGAATGGGTGGGACTCTCCTCGACAGCTTCAAAGCCACACCTTCTGGAGCGAGTGGCCAGCAAAAAAGCTTTCTACACATTTACTGCAAATCACAACAAGGGACCCTGAATGTGAGCAGGTTATCGTTTGGGAGCTCCAGCATGAGCAGACGACTGTGCGATGTCTCGCCAACATAAATGGCGGAGAGAGCCAAAGGATGCGTCTGCACTGAAAAAGGTCACTCCCCAGCCACGTTCAACACATGTGCAGCCATCACAGCAGGCAGAATGCAAAAGCCAAGTCGCTATCAGACCTCTCTTTGTCTGACGTTAGCACATTTCAGCCACACATTGAGCAACATGAGAAAATCCAGTGATCGTTGACGGTACTTGTCCTGATCAATGTTGGTAGAGGAAGGAAGGCAAAAAAAAGCAAAACAAAACAGGGAGAGGAACACATGAATCATGATCAATTTGTTTCCATTCCTGTAGATCCCAATGATGCCTTTGGTTTAGCAACAGTCAAAATGACTGGGGAAGTAATGGATGGGAATTAGAAGATGAACTGGGGTGGGGGGGGGGTGAGGTGGGGATTAAAAAAATTGATTTAAGATTTGAGTGAAAATGTATGAACCATTCATGACTGGGTATTAGTGCGACACAGAGAGAGAGAGAGATTGTAAACTAGTAGGGAACACAAATGTGCATTGCAGAACCTAAACGTGACGACAGAGCAAAAACCTGAAGGATCAATTTCCTTATCCAGTGTAAGTCCATGTCACCTTACCAGACAGAAATATTCATTTGTCAGGTTTCCTAACACAATTTGAATATGCATGACAGGGTACAACATTTTTGTGTTCCGATTTGCGTTTGGGGCAAAAATAAAAGTTTACATGTTCACACTCAGAACTGTTAAAAGCAGTGTGTGTGAAGTCTATGAAATTAAAGAAAAAAAACTGGGTAAAGGAAGCAGAATTAGGTGTGAAAATGAAATGAAACTTATTGGTGATAAACCGCATCAGGGCAATACCTTAGGACAAACGGCATGTACTACTGAAAAACATTTGGTTTACCCATCTTCACTAGTTATATCTACAAAAGCAATGCTAACCTTCCCTTTAACATGCATACATTCACAAACATTTGTGTGCTAGTAGTAGTATTTCAGTTTTACGTCTTTTCATGTATGTGATGTTAGATGATTTTGTGTGCTAACACACGCATGTATTATGAATACATATAAACATGTTTGCAAATAGATTCATTGACACGTACAAACACATGCTCACACAAAACTATGCCTGTGTGCACACACCTTGAGCATTCACATGTACAAACAGGCAATGTACAGTTCTCAGAATTGATGTACGACTAAACTGACACATCCAAGAACTAGTGTACATACAAGGTCACATCTCCTCAATGAAACCCTGTTATGTAGCCAAGCAGTCTGAATGACCGAACACAAAGCATGGGCTTGTTTGTTGATACATCGATTGACTGCTTGGATAATGGAGGGGGGCAGGAGTGGGGGAGGGGAAGAAAGGACATATTGTGTGAGCAAAGTTTGGAAAAGATGATAAATGTGCCAACCTTCCAGCCTCCACAATCTGATAGCCAACAAATTGGGTAAGTGAGCATTTTACTGAAACATTTTTGCACCTAAACAATGCTGAACTCATGCAGAAAAATGCAACTTCCACAAACTGATCTACCAGACATATAGAACATAATTTGGCGCAACTAGATAGTGTTTTCAATGTCAAAAAACATATCCCTGGTGTGAGTGCGCGCGTGCGAGGGTGCTTACTGTCGACTTCATTTTTGTTGCTGTTGTTTCTTTATGGATTCTGTGAATTATTACTTTCAAATAATATCCTTTGAACTCTTTGGGAAGCTTAAAAGCCATTCCTAGTTGAGCCATTTGCAAATCTAGACCAAGAACTAGTAACACAGTTTCTTAACTAAAGCCAAGCATCCATGATCTAATTTGCAAAATTAAAAACTGCTTCTTAATTGAAGTTTGAACAATGTTTTCTCAAGAGAGAGAACACAATCTGCAAAATACTGCTTGCTTGTGCTCAAATGAGATAAATTGTTAGGCCTGTTGAACGAAGGTTTTGAATTGGCTGTGAAGTCAATTCTTAGCAAATTTCTTCGAATATCTCAGCTGTTTTACATGATAAAGTTAATGCATAAATCAAGTATGGAGATTTAGGTAGACCAAATATTATGTTATTTTTTTGTTGCAAATTGATTTCCATTATAGGAGAACTTTCATTTGACGATTTCCCTTTCCACAGCTTCAAGCAGTTCACAGAATATTTTGCCAAATTTTTTTGCTATTAAAACCGAGGCTCAGCCAGATTTGTGTGCCTCACTGATTTTTGACTGCAAATCAAAAGATCACCCTAACTGCAAACTAGATAAACTAAGTGTGAACTCGAAAACTTTGTTCAACTGCAAAGTGCCTTAACACCTCTGCATTTATATGTTCATCAGTCAGGAAAAAAACCCACAAATCTCTTCAAATTTTGATGTATTACTTTTCAAATTTAAAGGAGTACAATCACTTGACTCCCCTTGTAAGATATTGCGTTCACAGGCCGCAGCTCTAAGACAGATTTCACTCACAACACAAAACAGAAAGAGGAGGACAGACAATTCAAAACTGCTTTACTGTTGCTGCTTCAGCTCAGCAGCTGTAGACAGAGCTGAAATTTGAGGATTTCACACACAACCTCCTCCCACCACAGCAATGATCAGGAGTACAGCTATCATAGCCATAAAACAAAAACACAAAAACATCACATCATGCAAAACGGGTCAATGATAACAAAAAACAACAGCAAAGTAAAAATCAAACAGAAACACAAACTTTTTAAAGAATGTGAACAGATCCTTCACATGACCACAAAATAACGGTGTGCTTTCCAGGCGTTTATTTATGATAATTCAACAATCAAAACGAACAAAGCCTGCACTTTGCTTTCCAAGCCAATAACGACAGACACCATCAAAACCATAATCAAACAGAACATGTCTTTTAAAAAGAAGCCCAACAAAAAAAAATATTACTTTCAGTGCACCCCCCCCCCCCCCCCCCCCCCCCCCCCCCCCCCCCTAACTTTTATCATTTCCTTTCTAAAAAAAAAAACAAAAAAAAAAAACAAAATGGATATGTGCCTGGCTACCTGTTCTGGTATTTTAAGCTAATGTTTGCTGCAGTACAACCCTACTCATCCAACCATAATTCACCCCACCCCACCCCTCCATGCCCCACCGTAAATCATGAAGTGAACACGCTATTTTCCTCAATATTACCGCTTAAAAGGTACAGTCTATCGTCATCCTGAGCCAGTGACAGGATTTTATCATCCTCGCCTCTTGGTTCTCTGATCTCTCTTCCTCTGGCTCCAAACCCACCCCCACCTCACCCCTCTACAGTATGGCCACAATATGGACCCAGCTGGCAACTAATCAGCTGGTTGTATCAAGGTCAAGGTCAATTCATGGACCTGCTCTTCCTCTCCCATCATTCACTTGGCTGTCTTGCGGCCACGTCTGGCTTGCTGGAGCCTGCCTGGCCTCTGACTGGGGTGGAGGTATTGACAGCAGCTCGGGTGGCTCTGGCAGGATGGGAGTCCTCCTCTTCACCCAAGTCTGCCTCTCCCTCCAGGTTCTCCTCCAGTGACTGCCAATGACACACACACACACATACATGCACACAGACACATGCACAAACACACACATACATACACACAGACACACACGGATATGTTAGACTTCAGGCAAAGTAATCTATGTTTACTGCAAGGTTGACAACACACATTTCTCAAGCTCAAATTGCACTTGTCATTTTTTATCTTCAAAAAAGGAAATAAATCTACAATCAATATACAAAATAATGACATTCACAAATACTGGTACAGAATGCCAGATATATACCTGAATTATTCAGACGACCATATGTGCACAGTCACAGTCTTGGCTCCAAAATGATGCGTCTAATACACAATCAAAAACAAAACAACTCAAACATGAATTGTTTTGATCATTTTGTCTATAAACTGGATATAACTATAAATCTTAAAAATGCAACAATAGCCTTTTTCATTCCATTACGAATCTATTATTAATTCAGAATGAGATAAGTTCAGATGTAACCGTTATTACCTGCCATTTTTGTTATATGAAGACCAAATCAGTTTTCATTAAGCTTCTTGTAAGTCTTATGTTTATTTACACATGAAGTAAGAATTCAAAATATGCACTCTGTGGACAATAAAGGTACCTTGAAACAAAGCTGATTTCTATAGAATTATCAAAAACTGTGACACAGACAACCATTATTTCCTAAAACTTTGTCAGAACAGAACAGAACAGAACTCTTGTATAACTAAATACCATATCAAGTCAAATTAGTTCTGTTAAAAAAAAAAAAAACTTTCTCTACCCATCATTGACAGTTAAAGGTCAAATTTGCTCAAAGAAACAAATCAGGAAATGTCTGTTGTTTGTTTTGTTTCAATTGAGTGACTTTTAAGCCAAGTTTGTTATCTGCAAAACTTGAGACATTAACATTATCTGTTGTGCAATTTAAAGATCAACACTTTAACATCAACTCTGAAAGTTTGAGGTCTGACTATTCAGTTATCACAAGATTTGCAATTTTTAGAGTGCAGATAACATGAAATAGTTAACAACCCTGTATATCTTCTTTTTTTTTTTCATTCCCCCGAAACTTTTGGTGCCGAAGAATGTGGCTGTACACATATACAATAGAACCACAGATACATCATGACAAGATTCATTTAGAAGCCAAAAACTACTTTGCATTACAAAACAACAGCAGCAAAACGCAACTGAACAATTTTCAAGATATTTTAACTACACACATCCCTATCCCTAACATGAGCACATGCACACACGCATGCACGCGTACACACACACAAACAGCAGCAGTAGCAGCTGGGCAATGGGATACCTGTTTTAGTAAACACACTACCTTCGTGTCTGATAAAGAAGCATATCAACAAAGGAAGTCCATGTCCTTAAAATCATACTTAATTCTTGCCATTCACTGATCCTGAAATCCTGTTTCAATTGAGGTATAGATCATGCACATTTGCAAATAAAAGCGTGACTCTGGAAAAGAAATCTTTAAGACAATAACTGTCATTTTTGTCAAATGTCATCAGAATCCAACTCTGAACATTTTTGGCCGAGTGGAGGATACATGGGGTGGAGGGCAGAGATCTGCCTCTTTAAACCACCGAGAGACTGCTAGGCATGTCCTTGTCAATGTACAGAGCTTGAACTTGTACAGGAGACAGTATGTATTTGTGTGCATTCCAGGTGGTTTTATTGTTCGCAGATTTCTTCTTTCATTTTTCACTGTTTACTTTTTATTTCATTACTTATTTTTTTTAAATATAGTAATCAAAACAGTTTACTGTCCTCTGACCTTCCATGTTTAAATCTTAGCATCATTATTGATACATGAATTAAAAAATCAATAAAAAGGCGAGGACAATAGTATTTTCCATTCTTCAAGTTAAGGAACTGTTGCCGCTTGTCAACACTTCTGGAAGTTACGCCTCAAGCGATGGAGATACTTGTGATCTTTCTCTATCGCATAATATGGGTAATGTAAGGAAGTGAAACGAATTTAACTGCCACTCCATTAATCCTTACCAGTGTCCCTCTAAAACAGCTGTTTCACTTAAAAGAGGGCTCAGTAGATTATAAGGCATAATGTGCAAGTCCAGTTCCACATTTTTTTTGCTCTACCAATCCTTCACTTAATGGTGCGTGCACATGCATGGATGTGTGAACCTGTGAATAAAAAGAAAACCATGTGAAAAGCAAGACACCTCTCAACGAAAAAAAAAAAAGAAGAAAGTTTACGGTCTGTCTTTTCCTTCTCAGGTCTCTGGTTGGGAATGAACCTTTCAATAGTCAGGGCTATGCCACTCCAACTTAATATGATGCAAGCTCTCCCACAAATTGTATCTGCATGCAAACAGGCGGGAAAACATGTCAACGGTCAATTTGTGCCATATCTTCTGCCCCTTCCACTTCCACACTCACCTCCATCTCCTCTGTCTTTTCAGAAGTCACCATTTCAAAAGTGCTCTCCCCCCCAGGAGACTGATGGTACAGTGATCCTCCTCCTCTTTGTCCATGGCGCTGTCTGCCCCAACGGTGTCATCTGCCGTCTGGTAGTCACTGACTTCTCTCGTGTCCTGAAAAAAACACACCGCAAACATTTCATCAAGACTTCTGTATTTATACAAACCACAAATATAGATCGGAAACACAAACCAAAAAGAGTGTCATTATGACTCTTGTATTCATCCCCGCCCCTCCCCCCCCACCCCCCTGCAATGTGGATCTGAAACACATGTCACAAACACTGTCATCATGGCTCTCATATTCGCTAACCACACACCCAGAAGACACGCACTCACTACATTCATGTTGCTTATAGCTCCATTGACCAATATAAGGGCCATATCAGGTCTTTCTCAGAGACTACACATTCACACATACACCCACAAACACACCACATCATGAGAATGGGTCATATGGTTCCAAATGTATACACACAAAAAGTATGGGACAGGTGGTGTCCTGATATACACACACACATACAAACGTCACAAACGTGAAGTATGTGGGTGTCCTTACGCACACACACGGATATTAAAAGAATGGATCATGTGTTGTCAAGAATGGATACCAGATGTCCTGATGCGCATACATAAATCACAAGAATGGATAATGTGGTTTCCCAACACGCACACATCATAAATGTGGATCATGTTGACTCTGGTGTCCCCCCCACCCCCCCCCCCACACACGCGCACTTACGATCACAAATTTTGATCATGCTTACTCCAATGTACACAAACACACACATGCATGCATACACACAAAACCAACATAAATCATGAAGCCTGTGTCATGTTCAGCAGCCATATCTAGACCACCAACTGTACACAGGTGCATGTTGTGAGAATCAGACTGTGTATATGATACAATCTTTGGTGGTGCACAAATCTGAACTATTTTTCTGTCCTGATACCTCTCTGCGATCACACCTTCTTCTTCAGCATTCCAGTATCTGGTAGTGTGCGAACTTGTTTTATCCTGTTGGGATACTCACACTGTACTCAAGAGTATAGTCAGTTCACTCCGACTTCGTTGAGTGCAGAAATTGTGGGAAGAGGTTGTGGAAAAAGACAGATAAAAGCTATGGTAGACAGAAAGGACAGTAGACAACAGTACAGCAAAGGAGGAGACAGAGTTACTGAGAGCGAAAGGAAAAGGGGACGTTACTAGCACAGAATGTCCAGAAGGAGGGGGAACTATTTGTACAAAAGACTCCACGGTATCCCCACAGGGGCACGATCACACCAACCTCTACAGGCCAGTGACCTCTCATGTACTGACATGCAGTATATATCTAGTCAGTTTCAACCATTCCATCATCATCACATGCACAGAAATTCTGTTCAACCTTTCCTCCAATTGTGGGTCAGTAGCAATAACACAAGCACCTCTTGGGGGAAACAGCCCCCGTGTTACCACGGCCACCAGATTCCACTGACCTGCAGCAGCTGTCCTTCAGAAGCGTCCTCCATGGCATCCCCATCCACATACTCTCCAGACATCCCATCCAACGCCAGTATGGCATCCTCCTCATCTTCATCCTCCATGTCGTCCTCCCCTTCTCCATCCTCCTCCCCCCCCTCCTCCCTCTCATAGCTGTCGTCCTTGGGCTCTGCTCCATCTTCCTCTTCCCTCTCCTTTCTCAGCAGCAGCCTCTCTCTCTGCTTTTTCTCCGCCTCCCTCTCTGCTTCAGCCTTGGCCCGCAGTTTGGCATACACAAACCTCTGCAACATGCACACAGCTGTGCTCTTACACATCATACTCTTTCTTGTCATTTGCTTTCTACTAAACCAGATTACTGGTACAAAAACATGTACAAAATATGGTGGGCCTGATAGTAAGTATATCATCAGAATCAAACTGAAATGGGGAGGTTTTATTATATTCCCTGTTTGGCTAGTGTACTTACCATGTGACGCCAAACTAGTTATTTCACCTAGCCCCCCACACACAGCATACCTTGTACTTGACATAGTGGTCCTCGGTCTTGCAGTGGGTGTCCTTGGCAGCTGACTCGTTGTTATAGAACTTGTTGCACAGTTTGCAGAACCATCCTGTCACTTCGATGACACACATCTGACCTGAAAACACAACCACAGATTATACACTACATGAAGCACCTGTCTTGTATACATTTTCCATAGTTAACGAAATCTCACTTAAAGCTTTCACAGGCCTCAGATCCCTTTCTTTCAAACACTTGTTCGGTTGTTGTCTTTTTTTAACCAAAAAAAAAAAAAAAAAAAAAAAAAAAAGGATTTACTTTCAGTAGATTCTTAAGATTTAAAAAGGCAATTTTTCTTTCTTTTTTTTTTGGCCAAACGTGAAACTGAACATGTAAACAAAGATCTTCAGCCTGGATGTACACAGCTCTGAATATTTGAACACTGTCACAGCCAGTTTACGTCCATTTGAACTAATGAAGCTTACACTGTCATCTAGATATTGGGATTAAACATAAAAGACGACAAAAAATTCACAGAGGTCTTACTGCTATTTCTTACAACTCCTCTTTTTTTCAGAGATGAAAGAGAGGAGGCTGGGAATTCTGAATGAATGAGATGCATGAAAGAAAGTGAGACAGGTTTCAACAGATTTATTTCACATCATATTGTGACATCCACAGCCAGACATGGATGAGATGGTCAGACGATTAGCTGCTATAAACTTACCGTAACTGACGTCTTCATTGTAGCGGGCCAGTTCAGCGGGGATCTCCACCCTGATGGGAGCTCGCTTCCCAGACCCCTGTTGAGGACATCATAAAGTTCACATGACCAGTCCGTCAGCACAATCATTCCTTTGTTGTTGCCTCTAGGATGTGGTATAGAGGAAACAAGAGCTGGAATGCAGCCAGAGTAGCAGCAATTGCTCCAACCTCATTAATTTTCGTGCTGAGGTTGGAAGCATCGACCTAACGTCCTAAGCCAGGAGTATGCCCCGCAGTTTTGGTAAGCTACCCAGAGATGGTACTGCCAATATATCCTTATTGTTGCTGATGTTTAGAGAGAGATGAGATGTTGGGAGGGGTGTTTATAGCAGGATCTTTCCCAGCACAGCACAGGCATGCAGATGGGCCAAGATTCAAATCATCTTCCCTCCCCCACTTTCATTCTGACGATTCATCACTTAGCAGAGAGAGTCCTGATCTGCTGGGAAGTATATCTCCGACTCCTGGTCTGGGTGAGAAACTCAGGTAAGAAACCCAGCATGACAGACCCACCCTAGAGTAAGGCAATGTCCTTGGGGCTGCCATAGACACTGTGAATCTCACTGCAATGCCAAGCAGAAGTGAGAGAAGGGAAGTGGTCTTGTAAGAGAGAACACTGAAAGGAATGTTCAGACCTGCCAACCCCCTAAAAGATTTTTGAGAATAGTATTTCTGACAAGCAAGAGAAACAGAAAACAGCCGAGAGGATTACTGGACTTTAAATCAAGAGAATTCTTCTAACCCTCAATTGGGACATGCACTGGTGAGTACAGTACCCTAAGCATCCAGAAATGTGCCAGTGCATGTAAAAAACATATTTCGGGAAACACATGTAGGTATACCACACAGGCTGCTTTTTTTCAAATAAGAAGCACAAGCTGTGTACTCATCACACAGTTTGGTGGACGAACAATGATTCAGCAGCATTCTGACAGGAAATTACTCTGCGTTTTGAGGAAGTATTTATTTAGAATGACAAAGAATCGTAATTGCAAATGCAATTTTGAGCTGAACAATTGAACGAACTAATTCATTAGGAAAAATAACTTGTGATTTTTGCCCAGAAATATATTTATTTATTTCCAATACTGTCAGATATCGACATCGACGAAGCTGACTTGGTCAGACTAAACATTTTTTGGTGATTGACTCAATTCATAAATTCTAATACATAACTCACACATTTGCGCTTGGATAAGAATTTTTGTTTTGCTAATGAAGACACTGATTTATCTGTAGTTTGTCAGCATTAAATCTTGTATAAAAAAATCACTCCCTAACACTGTAAAAGGAACTGTTAACAGGACAATGTCATTTTTACTGGAACATTTTCACTTTGAAGTAATGGTATTGCTTTTATTTTATTCAACTAGTTCAATTTCTTTGCATCGCTTACAGAAAACTCATTTCCAAGTCTAGTCATGTACAATACAAAACCTTTCAATACAGAGCAAGTCACTGAAACACACTTAATGAAAGAAACCTAAAATTGTCCAGCACAATGGAAAAGGCTAACATCAGGGCCTGAAAAGCATCTATGGCTCTCAGAGGCTAGTCTTACAAAAAGTCGCCTCAGAAAGAGATGGATCAAAACTTCATGTCATTAAATTTCCTTCATTTAAGGACAACTCATGTATTGCTCTTAGCCAATTCCACACATCATCAATTGTTCTTATTTTCCTTCTTGTGTGCTGGTACATGCTGTGCATTGCAAATGGAAATTCAAATTCAAAGCATCAATTTCCTGTGCGAGGCTAAAGTAACATAGTCCACAAAACTCAAACAAAATTAATGTCAACCACAAACTCTAAACATATATCATCTCTCTTCTGACTTTCAACTATGTGCTTGCAGAAAAAAACAGCAACAGGGTTAAACGTGGTGATTTCAGTCAGAGTCATGCAGTTTTGTAAGACAATGAACATCAGGACCGCCGCAGTCAAGTGTAATGCTACTCTGAAATCAAGTAAGCTCAGAGTATCAGACAGAACACGCATATGGCACAAAAACATGGGCACTTTTGAATGTCTTTTGTCACAAGTTCTTTCCCTTCTTTTCTTTTTTTTTTTTTCAATTTTCCTTTCACCCTTGGCAACATAGTAACTTGTCTCACTTGTACAGAATTCTGATTACTGGACCAGCCACAGACACGCAGTAGTCAGCGTCATGGTCTAGCTGGCTGGCTGGTTGGTTGGGAGTTTGGTTCCACTGGCATGAATTAACAATTTTTTTTGGCGAAGGCCAGCTCCTATCCAGGAGGAGTATGTTATGGGCTCAAATGGGAAGACTGGAACCATACAATCAAGTTTCATTCACTTTAGGAGCGTGTATGCATGTTTTTTCTGAGCATGTGCTCGCATTTCATGGCCAACATCACAGGTGTCAGCCTGTCTGGCCTGGCCAATGCTGGGATACAGTATAAAAAGTAGTGCAGCATACAGTCCTGTCATGCTGTCTATGACTAGAATACAGATCCACAGCATCCTCATCCACACAGTTCATCATAAAAAAAATCTCAAAGTCTGTAGCCCTTGGAGTCCTGCTATTAGACCTTAAAGCTAGTGGTCACAAAAATGGCTAAAAAATAAAAAATTTCAGCAGACACCCTTATGGGTGTGAGGTGGCAAAGCCCTCAGGAATAGTTGAGGGTGTCAGCACCAGCAAGCTCATGTGGACTGTCTCTGGACGGGTATGGCGTTATCCTGTGGAGGGGGACCTGCACTCAACCTGGCTACATGACTAAGCAATCACTGGAGACAATAAGGGGCTTAGTGTATCTTCAGAACGATGGATCAGAACAGGCACACTGAACACCACGAAAAAGAGTCAGAGACAAAAACTGTTCTGGTGGGTTACCTCTACTGATTCCAACTGCTGGTGATGGAATGCCAACACAGGGGTAGCAACAGGACAAACCTGGCTGTGAATGTATGCCGGGAGTCACAATGAGTAACATGGTAGCAATGCCACTGGGGTGTCATGGGAGAAAAAAAATTTTTTTTTATAATGATCCATATTCAACATTTGCTTTCTTTCTACAGAACAGCATCCCCTTTCTGATTGCAAGAGCCATGATGTAACAGAGGCATTCTTGATATGATGTGTAAACTCTAGGTCATTTCCAAACCAAAAACAGAAATGAAAAACAGAAATGCTACAGCCGCTTCATCTGACCTTGGAAAACTTTGTTGCTTGAATATCATAACAAACGACAAAGCTAGACTATGGCTGCTATGAGGCATGTTTTCAATAACCCTAACAAAAAACAACAAAAAAAAAACTATTGATGTTTTCAATAAGCCTTTACAAATCAATTTATATCAAATTCTTTTTTTTACAGAATACAAAAGACTGGAGAAACAGTGAAGTGAAATAAACACTTAAACATTGTACTTGCATGTGAACATTCTTGGCTACCACACAGATGTAGGTGTCAAGTGAAGACTGCCTCAGTTGAAAATCAGAATAAGAAATGGAGAGGGAGGGTGGGGGGCCTCTAAACTGCAGTTCTATAAATGTAAAAAAAAAATAATAATAATAACTATAAAAATTTCTTCTTTTTTTTTTTTTTAAGAGAAAAAAACTGTCAACTGAACAAAGAAGAGTTCACACAATGACCAAACTTACCTTAGAATCCTTTCTTTTTATCTTCTTTTTCATGCTCCTCTTGATTCTGTAGGGGGGAAAAATAAGGCACAAACAGGTTCACAAATGTGCATATTATCATACACATGGAATTACTCAGGGCAATTTAACTGAAGTTACATACATGAACAAACCTGTTCAATGCAATATTGTTAACTATATACAGAGAAACAAATGAATGCAAACGGCCGACTTTAATTCAGCATCAGATGAACTGGATAACAAAACCAAGGAATATTCAAAGAAATCTGAAATGTATGTACATGTAGCATGAGATTATATTAACAATTTATCTAAATCAGAAACAAATTCTTGCTTCATAATCATGAAACTAAATAAAGTCTTACCACTAAGTTGATGTTTAATGTGGATTATTTAGAATATACTATTGGACGGAGCGCTACCATGAGTGTGTCGGAACATACTTATCAGAGTAAAGGAGACTGAAGAGAATGGCAGAGGGTTAAAACGGCAAAACGGTCAGAATATTGTAACAGTTCTGAAACAACGAGGAGGAGAGGTGGGGAAGAGGAGAGGTGGGGGCAGGATAATGGAGGGTGAGAGGAAGAGGCAGACAGACAGGCAATATAATAGAGACAGACATACACAGTGAGCACGCACCTTCTTATGTTCCTCAGTCTCACGGTGGGCCAGCACTTCAGTGAAGTTCTTAAAGGAGGGCACACCACACCAGCCACACCCTTAGTCACTTGCTTCACCGTTTTCTATAACACCACACAATGCACACACACCTTCACTGATACTGACTTCACCCCACCACCTCCATCCCCCAACTAATGATAAACCCTGCCCTCTGACCACTACATACATACATGCAACCTCTTCACATCTTTTGCTCTGAATTCTGCGAATGACAACCAGTAAGACCAGTTAATGTTTACTTCATCTACTACATGCCAGCCCTGTCAAGGTTTCGCCTACTTAGTCTTTTCTTTTCTAATAACTCTTGCGCAAGACTGATTACCATGACACAACATGATTTCTCTCTCACAGTCAGGGGCAGCCTCTTTCTATCATATGAGACAATTCACAACCAACTGCAAACACACATGAAATAAACACACATATACTGAGAAAGAAATAGCACATAAAACCTCAGACACAAAATACAATTTTTTACTTTCCCCCACAATCTCTTTTCCAAACACAAACTCACTCTCTCCACCTCTCTCTCTCTCCTATGCAAACACACCACACACACCCCCATGAATGCAGAGAAAAATGAATCAGAATCGGTAAGCACAGTGAGGAAGAACTGACCCTGTGGAAGGTCATAGCCTGGTGATCCACATAGCGTACTTTCAGGGCCATATCACAAATCTTGCAGAACCCTCGCCTGCACACACAGAGATATACACACTTACACAACACACTCGTCACCATGCCATCTTCTTATCAACTGTTTCCAAGAGTACACCTATTTCAATCTTAATGCACAATATATAACTCAAGGCCTATTTTGAGTTATACAAAATGTTTCTTCATTAAAATGCATTTCAGCAGGAAAAATGCATTCCTTAAACTTCACTGAGATGCAGGGAAAATGTGTGCCTGTTTTGTAAAGGAAGGATCTTCAGTCAAAGGAACCAGAAGGTCAGCAACACCTGAGTACCCAAATAAGCTAACTTGTAACATTTACAACTTACTATTTTGTTTTAAACTACAAAAGCTAACTTTTCATCCATTCCTCTTTTTCTTTTTCATCATTTTACCTCAATCTTCTGTAAATAATTCTTCATTTCTAAACATGTATGCATGCACACACACACATATTAATAAAATAAAAAGTTTCAAATTCTGTATTCCTGACACAGACTGAAGTCTTGGTCTTCATGGTCAGGGAAAGAGAAGGGGAGGGGGAGGGGAGGGTTGGGATGCTGCAGAAGCCCCTCCCTAGTGGTCAAAGCCCCTAAAACTCATGAACTAAAGGTTTCCCTCCTTTTCAAACCATGAACACTGCATTATAATTGATTTGTTCAGTGTCTTCGCTGTCAACTCATCAGAACATACATAAGTTTATGTATACCCCCACACTCTCTCTCACTACTTTTATTTTGTTTCATCCTATATGGTGTTTGATTTCACCTGTATAAAAGCCACATTCGTTATTTTGGATACATACACACGAGCGTGCCTTCCTTCACACTAACAGTCTCACACACTTGCATGCTTTATCGCTGATGTACACAGACTAACCCACATTCTCTCTCTCTCTCTCTCTCTCACACACACACACATACTTAATTGAGTGTGTGTGTGTATTTGAAGATACCTATGAATGCAAACTTCAATACTAATTTGGCTGTATTTGCAAATTTGCCTCCTACAAACAACAGCCAACGACCCAGATCGTTCACAAATGATCACAGCTTTATGGTATGGGTGCATCAAGTTGGATCACCCAGACTGGGGTGAAGTCGGACCATACTCACTAGGTCAGATATCAAAGTTCCGTCCCCTCTTTGGCACCCCTCTATTTTATCCATTTGATTTGGATCAATCACCAGGGTGATCCATCTAGGCTTTCCTTTGTCAGCAATCTGACAATTGATGGAAGAATCCCATGCCTGTGATACATTAAACTGTTTTTGGCATGTAAGATCAATCACTGCTGAGTCACCTATTTCAAAAGGCATCTATTTACCCAAATCTTGCTGAGCCACCTATTTCAGAAGATTTTACAACAGATTTTGAAAGCATTTCCCCCCTAATTGTGGGAAACAATTTCACACCAGACAATGAGCTAGAATTTATATTTCTAGTATTGATAATTATGACAGTTCCTTCCAGCCTCTTCCTACTCTGAAGTGATTCAGCATGGAAAAGAAACCTGCACTAAGTAGTGATACCAGCATCTTTTCAATGACTGACCAACATAAGAATAGGTACGCATGTACAGTCAATCATCATTATTGGAACTATAAATTCTACCTCAATACACATCGCTGCTACTGTTCTCCTGATGAATGGATTATTGGTCAACTTCCATCAAAATAACACTTACTCTTTCTCCTTTTAGTTGAGTGCATATTGGTTTATGAAGCTCTTCATTCTATTGAAAATTTATAATGCATAAGAATGAGGTATGTGCTTCACTAAAAATCCACTTAGCATCTGTTGTTGCATGCAAGTAAAACTGGAAAACTTGTTACCTCTTTCACACTGACGCCATTTACCACAACCTATCAGAATACTCATCCAATCCCTTTGCCCCCCCCCCCCCCCCCCCCCACAAACCCCCCACCCTTCCTCCCTCTTCACTCACGTCACTTTGTCCTCATCTTCCACGTGTCTCAGATGTTTTTCAGCCTTCATGCGTGACATCAGCTGCGAACTTTTTTCCTCGTGAACAGCCAGCATACCCTGCATGCGGTCATTGTGTCGCATACTGTTCATGTGGCGGCGGAAGCCTTCATTGTCACGGCAGTTCACGTTGCACACGTGACAGTGGAAAGGGTCATTACTTTTCTTCTTTTTCCCACCTCCATCCTTCTGAACAACAAAAATCAATCCCAGTAAGTATGCAGTATTTTTTCACTGGATAGTGACCAAAAAAAAAAGTGCAAAAATGAAAATGGCTTAAATGATTCAGAGACAGAGTTTTTTTTTCTCCTCTTCATCTTTTTTTTTCTTCTTCTTCTCAAACGAATAAATTCAACACAAATAGATTTGTCTCTCAGCAGCATCTAAGCTTCCTAATTTCCAAGTATCAGTTAACAGCTCATCTTCTATTTACTTATTCTCATCTCATCTCTGTTTTTACCTTTCCATTTTTAAGATATAAACAGAATGTGGTGCTTTTCAAAATATTTTTGCTTCATACAGAGCAGGCTTTTTTCTTTCTCTTTTATATTTGCTGTCCTATCTTATGCCATCTTGGTAGCATCGCATCCATGCCCCTCTTTCCAACCCCTCATCCACAACCAATACTGACCCTGCAAAGGCTATACACATGGAAAGACATACAAAACCGAGACTATTATGACACCACAGCATGCATGGCCACAGAATCTGAGAGATTTTTTTTTTCAAAACGCTGATCAATGATAAGGATGATGAAGATGATGCTACTGACTTCCACTTCCATTCTGGTATGAGACAGCTCGAGAGAGGACCGTACACTTACTTTCATGATATATCTCAGTGACACTGAGGACTGTGGGATACAGAAATCCTGTGTGTTGTTGAAATTTGAATAAGCACCTTCTGAGATGCATTCTTCAAGTGGATGAAACCTACTTTATAATCCCAGTCTTCCAAACTGACCCCATTGCAAACTAAACTCTGTGAATGAGAGCCAGTAGGGACAGGAAAAATCCACAAATTATTGGCTCTGATGGGAATCGGACCCATGACCTCCCAGATGGGGATCACCCATTCTGCCATGATAATCACTTCACCATGGCAGCCAGATTTATTCATTTGAATACACTTTTTTAATCTTCTCAACAAAATCCTTGTTTACAAAATGCAACTGCCCCATCACCACCACACACACACTTCTTAAAAACTTATAAAGAAAAAAAAATCCTGGAAACTGTTAGCAGTGAAAACAACAATTTTTGACAACAATAAGACTGTCTGACATGGTATAGTATATGATGCCAAACAACAAATTTTTGACAACAACAAGACTTGGGATCAAAATGTTCACCCATTAATATTATATAAAGTATGTTAAGAGTATCTATTCAGAATCCTTCATTAATACTTATTAAAGTTCTTTACCAACCTCATCATCCGCTGTGGGTTTCTCTGGGTCATACTTGTCACTGGGTCCACGGGATCTGCCTGGTGGAGAGGATACAGCACACTGATGTCATCATGTCAACAAGCAAGCTCTAAGGCAAGTCCCACTATGCATGGACCTCTCCTGCTAACCATTAAAGTCTAATTTCGATGTGTGAAATCCATCCAGCCCTACTTTTTCTATTTCTAGAGCTGAAATTATTTTCAATTTTCAATCTCTTTACACACTCAGAAAGAGGTACAAACACCTCTTACACACCCCTAACTGCCAGTCACTACTTAGTTATGAAACCAGACTCAGAACCCCGTTTTACAATGGAGAGGACATCGAATATCCCCCTCTGACAGCAGTTCATCACATCCAAGAATGTGTGATGGACATTAGAACCAAAATTGCCATAAAGGCTCGGACAGGTCACAAAATTTGAAAATCTACCATGGTAAATGAAAAGGGTCATTACAGCATGTGTAGTATTTATTCTAAAATTTACATGAAAAGAATCATAACAATATGCGCAGTGTTAATTCTAACAATCTGAGCAGCATTCTTCAATTAAATGTACATGAAGTGGAAGAAGCATGACTCTGCCACATTATTAATGGTGTCTCAGTTTCAGATTGTCAGCACGTCTGCGATAATAAGCATGAAATTTGTAAACAGCACATCACAAATTAGGCTTGTGCGCCAGGCTGTTGTGTGCATGTCACTATAAATAATGCCAAAGCTGGAATCAGTCCTCCTTTTTCTCACTCAATCTTTTCCTTTTTCTCACTCAATCTTGTGTTGGATCAGAGGCGAAAAATCAAGCCTGTCTACACAATCACAGTTCGTTCTGAAATTAATCAGATTAGGAATCAAAAACAAAAAAGAACCAACCACATTTCAGGATATCACGAAGAACAGAGTAGCATGCATTAGCAACTGTCACTTTGATACACACTGTGTTATTGTGCCACGCAATCAGCAGTGACGAAAATGCCACAAAAGGCAAATCGCAGATAATACTGTAACAGCGTCACAAACTGGTCAGCAGAGCATGAACAAGTTTCCCCCTTACCCACCTTTTTTTTTCTTTTCAAGCAAATCGAACATACAGTTTGCAATGTGATAACAAATCTTCCTTATCAAACCAATACTGGAAGATAAAATATAAAAGATATACCTTGACCCCCAACCATCTCCACTACACCATTTCCCACCTCCCCCTGCACCCCCCCCCCCCCCCCCTTTTTTCTGTTCATATCACTATTATGATTACTGAATGGAGGATTCTTTCTCAAGTGATGTTCACATTCTCTGCCCCCCCCCCCCCCCCCCCCCCCCCCAAACACCCACTCATGCACACATACACCCACACACACACAAAGAGTGATAAATAGTCTAGATACATATACAGTGACTTCTGGGCAAAAAGCACAAAAGTGAAAATTCATGGTCTTTGTTGCTAATGACTGGTAAAAATGAATCAAGGCTGAGAAATTAACCCAACTTCACCACATGCTTTTTACATTTTGTCCCTTAACTCTATGCTGCTAGGGCAAATGTGTCCTCTGTTGACCGAACAAATTCTGAAGTTCTCATGTTTACTGATGCTAAAGATCTGCTATTCAAAGCTCACAGCATCACGGAGGACGTGCAATGAAACTGAATTACTATAAAACCAAGACAAGGAAAATCTAGCTTCAGGTTCTCCATCTGCCTTGCATTACTCTGTGGGTGATAACTCGGGTCTTCATAAATGAAAATGACTGTGATGTATCCATGACTCTGCTGACATAATGTTTAATATTGGTTTATAATACATTCTTTTGATTCATCATTCTTGAAACAGTGAACTGCAGAGTTGGCCTAGGAATTTCAGCAATTTTCTTAACACAAGTTTCCTGAAGCAAAAACAGGAAATTCTGCAAAAACTGGATGGGTGCACTGGCATTTGCTTTCATTTTCCAAATATATGGATCCGATTAAGTGGGGACAGAGGAGGGGAGAAGAAAGGGGTTAGGGGATGGGGAGTCGACAACTACACTGCGTTATCAATGTTCTTGATGGATCATTCATGGACACGACCAGTTTTCAGATTTCTCTGAAACAATAACATTGTGTTATCAACGTTCTTGTTGGATCATTCATGGACACCACTACTGTTTTCAGATTTCTCTGAAACAATAACATTGTGTTATCAATGTTCTTGTTGGATCATTCATGGATACCACCACTGTTTTCAGATTTCTCTGAAACACTAACATTGTGTTATCAATGTTCTTGTTCAGTTGTTGGATCATTCATGGACACCATCACTGTTTTCAGATTTCTCTGATTGAAACAATAACATTGTGTTATCAATGTTCTTGATGGATCATTCATGGACACCACTACTGTTTTCAGATTTCTCTGAACACAATTTTTTTTTCCAGAGCTTTGTTTTTAATTTTGACGTCAGCTTTAAAAAAAAAAAAAACTTACAAAAAAGTCTTGTTTTTATAAACTGAAAATGAAGATTTAATGTCTTAAACAGTCATCCACTAAGGGTGCAACACTCAATTCTGTTGTGTTCATCGTCCCAGTCTACTTACCTGGACATACAGCATACAAACCCTGGACACCAGGTGGTTGGGACACAAGAAATCCAGATTTAACACTACGCTGATGGGATCTACACAAAGTCATCCTTTTGTTATGCTGAACATCACACCACAGCACCTTACTCTATACCTAGGCCTTTATGCTAGATATGTCACAGCGAGCTATTACCCGCTACACCTCAGATCTGACTTTTCGAAAATTCCCCGTTTCTACGACTCATGATGCAACCAGATTTGACTGAAATGTTCTTTTCTTTTTTTTAAACAACTAAATGACATACAGATGGAACTTGGAAGTAAAAGGAGTGGGAGTCTGAAAAAGAAAGTTGTGACCTGTAAAACAGTTATTGCTGGTTTCACCATTTCTGGCAACATTACTTCTTCTGAAAGACGAATCTCTTCTACCAATTTTCTGGGAAACCAGAGCTTAACAAGTTACAAATGAACAGAAAGACTATGTCTTTGAAAAAAAAGGAAACTGTTGAACAATCAGCCAGACTGATTACATTCACAACCAATGTCACAGCCAGGTTGTTTTGTTTTTTTTTTTCCCCCTTGCTCTGCAGACATTTCAACAGTACACAAGAGTCTGAATAGAATAGATTGCAGTTAACTATCCAAATACTGAGAAAACAGTGATGTTCAAATTATTCACAGAGGAAATTAAACAAGAATTGATAAATGTGTTCTCTCAATGGAGCAAAATGAAATGAATAAAAGCAACAAGCAAAGACTCTCAGATGAAGCAGAAACAGAGCCCAGAGAAGAGAAGAAATGTAGACAGAGGTGTCATCTCCAGGACAAACAGCACAGAAGGTGGGAAAGACAAACAGGTTGGAAGGCAGAGAAAAAAACAGGAGAGTAAGTATAGGAAGAAAAAGAGATCAAGAAAACAAAGAGAGTAAGTACAGGAAGAAAGAGATCAAGAAAAAAGAGATGTTAAATTCATACAACAGTTTTCACAGGACAGATGCCTCTTGGGGAAAAATAAACAAACAATGAACATAAGCCCTCATGAAAAATGCATAACTTTTTGAAACGGTAAACTTTTTCCCCCAAAAGACCCCAAGGAAAAGCTGGTTCAAACAAGCGAGGGCTGAACAATGTAATCGTAAGCAACAGGCAGGAAAAGTCCAACATGAATGAGTACTTCTATAAAAAAGCAGAAGTGATGCCTTATCCACGGGAGCCTGGGGCTCTGTCAAGTTTTTACCTGAATGGCTGCGACCGGAGCTTTGACTGCGCCGAGAGTGGGAGCCTCTATTTCCATCGTCAGAGTCTCGACTTCGGTATCTGTCTCGGGGCTGAAAACCACCACAATGGGCCGGCCCGAATACATGAGACAGAAGCTGAAGAAAATGTTTTCAGGCAGGTGGTACTGGCACAGAGAGAGGCTTTGTCCTCAACAAAAGATGTTGAAATGATCATACTAAACAAGAATCAGAGGGAAAGAGTGCAGATCAAACGAAAAGCTTGCTACGGTAACAGTCTACAATGAACTTCAAAGCTAACAAGACGGAAGTTCACACTGGACAAATTAATCAAGTGATGGACTTGGAGATGTCTGTCTCTTTCACAAATTAGGGAAGCAGATCATTTCACACTGCATAGGAATCAAAGATTGTGTACAGACAAAAATTTTAGCTTTGCAAGACTGTCTGAGTGTAAAAGCCAGGTGAAAGTTCTAGCAACCAATGATTACAACACTGAAAAGGGCTAATGTCCATTAATAACAACACTGTTATGCATTCAAAAAGCAGCATCTTCACTTCTTGGTGTTGTTGGTGCATAAGAATGAGACAGCGCACGTTCTACCTGAAAAGAAATTGAGATCAAATGCAGAGAGGGACGGAAAGACAAGCATTCACGCAAATTATTTAATGTCCAGCCTATCGCAGGAGGTCATTAGCACTGGAAAAGATATGCAGAATACAGACTGAATCTTGACATTCAAATTATACAAGACCTCAGAGCATCTATATAACAAAATGTGATAGGATACACAAAAAGTGATCTTTCAGAGTCTGGCATGGGGAAACTACAGCCGTGTAAAGACAGATGAAAGTGTGAGTTGAGGCAAAAGCATGACCAGGTTAGTGCCATAAGCCCAGGTTCACTGAAGGACGATTCAACTGTGCTGATGATCATAGAGTCCATATTCCTTTCCCCACTTCTCTTTTTGTGTCTTCTTTCTATTGTTAGAACAGGAACAACGTAAGGCTGTCAAAGCAACAAGACTGTGGAGACTCGAAGTTACACTACATATTTAAACCAGAAAAAGGGGGAAAAAAATAGACAACAATCGTGGGTAATCATTTGAAAATTTGAAGGAAGGAAAAAAAAACAACCAATTCCCATTCAGCTACAATTTCCAACTGGCCACATGAAGGTTTTGCAACCACCAAACTGGTCATAGTGAGAAGCAGCTGCAGCTATTTGTAGTCTTGGACACATAAAACATCCATCACAAAAAAGAAAAAAAAAAAAGAAAAACTCTGAAAACATCAGAGGGGAAAAACACAAGTGAAATGAAATGACTTCCGATCAGATCGCCATCAAGTTGAAGAATGTGGATGTAAAACACAGGCATACTGCACTCCTGAAAAACGTCACAGATTCAAGAAAATGAAACAGTGACAAAGCATGAAAACGCACAGCATGTTTTATCTAAAGTGACAGGCATCATCAATGTGGTAGTAACAGAGAATTTGACAGCAGTAACAGTCATGAAAAAGTAATAGGAAATGTGGATCATATCTTGTTTAATAGTGGATTATCATAACCATAATAAGCTTTTTCTATAATTTTTATCTTTTGAAAGAAGTACAGATAATCACAATGACAGAAAAGAGAATGAAACGTGAGAAGCAGAGACAGGAATTGAACTTGCCTATTGCCTGTGATTTCTTAGCTTCAAACATGAACAGCTGACTACACAAAACGATTTGCTTTGTCTTTTCACACTAACAAAACGCTTTGCTTCGTCGTTTCAAAACTATGGCAAAGAGAAGCGACAGGGATTTTTCTAGCCAATGTAGCTTTGTCTCCAAGCAACAGCCTGATCTCCTAGCAGTACTCGAGCTGCAGAATGAAGACCAACCCACTTAAAGTACTTCCCTTCCACTGAGAGTAACAGACAGATCCAACATCCTAATAATACAACAGACACTGTGTATAGCTACTACACTGAAAGAGGTACACTGATAGAGCTGTAAATTGTGGCCCACAAACAACTAAAATGAAAAAAAAGAAACCTTGTAAAAAGTGTAGAAGATCTGATGATAGCAAGCAGACTATCCCCTCCCTAATTTTTAAAATTATAGTGAATGCCTTTGTCAACAAAGAACAAACTTTTATACGAAAATATTGATTTACTGCCTAAGTTCTTGGCTATAACTGCAATTTGAACAACAGATCTTCAGGACTAGTTATGGAAACTGGAATGGTTCAGAAAGCAGCAAGTTTATCTGACAATTGGCAAATTAAGTATTTGTACAACACAACACGCTACTAGCTTAAGTTCTAATGCAATAAATAAAGAATGCTATCAATCTCAAGACAGGACACAAGGGTTCAAGACAGGGCACAAGGGGTTCAACACTGAAGAGTAGCCACTGCTTTACCCGTGGGGAGAAATCGTTCCGAGCACGTTTAAAATCAGGCCCATAGTCCCCTGGCCTCATGTCCATGCGTCGCTTGTTCATCATCAATGGGGGTTCCATCCCAATGGGGCCTGGTGCAGGACCCAGAGCCCCGGGTCCCCTCATACCCATGCTAGGGCCATCCATAAGGTATGACTGCTGCTGCTGCTGCAGAAGTGAGTTGGCCAAGGCTAGCTGTGACTCCCGCAAACTCAGCTGCTGCTGCAAGGAGCGCTGGTGGATAAGGCTGTCAATTTCATATCCTCCACCACCTCTGTAGCCACTGTCCAGTAAACCCTGACCACTGCGACCTCCGTAGCCACCAGCTGGACCATCATAGCCTCTCATACCGCCATAATCTCCAGACCCCATTCGGGATCGCCCTGCCCCGCTGCGCACGTTATGGCTCATTTTCCAGGATAATCCAATCCACCTGTGGTGCTGTAAATCAACAGACATACACTTCAACTTTCTAGGGTCAAACGAATGCATTGCAATATGATGGCACCCTTTTAAAATGGTCTTTTTTTTCTTTTTAACTGAAACCCTTTTTTGTGTGTGCCCTTTTGTTTTGGTTCTATCAATTTTAAAGACAAGACCATGGCAGAATTTGGTTTATGGGCCATCAAAAGTAGCTATTTTCCATGCCATCAAAGAGGAAACAAAAATCTTATGCCTTCTGGGATAGGTAAAACAAAACAAAACACAAAAAAAAATGCAGCACTTTGATCAAAGACCTTAAGTAAGAACTCTTACGTGTCATGTGTTTGTCACTTAAAGATGTTTTATGTAATTGTAAGTGAAGTTCACACTTGATCAGGCTCTTTAGCTTGCTGACAATGAACTGAGGTCAGAACAATGTTAGCGAAGTTCACACTTGATCAGGCACTTTTGCTTGCTGACAATGAACTGAAGTCATAACCCAGATTAACTCCAAGGCCTAGGGAAAAAAAAAAAACAAAGGTCTATGTTGAAATGCCCAGTGTATAATATTCGAAACCAGCAACTCAGGGATCACCAGGATCACAAGTATGATGTTCTACCAACCGAGTCATTCTGGCATCAGTACAGCCTCTTCTTCCTTTTAAAATAAAGTGAAAGTGGACATCTTTAACTAATAATAAAACAGAAAATACTCCATATACTCTGCCTTTGGCAGAGGTCTACACATAAGACTTAACTGGCACCAACAGCCACTTAAAAGTTCGCTCAATCACACTGACTTCGGGGCTGAGGGTATGGATCGGGTGGGGTGCATAATTCCTGTATGTGCTGTACAGTCGATTAAATTTTCTTCTGTTCTAACATAATTCAGTTATGTAGATACATGTCTGACAATGAAAATTTGCTGAGCTACAGATTTTTTTTTTTCTTTTTGAGTCTCCGAGTTTCAGCGTGTGTGTGATGTGGTGTGGTGGTATGTGTGTGTACGTGTGTGTTTTTAGAGAGAGAGAGAGAGAGAGAGAGAGAGAGACAGAGTGTGTGCACGTGCGTTACATTCGCTATGCTAAAATAAAGAGGCAACTTAAGTGTAGTGTCCAAGCCAATGACAATCAATGTTATATATGTTGTCATGGAGACTGGTCCGGAAATGAGCATGTGAATTGGTGTCTAACAGTTTTTACCAGAGATCTGCCATTAGTCAAGTAAACGGCGCTCTGCGGGCTCAAACACACGGGCTGCGTTTCTCATCTGTTTGTGTGTGCTAGTGTATTAGTAAAACAGACACACAGACAGTACAAAATGGCGACGAGTAACGGTGAGATCGAACTAGTTTTATTTTAACGTCAGGTCAAGCTGTTTTGAGTTGATCGGCATCTACTGTACGATCTCTAAGCAGAGCTGTGACGTCACGTAACTGTTCAGCGATCTTTCGTTTTCGTGTTTTTCTGCTATTGTTTTCATTTATGCTTTGCTTAAAAGATCTGATTTGTGGTTAGATTCATAAAATTTTCTTGAACTAGACATCAGTGCATGTTGTTTACTTACTATGGCTTCGCTTCCTAATTTTGAGAAGTTTGTTGTTCATGGCAAAGAAACCGCTGCTGGTACACGTTGGCAAAAGTGGATCGATAAGCTTGAAAAAATCTTCTGTGTGCTCTTGACATTGATAGCGATAGCAGAAAGAAAGCTCTCTTGTTGCATTATGGCGGTGATGATATTTTTGACATTTATACGTCAATGACTGATGAAAAGAAAGGCATTGGAGCCACGACTGATGCAGGTGATGGTGTTATTCCAAACGAGTATAACACCCTGAAAAACTCCTTAACGGAATACTTTACTCCCAAGAAGAATGTCTCTTATGAAACATTCAGATTCAGGCAAACTACTCAGCAAGAAGGGGAAGTATATGAATGCATTTCATACTCGTTTGTGTAGCATGGCAGCTTTGTGTGATTTCCATGACATGGATAGGGAGATCCTAGGTCAGATTGTGCAAGGCTGTTCATCAACTAGGGTACGTACGAGAGCCCTGAAGGACAATCTAACTCTTCAACAGGTACTTGATGAAGCCAGAAGTTTCGAATTGGCAGAAAGCAAAGCAGCAGTTATTGAAAAGACATGTGCTGTAAAGACATGTGTAGCAAACACAGTTTTAGATCCTGACAGTGCTGAAGCATGTGCTGTCACTTCAAAGGGGTTCTACTTACCACAGTCATAAACAAGGTCGTCATAATCAAAGCAAAAACTTTGTCCAAAATCAAAGGTTTCCTTCAAGTGGTTCAAGCAACCAACAAACAGCATCAGCGACCTTCGTGGGAATGTGTTTGGCCAAAATGGTCCCACTCTACAATGGAATGCACGCAGTCAGCATATTTCCTGTCGATATTTGTGGCAGCACTCTGTATCATCCCAGGAACTCCTGTCCAGCTAAAGACAAGCGATGCTCTTCTTCATGCAACAAGATAGGACATTATGCTTGCGTCTGTCTTTCCACAGCTAGGGTCAGGCAAATTGATGTTCCAGTGAACAATGGCACGGAGACCGTTTCAAGTGAAAGTGATGATTTGTTTTCTCTGTGAACGGACGGAATGGGCAAATTCCAAAGTTTTCCACACTTCTCATGAAAACTCCAACTGAGTTTTTGATTGACACTGGTGCATCAGTGAACATCATAAAAACTATACAACTTACCTGTCGCTTCACATGAAGCCTGCACTGATGTCCCCCTTGTCCTCGCGTATTTGCCTACAACTCTAAGACACCTCTCCCAATCTTAGGATATTTTCAAGGTGAAATACAACACAATAAGAAGAGTGTCAAGGCTACTTTCTATGTGATGCATGCAGACAGACTCCACTTCATGCAGAAATCTTCTGTGTAACGAAACAGCTCAGGCTTTGAAATTGATACTGTTTGCTTTCAGTTCTCAATCCTGTGCTATTGCTGATGAGTTTCACGAGCTGTTTGATGGTCAGCTTGGAAAAATCAAGGATGTCAATGTCAAATTACACATTAATCCAAACGTACAGCCTGTAGTCCAGCGCCACAGACGTATTCCTTTTCATGTGAGAAAAGATGTTGAAACTGAACTTAAGCGTCTTGAAGACATGGACATCATCGAAAAGGTCAATGGTCCAACTCCTTGGATAAGTCCAGTTGTTGTCGTCCCTAAGAAGTCAAACGGTGTCCGAGTGTGCATTGACATGAGAGAAGCGAACAAAGCCATCGGACGAGAAAAACACCCCTATGCCTACCATTGATGATCTTATTGCTGACATGAATGGTTCAAAGTTTTTCAGCAAACTTGATATGACCAATGCATACCATCAGTGCATGTTGGATGAAAATAGTCGTTACATTACAACTTTCACTACCCATGTTGGACTGAGGAGATACAAACGCCTACTTTTTGGTGTAAATGCTGCCTCAGAAATTTTTCAGAACATTATTTCCAACCTTCTGCATGACATTCCAGGTGCAAAGAATCTGTCAGATGACATCATCATTCACGGGCAAAACTCAAGAAGAACATGACGCAAGTCTTCGAGCAACACTACAATGACTCCTTGATAATGGGGCAAAACTCAACAAGGAAAAGTGTGTGTTCTCTGCAAGACAATTGACTTTCTTTGGTCATGTGTTTGGCGAAAACGGCGCGTTTCTCCTGATCCAGAGAAGAAGATAGAGGCAATCGTCAACATGAAAGCCCCCGCGAAATGCAAATTAGGTGAGATCTTTCCTGGGTATGGCTCAATATGTCTCGAGATTTATTCCTCGATACTCAGTCCTCACAGAACCTCTTTGTAAACTGACCAAAACAGATGTGCCTTGGAAATGGACAAATCGTGAAGAACAAGCGTTCGTGAACCTGAAACAAGCCCTGACAAGTTCTCAAGTCAAGGCGTACTTTGACTCCACACAACAAACTGAAGTTGCTGTTGATGGCAGTCCAGTCGGAATTGCTGCTATCCTGACACAAAATGGCAAGGTTATTTTCATATGCCAGCAGAGCACTGACTGAAGTTGAGCAGCGATACTCACAAACTGAACGTGAAATGCTAGCAGTTGTATTTGGTGCTGAACATTTTCACATCTACCTGTTTGGAGCACAGTTCACAATCTTCACTGACCACAAACCTCTTCTTGGTATTTTCAGGAGTCAGAAAACCAGCAAGCGCACGCACTGAACGTTGGCGTCTGCGACTGATGCCATATGACATGGAACTCAAGTATCGTCCTGGACGAAACGATTTGAATCCTGCCGATTACGCAAGCCGTCATCCCACAAGAAATTCCCAAACGAGAAAACGCTGCAGAACCATACATTAACTATGTATGCAACAACGCTGTGCCAAAGGCAATGACTCTTCAAGAGGTACAGTCTGCAACACAGAATGACTCTGGTCTGAAGAGACTGATGTGTGCAATAGAGACTGGAAGATGGGGAAAGGATCTGAATTGCTACATCAAATTCAAAGATGAATTGGCCGTTTCCAACGGTGTTATCCTTAGGGGTCATCGACTGATCATTCCTCACTCTCTCCAACAGAAAATTATTGACATTGCCCACTCTTCACATCAAGGAATTGTGAAAACAAAACAGCTGATCAGAGAAAAAGTATGGTTTCCGCAAATTGACAAGATGGTTGAAGAGACGGTAAAATCTTGTATCTCTTGTCAAGCGTCAACACTCCCACTCCTGTTCAGCGTGAACCTCTCACATGACTCCACTACCAAGTGCTCCTTGGAGTGAAGTTGCTGTAGACTTTGTCGGTCCGTTTCCATCTGGAGATTATGCTTTGGTAGTTGTTGATGAGTACAGCAGATACCCAGAAGTTGATATCATCAGTTCAACACATCTGCAAAGACGGTCATCCCTCATTTGGACATGATATTCTCCCGTCATGGCATCCCAGATGTGGTGAAGACTGACAATAGCCCTCCATTCGCCAGTTCTGATTTCAAAAACTTTGCAGAAACACATGGGTTTCACCATCGCAGAGTTACACCCCTCTGGCCTGAAGCAAACGGTGAAGCTGAACGTTTTGTGCGTACTCTGAATAAACATGTTCGTGCATCCTCTGCACAAGGAAACAACTGGAAAACTCATCTTCCCAATTTTCTGCGACACTACAGAGCAACTCCTCATGTTTCAACAAAAATATCTCCACATGAAGCCCTCACAGGGAGAAAGATGAAAGTAGGCTTACCTGAACTGGGCCGAACCAAATCCGATGCAGTCTGAGTCTATCCTCACCCAGTTGGCAAAGAACGATTCTCAGAGCAAAGAGAAGATGAAAACATATGCGGACAATAAACGTCGGACTACCCCAAATTTTATGAATCCTGGAGACCAAGTTCTTGTTAAACAAACT
Source organism: Conus betulinus (assembly GCA_016801955.1). Lineage (NCBI taxonomy): Eukaryota > Metazoa > Mollusca > Gastropoda > Neogastropoda > Conidae > Conus > Conus betulinus. Next base: position 97,499 of record JADBJO010002512.1, read on the forward strand.
CGCGCAACAAAACTATGCCTCAGTATGACCCAAAACCTTATACTGTTGTGGAAAAGAAAGGAACAATGATAACTGCCCGACGTGGATCATCCAAGATTGTCCGAAACTCTTCCTTCTTCAAGCCACTCCGAGGCCACATTCCTTCACCTCTAGAAGAAGATGATGATCACGATTATTTCAGTCCTGTGCCCCAGACAAAATCCAGTGTCCAGTCCTCCACAAAACCAGTCCTACTCCCAAGCTCTTCCCACAAATTCCCAGGGACTACGAAGATCATCCAGAAATCGAAAGGCCCCTGAATACCTGAAGGACTATGTTGTGTAATTCCTGGACATACGTCAAAAAAAAAAAAAAAAAAAAAAAAAAAAAAAAAAGAACGCACAACAAGCGCAAACACATGCACACTGTTTTAATTTATTTCTGGTTGTTTATGCATGAAGTTGAACTCTCGTCATGTTTTGATAAATGGGCATGGAGAAGATACTTTGGATTCTTGTTTGTTATTGTTCATTTTTAAAGATAAGCACTGAATGTTGCCGTCCCTCAGAGACAATAACAACAGTGACAATTCCGTTTGGAAGATATGTTCATATGCATTGCCTATTCAATATCTGGACAGACATTTCATTCAGGTGGAGAGGGATGTAGTGTCCAAGCCAATGACAATGTCATATATGTTGTCATGGAGACTGGTCCGGAAATGAGCATGTGAATTGGTGACTAACAGTTTTTTACCAGAGATCTGCCATTAGTCAAGTAAACGGCGCTCTGCGGGCTCAAACACACGGGCTGTGTTTCTCATCTGTTTGTGTGTGCTAGTGTATTAGTAAAACAGACACACAGACAGTACATTAAGCTACAACCCAGCTGACCATACAAGGCCATACCACGGCTGTCACCTTCCTGAGGTCTTTTAAAAATAAACACACACAAACACACACATTCTCTCTCTCTTTCTCAACGTAAAACGCTCAAAATGGTTTTTTCTCATAAACATATATATGTGTAAAACGAACAGCTAGTACTGTGAATTAGCTTACTGAATTTGCAATTAGGTGGAGTAGCTCTGGGTATAGTGGGTTTTACCCAAACTGCAAGATCATACACTGCTGAAATACTCTTTTTTGCAAATTGTTACAATGATTTGGATTGCTCCTCCCCTTCCATGGCAATCACCTAACAAGGGAGTTTTTAAGGATAGGTCTAAACCATGACCCCCCCCCCCCCCCTCCTTCCCCTCATCCTGACAGTGGGAGTCCTTCTAGAAGTAGAACAATGTCCAAAGTAGGCCCTCCACTTAAATGACAAAAAAGACTATGACGATGACGATCACAATGATGTTGATGATCTATGTGTGTGTACACGTGTGTGTGTGTATGTGAGTGTGAGTGTGTGTGTATGTGTCTGTGTGTGTGTGAGAGAGTGAGTGTGTGTGTGTGTGTGTGTGTGTGTGTGTGTGTGTGTGTGTGTGTGTGTCACTGTGTGTGTACATCATCTTTCTTTTCCTTATAAATTCTAACTACTTGGGTGTGACACTGTTTTGAATTGGGGTGAGGGGATGTGCATACTATTTTCTTTGAATCGAAATCATGTAAAGAAAATAAATAAATAAAAAAGTTTCGTTTCATTATAGTGATCGTATTCTCGTTCTACCTTATTATCTTTACGGTGGATTCTATATTTAGTTGATGCATGAATTACATTATTTACATGCGGATTTGAGTGTAATAAATAGGAGAAATGCCCAAAATAAATGCAAAACACTCTATTTGAACTGATGACATGATACAATTCTGCTGTTGGGAGTAAGCTCACACACGCGTCCCTACAGTGGTAGGCCTACAGATAATCCCCACAGAAAACCACGCGGCGCCGCCATGACCTACTTCATAGACTTCGCGCACACAGAACTGCGTAGAAGCTTCGGGCAAGAGACAATTAAAATCTGCTGCGACAGAAAATTTTTCATACCGTCGATCTGCTGCCGGTTAAGTAAAAAAACCGAGCAACTGATCTATGAGATCCCTGTGTATGCCTCTGCAACTGGCAGCGGCAGTTCATGCCATGCTTTGCATCGCCACGCATTGATAATAACTATCCGTCTAAAACCATCGATACAAAGAGGCTGCATTCTAATTGTGTAAGCCTACCACACAAAGTGTCAAAAGACAGACAGCAAACGGGAGAAAAGATATGCGCAGAGCTATATCGAAGCGAAAATGTAAAAAAAAAAAAAATCTTAGCCTACCTCACCTTGTCGTCGACGTTGTTAAAGTATGGCGTTTTGTTTAATCTCAAATGCTAAATGACGCATGCAATTAATTAAATATTAAGCCATTGTATTAATACAAAAACAAATTTCAGTACTCAAATTATTTTTATTTAACACAGAAATGTACTATTTACATTTTTAGACCTCGCTTTTTAATCGTATTAGACTTTTTCCACGCTGAATTAGAGATTAAGCATAATTTGTTTGAGTAAATTTGACTGGTTCTTTAGGTGAGACTTATCCAATTTGCGTTTGGTTTTACGATGAAGCGGTACCTGGCTAGAAGTCCCTATTTGAAAGCACATTAGCATGCTGCCTACAACTGAACTGTGAAATGTGAGGGCTGGGTAAGCCAGAGACAGATTCGGAAGAGGCGCCAAGCCGATTGTCTTGATAGCAGAATCAAGTAGGCCTTTAAGACTAGTGGAATTTGATGGAGCTCTTTTGTTTCTTGTGAATCTGTGTTCGCCCAATTGTCGTTTTCAATGACAATCTGAAAAATGACGGCTCCAACTCGGCTCACAGCAGAAACTCAAGACGGATTGCCAAGGCAGTTCGTTTCATCACTGAAGATACTGTTTGATATTTTGGATGAAGAACACACAGGCCTTATCCGTCTGAGAGACATCGAAACCAGATGGAGTGACGAGGGAGTGAAAGATTTACCATCGGGAGTGATGGAAGGACTGCGAAAGGTAGCTCCACCAAACGGTCTTCTCACTTTCGAAAACTTTGTGTCTGGTCTAAAACTGGCATTGTTGCGTGGAAACGATCAGATGAAGAGGCGCTCAGTAAGTACAGGCAGCGGAAATCAGAAGGAAAACAGAAAGCCCAGCAGGATCAGCCCCAGGTATGTCAGCCGGTGCTAAACACCCATCCTCTCCTAACCAACCGCTTCAGACTTCTCCAGCAAATCGGCAGCAGAGTAGTGCTTCAACAGACCAAAATGTAAAGCATGGGGGTGCAGCAAGTAAACACAGATCGGCCATACCTCACCTCCAACAGAAAAGCCATGATGCTAGACCAGCTACGGTTGCTGTGAAACCTCAGCCTAGTGGAACCAACCGCCATCCGTATTCGGTCGCTCAACACCCTCTGCATCTGATCACACCCATCACACCTACCCATCTTCGCGTTTACCCCAGCCACCACCCAGGCCAGATAGATCTCATAATCCTCCTAGAAAATCGGTGTCTGGAGCAGAGATTAGCCCTCTCCCCAGGTTCCACCTCGTGATCAGCGTCAAAACCAGAAAACAATAAACAGTGCAAAGAACTGGCCGAGAGACAGGATAAAACACAAAGGAACAGTCAGTCCACCAACAAGAGACAGAAACCCAGCTTCTGATGATCCTCAGCATGCCATTTACGGTAATCATTTGATTACCCCTCTCTCTCTCTCTCTCTCTCTCTCTCTCTCTCTCTCTCTCTCTCTCTCTCTCTCTGCTCCCACCCTAATCTCTCTGCGTGTTTGTGTGTGTGTGTGTGTGTATGTTTTAATGGGTTTTTTTTTTTTGTGACTTCCACATTGTAAAATTACCTCCTTGTGTACCATTGTCCAGAGTCTCAGTTTTGATAATCGTTTGTCATTTTATGGTATATGTAGATGAACTCAACAAGTATACTCTGGATTCCATGACGGCCCTGTTTTAAGAATAAAATGTTACATCTTGTGTTACTGTTAGGATTTGAAAGGAAATCAGTACATTTCATTTGATTTGCAAAAGCTCTTGATAACACATACTGTACACCCGTTCAATCGTCAGTGATGTCTAAATCACATGGCAAACAGGTGGAAATTCTCAGTCTACTTGTCCGTCAGAAAGCCTGTTGTTTATGATGTTGGTGAAAGGATGGCAGAGAAGTAGGCTTCATTATAACTGTAAACCAATCATGCTTCTTTCTTTCCCATTTCACTCTCTCTCACTAGCTTTACCACTCTACCTTCTCCCCCTCTGGTTGTTCTCATAACAGAGAGCTGCCTTCCTAAGGCAAGGCATGTTCTTTGCATAAAATGTGGCAGCAGCTTCTAGGCAATTTGCTTGCCCAGCATGGAAACGATAGATCTCTCCCTTTATTTTTGTTTTTAAAGATATGTAGATATGGAGCAGATTTATTTCAGAATGTAAATGTGCTGAAGAAGGAGATAGAGAGAGAAAAAAAAAAACAGACTGAAACCAAGATGCATCATTTAAAAACATTCAGTCGAGGAATGTGTGATAGTGGAAACATGACTTTTTCTTTTCCTTTGCTTATAGACTCATGATTCTCAACAGTTTATTAGTTTTTTTTTCACTTTTTAAAAAATTTTCTTGTAGTAATAACTATGCAATAATATCAAAATTTCTCATCATTTTTTTCTCAGTAAATGAGTTTGTTGTTTGTTTTGAAACAGAAAATATGTTTCAAACTTTCCTTGAGAGATATGTTTGATTGATCAACAGAAACTAAGAGTTTGTAAGTTGATTAGTAACTCCTCCCTCCCCCCCCCCCCCCCCCCCCCTCCCTTCTCCCTACCTCCCCATCCAAAGTCATAGCACTGGAAGGCCTACCGTATATAAACAGGAGCACAGAGCTGAATTGCTCAAGAGTGAGAGTGTGTATAACTGACTTCAAAAGAATTAAAATGGAGAGGGGCATGCTGGTGAATTGTCTCATTAAGCGAGGCATAGGCCTAGTGTGAGCACCATGAAATTATAAAAAAAAAAAGGGGGGGGGATAAATTTTGAGGCACTGTGAAGTTAACATGACTTTTCTGAAAGTGAATTTTGGGGAATGGCTGGTTAGGATTGACTTAGGATATATGTCAGAACAGGACAGAAAATTTGTCGTGAAATATCATGTGTGGACTTATTCATGAATGTCACCATCACTGCAAAAATTGATGTCATCACCATCATTAATCATCATAAAAGCTTTTTTTTGTTGTTGTTGTTGTTGTTGTTGTTGTTGTTGTGGTTGGTTAAAGAAAGTGTGTCCTCAGATATTGTGCACATCTTCCTTGATATGTGTTTACACTTTGTGTAGGACAGATGTAATTAAGTGGACAGATGTGATGGTATAATCAATGTATGCAGCATTTTGCATTTAGTGTGCTCTGTGTGTGTGTGTGTGTGTGTGTGTGTGTGTGTGTGTGTGTGTGTGTGTAAAAACCCATCCAACTACCTGATCTGGACATGAAAAAGAAAGGTTATGAATTGAGAAAGATAGGTAAGAGAAACTAATGCAAGCTTGCAAAGTAAACAAAGTAAAGGTTATGAATAAATTTACAAAGATAGGTGAGAGAACTTAAGCAAGCTTGCAAAGTAAACAAAATTAGTGAACATAAAGTTTTCTATTTCTTTGTTTAGCTTTTTTTCATGAATTTTTGTAATTTTTCAGAATATATTATATCTATATCATGAAGTGTTCTACCCTATAAAAAGGCAGTTTCTTAGCATAAAATAACACAGAACTAAGAAATACCACTCATTTTTAAGGCACCAGTAAGTGATTCCCCCATTCTCTGCTTACTTTCATCTAAGTCAGGCAGGTGTCGTGCAGAACTTGGAGAATAGTAATTTCACCTGCTGTTCTCTGCCTGGGGGGAAACCAGTTCACGCATGGTGCTCTGTTGGAATGACGATAGGCCATGCTTCATTTAGACAGTATTACTCTAGGTCGTAACAGCTGGAAGAATTTCGTGGGTGGTTTGGGACAGGTGTGAAACGTAAACGTCACGCTTATTGGAATCAGTACAAAAACTGAGCTCTGTTTTGGTGTGTATGTGTTTTGTGTGTGTGTTTGTGTGAATGAGCTGCTGATTGAATGAGTGATATAGAGAGGGAGACACAGAAAGAGACATATGAGACGGAAGAGAGACTTGTGGATATATATGTGTTTAGGGAGAATGCATGGTAGTAGGGTTTTAGTGTGTCTCTGTCGTGTCACTCTGTGTATATTTGTGCATGGGCAGCTTTGTGAGGCAAGGAAGGGCATATAAAGGTATCTTGGGGGTGTATGTGTATACTTGTGTGTATGTGACTGAAAAGATAGTATTACTGTGTGTGTGTGTGTGTGTGTGTGTGTGTGTGTGTGTGTGTGTGTGTGTGTGTGTGTGTGATGAGGGGGATACAGATCTATAAAATGTGTAACGATGAGAGAGACGTAGAGAGAGTGAAAGACACATTCCAACCGAGATAGTCTGACAAACATGGAGAGCTAGAACTAGAACTTGTAGAAGACAAACGGATGAGATATTCATGAAAATATCAGAACAGTAATCAAGGACTTCATTGTTAATGTGTTTCTACTTGCACACATGCGCTTCTGCACATACATACTCACACATGTATGCATCTCTCTGTCTGTCTGTCTGTCTGTCAGTCTCTCTCTCTCTCTCTCTCTCTCTCTCTCTCTCTCTCTCTCTCTCTAAGTTATGTATAAGCCTGCCTTCAAGTTAAACAGTTCAAGGTAACCAATAAATTATGATGTAAAGAGTGTGCAGAGAAACTACTGAAATTTTTTTTTTTTAGATCAGTTTATCTTGTATATTTGTGTATCAGTTATTGTGTCTATCTGTCTATCTATTTATTTATCTATTATCTTGTATATAAGATTAATGTAAAAAGAAAAAAAAAGGTTAAACATTTGTACTGAAAAGAAATTAAGTAAACCCATCAAGTTCTTCATAGCTGGATTCTGCTATAACTTTATGGGATCTGTAGAAATAATAAATGTACTTTACAATCTTATACTACTTACTTGATCTTTTCTTTCAGTTTGTGTCCTTTTGCTTTAATTTGTGTTGTTTAGCTTTATTATGTATACTTTTTTTTTCCTTTGTGCTACAATTAACTCTTAGCATGGTTTTTCTTCATATGTGAAACTTTTACGTTACTGGTGGTTTTTTTTTTTTTGGTTTTTTTTTTTTAGGCAATTTTTCTGCTTGAATAGTATACATGCTAATTACAATAATATGGACTGCTATTAATATTATGTGATGATAGTGCAACAGAATTAGTTGTTGCCCATTTCTGTTCTGTCCATTTTTTTAAAGAATAAATTACTCAGAGTAACACACGTATGCACACTAGTGTACATGTGCACACACACACATGCACGCACGCACGCACACGTACACACACACACACACACACACACACACACACACACACACACACACACACACACACACACACACACACACACACCACACACACACACACACAGAGGCACACACACACACACATGCACAACACACACACACGTACACACACACACACACACACACACACACACACACACACACACACACACACACACTCTCTCACTCTTCTCTCTCTCTCTCTGTCTCTCTCACCTTTGAGCCTGGAAAAGGACAAAGAGAGAAAGAGATAGGTGCCTAAACTCAGAGAATAAGAGAGAAAGAAGTATGCATACTCGAGCGCTGAGAAAGGCAGATAAGATACAGAGAGAGAGAGAGACAGAGTTGTAAGTTGTTTAATCAAGCTTTCAGTGAATCATGCATGCGCGCATGCTTATACACACATTTGCACATGCATGCTCTCATGAATACACACACACACACACACACACACACACACACACACACACACACCACACACACACACACACACACACACACACACACACACACACACACACACACACTGTGGTAACAACCAACACCTTATGTTAACAGTAGGCCTTGAAGGACAAGCTTTGTGTGTTCACAGCGAACATTGACCAGTTCCAACACCGAAAACAAGAGGAAGGGGGACAGTCCCATCAGAGCCAGTCGCACCAGGCCTTGCAGCAGGCTCCAGGGAAAGCCACCGTGCGACGCCATGGCTCTGGCCGACGCCACACTCTTCAGAACGGGGTGGATCAGAACTTGGTACTAAACTTAGGTTTCAATGTTCCCCTCATCTGTCTGGCCCCGTTTTCATTTTGCATCTGTTTGTAATTGCCACTCTGTGACTCTTCCCCATCTCTCGATCTTCCGTCCCACCTCTTCTCTTGCTGTCTCTCTCTCTCTCTCTCTCTCTCTCTCTCTCTCTCTGTGTCTCTGTGTGTCTGTCTGTCGCTGTCTCTCCCTATCTCTCTCTCATTCCCTCTCTCTCTCCCTCTTTCTCCCTGTGTCTTTTTCGCTCTAACTCAATTTTTTTGTTTGTTTTGTTTTATGTGCTGTTTGGAAGTCCAGATGGTGGTCAAAATTTCTTAACTTCTCTCCCACTGTCTCTGTCTCTGTCTGCCTATCTATCTGTCTGTCTCTGTCTCTCTCTCTTTTTCTCTCTTCTCTCTCTGTCTCTCTCTCGCTCTCTTGCATGCACACATGCGCTCACTCACTCTCGATCTCTGTCTCTTCATCTTTTTTTTTTTTAACAGAGTTTGGCTTCAAAGTCCAGATGGCAATCATCATGTTTATAAAATTTCCTTTCAGTTACTGCCTCCTGTTTTCTGGTCTTCGGTGGCCTGTGTGTGGCATTACTCTCATAGCTCCTTGCATATATCCACACCCACACTGGTCTTGTCAGTCTCAAGCACTGGCAGTCCTAAGTAGAGATAGATGACTAAACATCGCATCTTTTTGTGTGTGTGTTTGTGTGAATGTATTCTTTTAATGTTGGGACATGCATGATGTGAAACATAAACACTTTACAGCAGACATCTTGAAAACCTTGCTCAGAGATGTCCCACCTGATGTGATCTTTGAATTTCTAAAAGAAATTAACATTTTTCATCTGATCTAAGATTTTATGGAGGAAAGATGTTTAACAGAAATTCCAGTGTGTTTTTTAGGTGTTGTTTGAATGAGGGTTTTGTTTGTTTGCTTTTTTTTTTTTAAGAATGACTTGTGAGTGACTTCAACTCGGTGACAGCCCTGAAAAGTCCCTTTGCGGCCGGCTGGGCCATAAGCAACATTATCTTACCATATCTTACCGTTGTTTGTGTAAATGTTTTGATTAAAAAAGCATCATGACATTTTCTTAAGAATTGTCTTCATGACCTAATTGAATTTCCTCTGCATCATAAGAAGTAAGGCTTTTGCTTATCTTGATTTTTTTTTTTTTTCAATTGGAGATCCGACATGTGGGAACATGATAGAAGAATAAAGTTCAGTTTTCTTTTATGTAAACAGACAGTAGCCTACCTATGCTCAGGTTAAATGTGTGTGTGTTTGCTACAATCTGTACACAAGCACATTAGCATGATTAAAAAGGGAGCAGAGTATATTTTCATCCACTTGCTGTGGCTCTGTGTATTGAGTGTGTGTGTATTGTTTGCATGTGTGAGAGAAAAAATGATATTCATGATGAAATCAGTTTAATTTGTTTCCTTTCCCCAGTCTTGGAAATGAGGTTTTTCCTTTTTATTAATGGAAAAAAATGTGTATTATATGTGTGTGCATAAATGCGTGTGCATGCCTGTGCGTGTGTGTGTGTGCCTGTAATGTGCACAGATAAAGCGCATGCAGCAGCTGGAGGAAGAGGGGGAGATACTGAAGCGTGGACTTGAGATGGTTGACATCGCCCGCGATTGGTACCTGCGTCAGCTGGCCGCCCTCCACGACAAGCAGAGGATGCTGGGGAAAGTCAACTACAATGTTAGTACGCCATCTCACACCACCTCCACCTCCACACCCTTGTCTTTAAGCTTGGGTCTTCAAAACAACCCTAATGTGGCCTCTTTGCTTTTTGGGGGCTATGAACAATTCATGACTTGATTGGATTTGGTTCTCAAAATGAAAGTAAAAGTCTACACTATGCAGCTGAATGCTGTAGTTTCTTTATGTTCGTTTTTTTTTCTGTTCAAAAAGAAGAGTATTTGCACAAAGAAAAATGGGTCACAAATTTTGTTCGCATGCGTGATCAAAATGAGTCGGTACTCCCCTACGATCTGGTTGTCAGTGTGTGTTGTATTGTGCCATCATCTATTGATTAGTGATGAACTTAAAACATTGGCATTTTGTTGGGAACCATTGCATGCTGGGGAGACTAGACTAGGAGATGGGTTGGATTTTGTTTGGGTCTAGCATATCATTTCCATCATGAAGTATTAGCACAACAAGATGATGAAAAAAATCCTCCATAAATGTTTATGCAGTATTTCATTTTTCATACTTATTAATTGATATCCTGTGAGAAAGTGAATATACTGTTAACAAGTCATATATTGATAGTTAATGTTTCATTCGTAGACTGGTCCACTGCCAGATATGGAAACTGACTCTGTTTTTAAGGGGAAAAAAAATGGTGTACCACACATAAAATGGACCTTGGAAGTCAAAGATAGATCTTAGGTTCTTGCAAATTCCATAATTTTGTAGTCTACACATTTTTTTTTAATAATCAGAGATTTGAACTAAAGTGTCCAGAACAAGATATCAATCCTGAAACTAGTGATAGATGCCATAAGATTACATCATTGTCAGTTACTGATAATTTTTGTTAATAACTGTAAGCCTGTGAATGACATGGTTCAGTGCAGGTTGCGCTATATTCTGTTGATACTTCTGTTTGTATGTCAGTTTTACTGTCCTTTGGGAAACAAAGTGGGGGTTAGGGAAAACACACACACACACACACACACACACACACCACACACACACACACACACACACACACTCTCACTCTCTCTCTCTCTCTCTCTCTCTCTCTCTCTCACACACACACACACACACACACACACACACACACACACACACACACACACACACGCACACACACACACACAGAGTTTTGGTTGCATGAAGTGTATGATCCCACTCTGTAGTGTTACTCTTTAACCCGTTCCCTGCCTGGAACGTGTAACGCACGTCCTGAAAACTGAAAATCGCTACGCCCGGGAGGTGTGTGTCACGTCGTAACTTCGTCACGGAAAGCTGAAAAATCTACTTGGGAAACGACCGTCTAAAATGTTCTCACTTCTTCTACTGGTGTCGAGGGAACGGCCCTTTCCCTTCACGCGAGCAGCCAGCTGACCATACGTTATGCAAATAGCGAGTTGAGAGGTTACAGCTGATAAGCATATTCATGATGGCAGCTCAACTGAGCGCTTCGTCGATGCCTCCTGTTTTTTCAAGTGTTACACTGCGCTTGATGTTTTAGATGACGATAAAACTCTAAAGAAAGTGATGAAGAAGACCTTTGAGGGATCGGATCCTGATACTAGCGATGAGGAGGAGAGGGATGGGAATCATCACCATTCACTTTTATCGGAGACACGTGCTGGTGATGACGTGGCCTCATTGTTCGTTGCACATGTCAGCTGTGAGTACAACGCCGCGAGCGAGGGGTGACGAAGCGGAAATAGCCGAACCCGTGCCATCAACGAGCACTGCACGCACTCCTATCATGACCGAAGAGGGTTGTGGACATGGTAGGGGCTAGGACAACGGCGAGGGTCCTGTGGAAGCGGCCGGGGGGCGTGGCATGGGGCGTGGTCAATCCCAGCCTTGGTGGTGTTTTCATTGGGAATACTAGTCAAAACTCAACTGTGCCAATTTTAGGCTGCACAGAGCTCCAGTCTTCAGTTCCTTCATGACCAGAAACTGGATTCAGGCAAGTAGCTCTGTTTTTTTCTTTCTTTTTTCTGTTTTTTTCTTTTCCATTTTTGTTTGTTACTACTTCATTCTTCATTCTTCCACTATTTATTTTCTGTATTTCGCTTCTTTCACATATTTCCTACTGATATCACATAATTATGGCAAATAATGACTGTATGGATAGGTGGGACTCTGTGTGTGTGTATGTGTGAGTGTGTGTGTGTGCGTGTGTGTGTGTGTGTGTGTGTGTGTGTGTGTGTATGCACGCTTGTGCACATGTGTGCCTAAGCATTGTTTATTTCTGTATGCAAGTTTTCCATATAAGTTTGTTCATTTTGTAAAGCACAGAAGCACTCATCCACAGCAGTTTTTTTGGGGTTTTTTTTTCGCTATTGTGGTGTTTTTACATTCATGTGTGTGTGATACTGTTAGTGCATGTTTGTGCATATGTGTACAGTGTGTGTGTGTGTGTATGTGTGTGTGTGTGTGTGTGTGGGGGGGGGTGTGTGTGGTGTGGTGTGTGTGTGTGTGTGTGTGTGAGAATTTTGTGTGTGTGTGTGTGTGTGTGTGTGTGTGTGTGTGTGTGCCCAATTGTGGGTCTGCTTACTCTGTGGTGGTGTGTATGTGTGCGTGCGTGCATGCGTGTATGTGCGTGTGTGTGTGTGTGTGTGTGTGTGTATGTATGTGTGTGTGTGTGTGTGTGTGTGTAAATTTTGTGTTTGCGTGTGTGTGTGTGTGCCCAAGTGTGGGTCTGCTTACTGTGTGGTGTGTGTGTGTGTGTGTGTGTGTGTGTGTGTGTGTGTGTGTGTGTGTGCCCAGTTGTGGGTCTGTTTACTTATCTTGAAACTTTTATTCTGTATTTCAGATTCTTCTTCAGTTTCTACAGTATTTTCTCTGTGTGTTTTTTTTTTTTTTTTTTCTTTTCAACAGACATTTTTGTTTTTTTTTTCTTCAGGCTTTTTCCCCCCATGATTGTCATTTTGAACATTTACCAAGGAGTACTATACTATAACAATTTGGACCACACTGTATACTTACAGTGATGCTGAGTAAACTCTAAAAGAAATTCTTGTCAGTGTTTTACAGGTCTTATGTGTTGTAACATGTGTATATGTGCAGAAACTGTTTTTTTTTTCTGTAAAACCACCATTGTACATCCCTGTCCATCCGCTAATGGCCAACAAAACTAGATTTATATTATATAGCATCATAGCTTGGGGTAAAAGGAAAGAGAAGCCATAAAATCTAAGTCATATGTCAACAAATAGATAAGCAGTCATTGAGGTATTGAACCTACTCCAAATAGTAAAATTATGCGCCTTTGTAGTAGAATTGGGGTACCCCCAGTAACATACAGATTGTTACACAGAGGGACAATTACTGACAACAATATGAATCCCAGGTGTTTGTAATGTTGTTGAGCAAACACACCACATGGTATTTTTTTTGCTGTGCTTAGTGGGCTTTTATGTGATGAATTGTTGTAAAACTCTCAAACTGAAAACAAAACAAAAACAGGTTTATCATATATTATTAGTGTGAACCATCATTATCACCCCAAAATCAAATTAGAATGAAATGAAATTGTAGACAATGGTATAAGGAAGTAATAATCCACAAAAAAACTAACAAATAAATCAACAAATGGATGTGTGTAATATAGATGTTAGTGAACATACCGTGAAAAGCATGATTATGCCCCTTTTTACCTAAAAAGTAGTGCCCCCAATTATGAGCAGATTATCTCCAAGAACAAGATTCCTTGGGATTTATATGACTGTGATGTGTTTAGTGCTGATGTTGAATAATTAGTCACACCACTTTTTCATTGTTTTCACTGATTTTATATGGTGCAATTTGTATACTTGAAAATTGTTCTTTTTCTAAAACCACCATTCATTATATCCCTGTCCCACCCCCTAATGGCCAACAATACTACATTATTATTATACAGCATCATAGCTTGGGGTATAAGAAAAGAGAAGCCATAAGATCTAAGTCATATGTCAACAAATAAATAAACAGGGATTGAGGTACTGAACCTACCCCAAACAGTAAAATTATGCCCCTTTCTAGTAGAATTGGGGTACCCCCACTAACATACAGATTGTTACACAGAGGGACATTTATTGACAACAATATGAATCCCAGGTGTGTTTGTGATATTGTTGAGCAAACACCAAAAGGTATTTGTGCTGTGTTTAGTGGGCTTTTATGTGGTGTGAATGTTGTAAAACTCTCAAATTGAAAACAAAACAAAAACCGTTTTATCATATGTTATTAGTGTGAACCATCATTATTACACCCAAATAAAGTTAAAATGATGTGAAATTGTAGACAAGGGTATAAAGGAAGTAATCCACAAAAAATCTAACAAATAACTCAATAAATGGATGAGTAATAGAGATGTTAGTGAACATACCATGAAAAGCATGATTATGCCCCTTTTTTACCTAAATTATAGTACCCCCAGTTATGAGCAGATTATCATCAAGAACAAGATTCCTTGGGATTTATATGACTGTGATGTGTTAGTGCTGATGCTGAATAAACAGCAAGACCACTTTTACAGTGTGTTTTGATTCATTCTATTTGGCGCAGTGTGTTTGTGTATACTCGAAAACTGTTATTTTTTGTAAACTTTTTATAATTATGTCAATTTCTAATATACTTATTATCAACATAATCAAGTCATTTTTACAGGACATTGTAGACAAATGTATAACAACAAAACATGCAAAAAATCAGAGAGATCTGTCAAGAAATAAGTGAGCTGTAACCATTTTATTGAACCTACCCCAAAAAGCTAACTTTTACCATGGCATACAGATTTTCAAATGTGCTATTTTACTGTGGCAGTGAAGGGGTTAAGTTGGATCCATGTACAAAAACTTGAATTATGTGAATGGGCATGCTGTTTGAATGCCTATAGAAATTTAAGTGAATGTACTTTGTGTGTGCCCTTTTGAATATGAAACACTTGTACAGGAGAGGCGTTGGAGATGAATAAGAGAATAAATCAAACATTCAGGGTTTTTTTTTTGGTGGTTTTTTTTTTTTTTTTTTTTTTTAACGTCAAGTCAATAATGTAGTAATAGACAGGTAGTAGATCTGTCCAGACAAATCCATGCACTGCATGTGAGATGTTATATTTCTTGTGAAAATACACTGTTTTGGTCATATTGATTGGGACTGTGAAAAAAAATGCATGAGGTATTGAACCGCTAAAGGAAAATCTAACACGAAACAGAAACGTAAGCAAAAGAGTCTCAATACAATAAATCTGTTTGTGGTGGATTTTTCTTTGTTGTGATGTCTTTGTTGTATTTGTCTTTTACAAACTAAAGGCATAAACAAATCACGTTCATGCAGCTTTACGCTGTGGGGAAATCAGGCTTATGAAAAAGCAAAGCAATTTTGAAACAGAACAATACGAGGCAGAAAGAGAAAGGGTCAGGTGGTGTTAAATCAGTATTGCTATTTTTGACTGGTTGGTTGAAACTTACCTCAAAATGCAACGAAAAGAATAATTGTTGTAAACACAGAAGTATCAACTTTTTTATTTTGTATTGTGTATGGGCACAACAGGATACTGAATAGCGCATTGTGCACATATGTGATAAAACTAGCATTAAGAGCATCGAAAGAGACATGCACATACCCACACCCCATGTGCACGCACACACCTGCACGCATGCATGCACGCACACCCGCACATACACATAACACACACACACACATTGATATTAATCATTAAAGAACAATGGTGAATATGTCAGCTTATTCGGCACAGATGTCTGCATGATTTGAGTTCAAGTGCACGATATTCTTCAGTCCTCCACCACATTTTCAGGGCTTTCCCATGAACCCTACCCAGCCTCCCTGTCTCTGATGCGGTTTTGTCTTTAGTTCGTTCCATCTTCATTTGCTCTGTCATGATCAAAGGATGGTTGAGCAAAGTGAAGAGCCGATTGTAGAATGGCTGGAGTCTTGCTTGTCTGGCAGGACATTCCTTGGAGGCCCACCAGGAGAGGATGAACTTCCAGCGCGCGCGCATCTCGGAAGTCAACATGCAGCTCCGCACGTTGGTGGAAAGCTCAGAGAAAGTAAGTGGTTTCTGTCCGTATGTCTGGGTCTGACATGACATACGTACATGGGTATATTAAGTGAGAGACTGGGAAAATCCTATGTTTTGGGGAAGGGGGGGAGGGGACGAAACAGTGTAGAAGGAATAAAGGTTCAGAACTTTTTGATTTTCATGCAAGAGATGTTGTTACTTTAAAAAAAAACATCTCTGTTTTATTTTTTTTTTTTAAGCAGCAATTAAATCATCAGAAAACAAAAAATGGCTGTTTCTGTGATAGGATAATGAAAAATGGCCATGCGTGCCGTGTTGTTTTGTTTTTCAAGGTGTCTCTGATCTGTGTGTGTTCTCAGTGGCAATGGCCACGCATGCAGCGTTTAGTTTTGTTTCTAAGGTGTCCGATCTGTGTCCTTTCTCAGTGATATGACTCATGCAACACATTTCCAGCCACCACTTACACATCCACACCCAAAATCATCCTGTTGCAACACCAGTAGTCCACAGGGAGAGTGAGGAGTATCAGGCCAACATGAGGTCACCCGCCAGAGTAGACACTGCACTGTGTCATGCAGGCAGTCCTCACATTGTGTGAAATGAATTCCATGATAGCATTTGCTTGTGAGGTGCCTATGTGGGGTACCTCCCCAGTGTGTTCATATGAAGATGACAAAAGGAGCCTGACTGCTGCAGCTGCTGCTGTGGGTGCTATAGCTGTTGTTGTTCATTGTGTGCAGGGTTTCCCCTTGCACATGAACCTAGCAGTAACTCCAGCCACCAATAGCAGTGCCAGCTCCAGTGATGGATCCGTCCACATGATCCGCGAACAGAACAGAAGGCTGACGCAGGTTAGTTGGCAGTTCTTGGGGGAGGGGAGTGTGTGTGTGTGTGTGTGTGTGTGTGTGTGTGTGTGTGTGTGCTTGTGTGTGTGTGTGTGTGTGTGTGTGTGTGTGTGTGTGTGTGTGTGCACGTGTGTGTGTGTGTGTGTGTGTGCATACGTGTGTGTGTGTGTGTGTGTGTCCCACAATGTCAAGTGAGAAGTAAGTTTTATTCACACCACAACACTTTAGTGACAGGTGCATGACAACATGGGGCATGAGCTTGCTATGTGATGTGCCATTGAAAAAAAATGAACACAAAAATTACTTGTATGCACCAGCAGTCTCAAGCCCCAGAAAGGGGATCTGTTTTTGTAGCTCTCATCCACTATGTATGAATATTACTATGTTTTTCTTACAGTGAGGTTGGTGTAAGATGGGCTTCCATTGTAGATAGTTTCTTTGAGAATGGGTTTTTTTTTTTTGTAAGACGGGCTTCCATTGTAGATGGTTTCTCCGTGAATTTTTTTTTTTTTGTTAGATGGGCTTCCATTGTAGGTAGTTTCTCCGAGAATGTTATTTTGTGAGATGGGCTTCCTTTGTAGATAGTTTCTCCGAGAATGTTATTTTGTGAGATGGGCTCATTTTTTTGTTAGATGGGCTTCCATTGTAGGTAGTTTTTTCTCCGAGAATGTTATTTTGTGAGATGGGCTTCCTTTGTAGATAGCTTCTCCGAGAATGTTATTTTGTGAGATGGGCTTCCATTGTAGATAGTTTCTCCAAGAATGTTTTTTTGTAAGATGGGCTTCCATTGTAGATAGTTTTTCCGAGAATGTTTTTTGTAAGATGGGCTTCCATTGTAGATAGTTTTTCCGAGAATGTTATTTTGTGAGATGGGCTTCCATTGTAGATAGTTTTTCCGAGAATGTTTTTTGTGAGATGGGCTTCCATTGTAGATAGTTTTTCCAAGAATGTTATTTTGTGAGATGGGCTTCCTTTGTAGATAGCTTCTCCGAGAATGTTATTTTGTGAGATGGGCTTCCATTGTAGATAGTTTCTCCAAGAATGTTTTTTGTAAGATGGGCTTCCATTGTAGATAGTTTTTCCGAGAATGTTTTTTGTGAGATGGGCTTCCATTGTAGATAGTTTTTCAGAGAATGTTATTTTGTGAGATGGGCTTCCATTATAGATAGTTTCTCTCTCCGAGAATGTTTTTTTTGTAAGATGGGCTTCCATTGTAGATAGTTTCTCCGAGAATGTTTTTTTTTGTAAGATGGGCTTCCATAGTATATAGTTTCTCCGAGAAATTTTATTTTGTGAGATGGGCTTCCATTGTAGATAGTTTTCTTCGAGAATGTTATTTTGTAAGATGGGCTTCCATTGTAGATAGTTTCTCTGAGAATGTTTTTTTTTATAAGATGGGCTTCCATTGTAGATAGTGAAATGTGTTTTTTTTTGTAAGATTGGCTTCCATAGTACATAGTTTTTCCGAGAATGTTATTTGTGAGATGGGCTTCCATTGTAGATAGTTTCTTCGAGAACGTTATTTGATAAGATGGGCTTCCATTGTAGATAGTTTCTCCGAGAATGTTTTTTTTGTAAGATGGGCTTCCATGGTAGATAGTTTTCTTTGAGAATGTTTCTTTGTAAGATGGGCTTCTGTTGTAGATAGTTTCTTTGAGAATGTGTTTTTTTTTTAATTTATTTATTTAAAAAAATTTTTTTTTGTTTGTTTTTTTTTGTTGGTAAGATGGGTTTCTGTTGTAGATAGTTTCTTCAAGAGAGTTTTTCTAATGCTGATAGTAGTTGCAGGAATTACTGTTGGAGAGAGCTTCCTTGGTTGTCTTGGCAATACACAAGAAAACATGAGTTCTTTTTGCCTTTTGTGTTGCTTGTGAATCAGTCTTCATGTTCATCAAGTGGTGTGTGATATAACTTTCATTCGGCCAACCTTCCTTTGAACTGACGCACTGCCCAGACATGTGACAAGAGTTTTTGCTTTTGACACAATCTTCCATCAGAACTGTAACAATTCGTTTTTTTTTTGTTGTGTTTCCTGATTTGAAAGTCGTTGAGATTTTTAAAAAATTAAAAAAAAATAAAAAAATAAAAAAAAAATCACACAGATGAAAGAATACTCAGTGACATTTTATTGATACTGGGAGCACACAGCTAAAGAAAAAAAAAAAAGGAAACTAAAGAAAAAGAAAGAAAGAAACTCGGTAGCAGACGTCCACAAGATCAGCGGGTTAACTAACATGCATTGAACAGTGTTTTGCTTGTTTTTCACAGGAAGTGAGTGACAAGGCAGACAAGATTGCTAAGCTGGAGCAGGAAAAGGCCAGTCTGATCCCGAGAGCTGTTTGAGTCTCGCTCCAAGCACAAGTCCAGCTACGATGACACCACCTTCATGTGAACTTTGACCTGACCTAGATGTTGGCCCTGCGTTGAGCGTAACTGACATGGCTGACAGCAAACTAAGCTGGATTGGATTGGGTTTTATTTTGATCCCCTGTTAGAGAATGTAAAAGTATACTTAATGCCAGACGAATATTCTGAATAATGTTACTTAAAATAGACCTGATTGGCGCAGTTGGCTTGAGAACCAAAGTTCATACTCAGACGGTACATGTTCAAGCCCAAGAAAGAAGCTGACATTTTCATGTATATCTGAACATGGTGGGTGTTCTGCTGATGTCAGTGGTTCCTAAAAGTATTGTTTAATGCAAGTGGGACCCACAAGCCCGCATTACACCGTGTAGTTTGTAATGCTGTGTTATCCAGCCACAATAGTCCCCCTGGGATCTTTAGGCTCTTTCAGTACAAATAACCTCCCCCTCCCGCCCCTCTCCCCCACTTCTCCTGCCTTCTAGAAATTCTGTGCTAAAATATCTTCCTTTCTTTAGCTCTCTTTGACTGCAGTTTTTTGTTTTGTCATTACTGTTGTCTACTGGATTTTTTTTTGAGGGGGGCGGGGGGGGGGGGGGGGGGGGGGAATGGGGTGTATTTTGTGGGCCATTCTCTAGTCTTTGTTTTGGAAACTCAAGAACACATTTTCATGTTAAAATTTACAATGTGCTATTGCCAGCCTTTTTTTGCTGTAGCCTAGTGACTCTGTCGTGCAAGTTATACACTCTTGTCTAGAGTAGACAGCAGCTCTCCATTCTGCAGTGTCTGTCTGCCTCATTGGGCTTTTCTATGCATTCTTTGTTAACATTAGATTTTTGTTGATTCTGATTTTATATATATATATATATAGATGCAGAATGGCTGGTGGTCTCAACACAGCCTAGTGTTCTCTGTGTCGAGGTGTCGATAACTTAGCGATCATGTCATGGATTATTTTTGTTTCTTGCTTTTGCAGGGTGTAACCTTCTTTTCGATAACTTAGCGATCATGTCATGGATTATTTTTGTTTCTTGCTTTTGCAGGGTGTAACCTTTTTTTTTTTTTTTTTCCTCGATTAGGCTGTTTTCCTTATTTGACATGTTTCAAATAAAATCAGGTGAGGAGGTTTTCCACAGTGTGTGTTGAACAGGCACCTATTCAGTCACCCTGCAAACATTTATATTGATAACAAAAATGGACTTCTTGTTTGGCAGCATCTATTTGTATTTTGACAAGGCTAAGTGAAAGGTAACCATCAAGGTCATGCCAATTCCTGAGACAGCCTCTGTGATGGGTGGGGCAGTAAGCAACAAACACACAGAGTCTGTCCTTTTTTTTTTTTTTTTTTTTTCAGTTTCGTTTGTTTTGGGGTTTTTTTTTTTAGTTTTTTTTTTACTCATGAATCGTATTTTGTTTGTGTGTAGTATGTGACACAACTTTCATTCGGCCTATCTTGACCTTTGAACTCTGACATGATCCTGATACGTGACGCGAAATTCTGCATGAACTGTGACATGACCCTTACCTGTGACACAAGTTTTACTGAAACTGTGACATGATCTTCATCCAGACTGTGAAAGATGTTATTGGAATGTTGTTACAACATAACTATAGACACACTGAGGATGACCTACCCCTCCCCATTCCCACAGACCTGTTGGGTAATATTATACCTCCTCTGCTGCTTTATTTTATTTTTAGTCTATTCCACACTGAGAGTACATGACATATTTCATGTTTTTTCAGTCGCAGACTCATTTTTGTATCTGTACTGATACTAAATTAAGAATTTGTACTTATTACGGTATAAAAGACAGATTAAAGGTTATACTTAATATAAGGTGAATGATGTTGGTGATTCACTCATATGCAGCTTGATAGAACCTGAAATTAATTTGACTATGGCTTCCTAGTTGGTACTGTCTCATGCTGTTTTTTTTTTTTTTTTTTCCATCTGCTGATCGTCTGATCATTGCGTTGGAGCAATGCAAGTGAGAAATGGGCGTCTTCGCTGGTCATGGTTTCCCTTCAGTGTGAAGAAAAGCAGGTGCAGAAAATGACATCCGCATTTCAGTCTTTGTGTAATTCTGCATTTGAGTGAAGGTTACATTTTTTCCTCTTAATTTGTTGTCTGCCTGTCATTGTGGATTAGCATAGTTATGCTTTTCATCGTCAGATTAGAGTACAGTCCTTACATCATGTTCTTTTTAACAAAAAAAGAAAACATGCTTGCATGATCAGTCATTTCATACCAGAGATGTAATTAAAGTTTATGTATGTTATGCATCAGTTGCTTTAAGAATACTAAGTGTGGGTGTCACAGGAACATGTGCTTGTATTGATACAGTAGCCATCACTCTGAATGCAAATGAAGAAGTAATGAATTCTCACAAATAAGAGATAACAAAAGCTCCTAAGAAATTGAAAATTATATATGATATGATATATAACATGTAGCCCATTCACTAAAAGACTGTAACTGACAGTTAACGGACATTGACACACACCTGAGGTCGGTGCTGGGAGGAGCAAATTGTGGATCTCGTCTGAAGAAGAGATTTTCTTTAGAAAGAGTTATGATGAAGGGAATTGATCCTCATATTACTTTTGATATAGGTCTTTTCATTGTCGAATTAGCTTTGCAGGAAACGGTTGTGGGAAACTGTACCTGGAGATGTGTATTAGCAGCTTTAATCCATGACTGATCTCAGTGCTGGTTCAGCTAGATCCAGTTAAAGCAAATATAATTAGCAAGAACTGTACGTGGTTGAATTTACCTCAGAATGATTTAGGACAGCAAAAAAGCCCCGTATCTAGGCGTATTTAAGTTTTGCTGTTGTGGATAGCATGCTTCTTCAGACTGTTGTGAAAATTTATGACTCATTTCAGTCTAGTCTTCTACTTGGGGAGGATTCTTCAATGGATTTGTTGTGCTTCCCAGTTATATTTTCATGGGGGCTGAGTTTCAGAATTATGAAGAGACCAGAAAATGCTCTTGATTTGTTTGCTGACAAAATGTTCACTTGTCTTGTTAGGTTCTTCATGTTAGGTCTTCTTCAGATTAAATGCATTGTTGTGAGTTTTCTTTTGTCTCTTCTTCAAGATTGAAAGCAGCAGCAAACTGGAATATCATTATTCCAACTGGTGATTAGATTGCACTGATTAATTTCCTAATGATATTGAATGAAGAATGTTGTTAAGGACGTTGTGTTTAGTATTGGAACTGTGACAAAAACAAGACTTGTATACAAACAGCATGAACAGTAAACTTTGCCAACAAGATGGGAGTTCTCTGTTGGTATCTGATTTACAAGCCACACACTTGTCTCTTTGATTGAAAAATGTGTTGTTTGTGTAAGTTCAAGATGCCAGACAAACTATAGATGCGCAGGACTATAACTATAGCATGTCTGCTTTTTCCAGGGATTTCAACCTTGTTACTTCTCTGCTGAATGTTTACTCTGTGATTGTCTTGATCACTGCTGATGAGGAACTCGTTAATCAGTTTGTTGACTGACTGAAATTATCACTACACATTTTTGTTTGTTGGGGGGGGGGGGGGGGGGTCTATCTTTGCATGGCATGATTAATGCGGTTTTTTTTTTTTTTTTTGGGGGGGGGGTTTGTTTCTTGATTAGAGCCTCTGCAAGTAATGTTTTTATGTGAAAACCGTGAAAGGGAAACTTCCAGGAGCTGATAACACTTGACTGTGTCTTTTTGGGGAAGGGCTATATAATTTAAGGGTAAAGTGGTAAAGACCGAAACAAATGGGTCAAAAGGAAACAAAAACAATGTACAACGTTTCGACTCTTAGAGTCTTTTTCAAGTGACACAAAAACAGAAGCTGAAGCTGTTTTTGTTTCCTTTTTGAACCCCCATTTGTTTCGGTCTTTACCACTTAACCCTCAAATTATGTAGCTGAAACTTCCAGAGTAGTATGAATATCAACTATATTTTTCATGCTCAATCCTTGCCATAAGCTGAATGCCTCTTCCAGTAATCCTCATACCCATTCCAGCTGATTATCTCCCATGGCTCTCCCCATCCCGGTTCATTCTTCCTTTCTTTTGATGCAAAAGTATTGTTTAAAGTTTGGGAGAGCGGGTGACTTTTATGTGTACCTGTCTCAGTGCTTGCCCATCCAGGGATGAAAAATTTCCATTGTTTCGGGTTGTTTTGTTTTTGTTGTTGATGTTTTTTTCAGCATTGGCTGTTGCAAATTTTTCTGCCAAAAATTCTGCCAGTGCAGCATTTCCAAAAGCGTGCAAGGAGCAAAGCTGGGTTCTTTGAATAATCCAATCTGAACAGTGAGAACACTGTGTCATAGTGTGGTCGAAATTACGTCCCTTTACTTTCCCCGGTTGCTTGAAAGTTTTGGTAAGATGACAGTTTACTCCTTCCCCACCACCACTTCCCCCCCCCCCCACTCCCACCCGCTAGTTATTCAATTATGAGACTTTTTTTTTTGTCTTGCTTTGTTCTCATCACTGCTATCTGTAAACTAAATCTCCAAAATTTGTCCATGCCTCCCAGTTGTTTGCTTTTAAACCAGTTTCCAATTCTTTTGCCCCAGAAATCCTCAGAAAACTATAAATTGTTGTAATTTTTCTACACAAATGTAAAGACTGATAGGAATATAGTCCACTAGATTTTTCATTGGGAGTCAGATTCAATGAAAAGAAGAGGAAATGCGGAGTTGGAGTGTGTGAAGATTGGTTACCTGTTTTTGTGGAATTGATCATTTTGTTTGAAAAGCAGCCTGTCCGTCCTCCGTCTCCTGCAGGTCAGGTTTTGAGTGATCACGGGTTTTGGAAGCGCAGAGTTGGAGCGCGACTCATCATCTTCCATCCAGTCATCTTTTTTTTTTTTTTTTTTTCATGCAGTTACCGTGCATGTTTTTATTAGTGGAAAGAATGATCTGTTCATTGCTCTCTGGGTTTTTGGAACAGGCTCAGAAGAACGGTTCTGCCTGAGTCTGTTGTGAGCTGCGCCTTTGTGGGTTTCCAAAAAGCAGTAAAGTCTGTCATACTCTGCTAGACCAGTTCTGGTCCTTTGGTTTTGTTTGGCTTTGGGCTTTTTTTTAATGTGAAGATACATATTTAAAAGATGGCCATTCCTTTCAAATAACCCAAACACTTGGAAGAGAGAAATATCAGAAACAGATAAGATTGTCTTTATAAAATAGGTATCTCCATTCACTAAAAATTGATATATGATCATGTCTGCTTGGAAAAGGCTCTTTGTTGAATGTTGAATTGATCAAACAGGTGGGAGGAGTCGGGATCCGGGAACCCATTTTTGAAGGGGGGGGGTTCGATTTTTTGTGTCTTTTTGTTAGCATTTTCAGTTTGACTCTGTTTTCAACTGCTGCCAGAAAAAAAGGGAGAGAAGAGAAAAAAAAAAAAAAAAAAAAACATATCTCACATTATGGGGTGTTGTGTAACAGAGTTTAGGTCTGCTGCAGAGAGGAAAGGAAGAAAAAGATCAAAGCATCAGATCCAAAGGCAGTAGAAAGAAACTCGTGGAGAGCGTGGCAGCAGCGAGTCCTCAGAAGAGAAGCCCCCTTCAAGCAAGTGTTTCGGCCCTTACCTCCCGACACTCTAGGGGGGTTTGGCCACACCCGGTTCATGACTCCGGATGTCGCTCTGCTGCCCCTTTTTTTTTTCCCATCTTTGGGACGAGCCATGGCTGGGATCTGAACCCATGACCTTCTGGACATGCTCATTTCCACTTAATGACTTGCACTCTAACCACTGAGCCACTGGGTCACCTGATATTTGTAGGGAAAGTTAAGCCTTATGAAGTTCACTTTTGTTCCTCCTTGACCAGATCCAGCTTGAACACCTCTCTGCCGCTTCTACCATTGCTTTCAGGGCTCTGGTTTTTTTCCCTCCCTGCAACAGAAAAAAAAGGGACAAGACAATTATCTTGATGGAGTTTTATGAATGTTTGTTCTGACTGTTGTCATATGGTTGCCTACACATTTTGAAAGCTGTTTTCTCCATTGTAACTGGCATTTTCAAATTGACCTTGTTCAGTCAGTAGTGTGAATGTGGTATGAATTGAAGACGATATCAAATGTGAGTACTTGTTTTGCTCTTGTAACAGGTTTTTTTTTTTCTTTTCCAAACACATTAGCATGGACCAGTCAGTAAGAATAAGAAGTGTATATTCCACAGGGTATGTTTTGGTACATTTTCGTTGATAATGAATGTGTATGTTTTTTAAATAAGTTACATAGAGTGCATGCAATTTGTTTTGCTCCCAAAGCAGCAGTCTGAACTGAATACCTGCAGTGACTTTTCATAGTAGCATTGATGGTGCTTTTGCTGTAGCTGAGTATTATCATCATACAATATAGCAGTTTAAAGTGTGTTGGTGTTTTACTGTTACTTTCTTCCTCCCAAACTGGACTGTTGTTGTGTATAAAAGAAATACAAAGACATACGTTTTTTCCCTGAACTTTGAATTTACATTTTACGCGGTTGTCTTTGAAGAATGGTTTGCTTCTTTGAGTTCTTTTTTCTGACCTTTTTTCCCTATCCTTTTCATGATGAGAGGTGCCAACATATTTTGACAGTATACTGCAAAATTTTGATTCAGGGTATCTCTTTCCTGGAGGCATCGTTGCTGTAACAGATAGTTTGCAAGTTGAAGCTGTGCTCCACCCCAATATTTTTTTTTTCTCAGAAAATTTATGATGAGTATTGTAATGTGTTTTCCTATATATTCCTGTCCTGGCAAACAGTGCTGGTTAACTGCAGTGATGTTTGTGGCAATTTAAAAGGTGAGACTCCATGTGGTATTCTTTATAAAACATGTTTTTAAAGAGTGTTGTTATGGGCGGAACACAAGACATGGTAATTCGCTGCAGATTGTATGAGGACCTTGTTCAGATATATTCCACCACACGAGATTTTTTAGTTCTAAAAGAGGTAAGTCTGTTTTTCATTTGATGATAAATGTTGTGAAATAGTACTGATTTTCATTAAGTCATTTTTTGCAAGTTTTGATTTTTTTTTTTTTTTAACGTGTTCATGTTGTTGGTTTTTACATGGTAAAAGCTGAGATATTGCCCTAGTGATCACTGGGCTGTAGACAATATGATATATAAATAAGATCTGTTCGTACTGTGTGTATGACCGTGACCTCTGACATGTATGAAGGATGGAAATGTGAACTGCTTCCTCGCAACATGTACAAAAGACATGCATCCTTCATTGGCCCCTGACATGTTATTTAAAGACCAGCCTCATGTTATTTTGACCAGCTAACTGCTGTAAGACATTAAAGCTGATGAGATGTTTTCAGGATTTGGTCAGATGGCATTGGGAGATGTTTGTGGTTTTAATTGGAATCGACAATGCTGGAGTATGAACGTGGAAATCAGTCTGTGAAAAACATCCACAAGTAGTGGGTAAAGATCCTGTGCTTCTGCTGAAAAGCAAATGTAATGTTGCTGCTAGATATGAGCAGGTTTTCTTTTTAATTTGGTGAAGTGATGTAACTTTGTTATCATCAATGTGATGATTTAGCTGGTGCGGTGTATTCACCGTTGGATGTGTCCATTTTTTTTTTCATTTGGTTTCCTGCAATGTTTCATCCTTTTTTTTTTTCTTTTTTTTTTTTAAAACTGGCTTGTATCTGATTATGGGTGTCATTTACCAATGCCTGATTTTATTTTGATTTAAGAGCATGTTTGGTAGGACATTAGTGAAGGCTAATCCCAAACTGACTACATAGTTTAAGAACTACGCTAGAACTACGTGGAAGGAAAAGGAGCTGATGTGGTGTGGGCAAGTGACTGAGATAGAGCGTTCTCTCCCTCAGTATTCTTTATCTCTTTTATCCATACAACCTGGTTTTTCCGGTTTGCAGAAATCCCACCCTTCCTTCCTGCAGCCCAGAAAACCGGGCAGCACAAAATCCCTTCTTTCCTTCCTGCAGCCCGGAAAATCGGTTCTCGCAGTGAGTGCTTTGACCTTCGCGCGAGTCGTGTCATTGGTACATGTCATGACGGGGTCGCTCGCGCGGCAGTGTTTATGAATAGAATGGATGCCAGACGGCCCAAAGAGCGTGGCAAAGTGGTCGCTGCTCTATTCTGGCCAGTTTGCTACTGCATACATGGCAATTCTCACTTTACACTTCTTTTTTTTTTTCTCTAAATCCAGGAATGAAGGGAATACATTGTCATATGGCGATGATGCGTGGTGTCGTGGTTTATTAGAGTGTGCTGTGCAGCCCAACACCTCTGTCTTCAGCACTCGAGGTTTCTGTAGGGGTTACCCCGCCCTTAGCTCATGGTCCAAAGTCCTGCCCTGTGAGCACAGGGGGGATTGTTTCTCCGAGGGTCCCACCCCGTAGCTAGAGTTTTAAACGCGCCTCATGATCACGTGATGAACCCGTCATGGGACATATGGGGTATTTTCTTGAGTGCATTATGAGACTTAGAACTGGCCACTGCCGACTCAATGACCACCTGCATAGGAAGCTGAAGCTGGCGCCTTCCTCCTCCTGCTCCTGTGGTCTTGAAGACCAAACACCAGAACACATCTTACAGACCTGTCCCCTTCTCAAGGGACTGAGAGAAACCGTGTGGCCAACGCCGACTCCGCTGCACACGAAGCTCCACGGCTGCCGACAAGACCTGGAGAAAACGGCAACATTTATCAACGAGGCTGGGCTGACGCTGTGAGGTGTACGAAGAAGAAGAAGAGAAGGGAATACTCATATTATAAGAATCTAGGAACAAGAGGAAGTAATGGTTCATAGAAAAGTAGGAATGAAAGAGTTAAGGAACAATGCAGAGGAAGAGGGTACAGGAACACACGGAGAACCAGGTGGACAGACACCACTGTTGAGTGGACTGGGAAGAGGTTAGTCCAACCCTGGAGTTGGCCCATAATGGTTAGAGGTGCAGTGTTCATCATTACTCTACACCCATGGCTCTGGTGGGGTACCTGGACCTCTGCACTGCTAGGAACGAAAATTCACATAGCGGCTGCTACTGTGTTTGCACACTGTTGGTGTTCACTGACTGAATATTCTGTTGCTGAGT
Organism: Conus betulinus; assembly: GCA_016801955.1. Taxonomy (NCBI): domain Eukaryota; kingdom Metazoa; phylum Mollusca; class Gastropoda; order Neogastropoda; family Conidae; genus Conus; species Conus betulinus. The sequence goes on from JADBJO010002512.1 coordinate 125,644, forward strand.
GACTTCTTTTTGTTTTGTTGTAACTCCAGTATTTGTTACTGATACGTGCAGACTGTTTTTGTCAGTATTGTTCTAGGTGCATGTGTTTAAGATCACAGGTCTGTTTTGTGTTCTTGAATAGGGTGTGCTAACAGGAATGTGTGTGTTTCTTACTTGGTTGTCGCAGATTTTGTTTATGATATGTATCATACTGTAACTCCTCTGTGGTGTGAGAATTAGTCAGTAATAGTCGTTTTATTTGTGCCATCAGTTTTTTTAAGATTTAATGACAACAACAAAAAAGCTACCAGTCAGTGTACTTGTTTGTTGTTGCTAAATTCCTTTGTGACAGTGTCGCTGTCTGTGTGTTTTCTACAAGTATTTCTGGATGGCAAGCGTAGGCTTCTTAGAACCCTGCTTGCTGGAAACTCTGTGCTGGTAGTTTCCTTGTTTGTTTTTCTTTTTGACTTAGCCCCCCCCCCCCCCCCCCCACGGTCATACACTGTTTGTCTGCCTTTGTTGTCTGTCCACTGGTTTTTGTTCTAGAAAGTTTTGACACATTTTTCTTTTCTGTAGAGTTTGTTGTGTGCCAGCTTTTTTTTTTTTTTTTTTTCCAGTTGTAATCTCAAAGTTGTGAAAATGAATACACTGTCCAGGGTAGGCACCAGCCTTTTTTTTCTAATGTACTTTTTTGCGTCATTCAGATACTTTAAATTAATTTTTTGTGTAAACTGGGGGTGGGGGGGTGATGTGTGTGAAAAATTCAGGGGAATTCCTGGTGCCGTCAGCACAGCCCTATTTTCATCAGCCTTCAGGATAAAAGAAGATTTTAAAACATGAAGCAAATTCGATTCAAATGGATGCATATTTGTTTACTGTCTTTTTTTGTTTGTTTGTTTGCTTGTTTTTGGGTTTTTTGTTTGTTTTTTGTTTGTTTTTGTTTTTCGTAGGACAGTAGTTCTTTCCTCTGAGTGATGACAGTCCTGTAAAATCCCTGAGTGGTCGGCTGAAATATAATGATTATAAAAAGACTGATCATCCATTTTTCTTGCTAGAATTGAATTTATGGCCACTTTTGAATGTGCAGGTATCTTTTATCTGTGTGGCTACTTTTATTCATGCTGGGATTATGACTGCTCTTGACCTTTGGTCTGATCGGTGTTGTATTTTCTTGATGGAAAAGGTTTTGTGATTTTTATGACAGAATTGAATTTGTGGCTGCGTTTCGTTTTGACCATATTGGTTGTGATAACCCCTGCTGGATCTGATTTTTGTGGCTTTGTTTTTAATTCTTTTTATTTGTTCTTTCCTCCCCTCCTCCCAGATGGATTTTAAGAGAATGAACTTTTCAGATACAAAGTTGTTCTCTTCTTTGCTACCATGTTGAATGACCTGGCAGGGCAAAGGGAGTTAATCCATTTGCCTACCTGCCCCTCTCCTTTCATTCCATTCCTCCCTCCCAACCTCCCCTCTGTGAACAGTTGAATGAATCAGTAGACCAGTATTTACTTTGTTTTGTTTTACACCTTGACTGTTGGAACGTTTTTTGCAGATGATACTGTTATATGTGAGAGTTAATCATGTCATTTTCAAATGGGAAAAAAAAAAACGCATATTTGTTTGATTTTTTTTTTTCTTCACATATTTTGCTGAGATTTTTTGACTTTAGAACATGCACATTAAATGGATAATTTTATGATGTAGGTGATTCTCAGTCCAAACTATATGAAAAAATACCTAGTTATAGTGTTTTCACTAAAAAAAACTGCACAATGTCTTAAAGCAGAAAATGTTCTGGTAGAAGAGTTTACTGTTTGCTGATACACGTGACATATACACTTGGTTTGATTTTGTTTAGCGACGCAGATGAAGTCCATATTCACATTTCATGTCTGCTAACTTGCTGTCAGCCCAGCATGCAGTTAAAAAGGGTGGAATACGCATAGTTCTCTTGGACTTTTCTAGATGATAACAAACATAAACAGCTGGTTGGCCTTTGTCGTAAAAGCAACACGGACAAATTTTAGGAGCAGTTCCAGCTGTCTGCATTCTTTCCCTTTAAGCAGTGTGGGTTTTAACTTTAATGAAATATATGTACAGGCTAGGTATGTAGGGGCATAGCAACACTAAACCACTATATAATTATGTTCAAAGTGTTGAATTTTAAAGGGTAAAATGTACCCTGCATACATGGTCCCGCTTTCCTCAAGAAAAAAGGTGGTGCTGAAAATATTTCCTTGGATTATTGAAGTGTGTGCCAGTAGTATATATTTACACATGTGATTGTTGTAGGCCTGTGTAATGGTAATCTCTGTAATACTGTTGGTATTTTTTCCCTATATTTGTCTGTAATACTGTTGTCATTTTATGTGCTGCTCTTATTTCTATTTGTAATTTTGACGTTTTGTTTTCCTGTGCACTATACATTTCTATTTGTGTAACTGTCAACCATATACTGTGTTACTGGTCATAAGTTATATCCCATTGTAAGTATATTGTAAAAATGTATGAAATTCTCCAAAAGGAACAAAACCATTTTGGTATACTTATGTGATAACCAAGTGTCATTATTGAAACTGTAACGGGCAGATTATGTAATTACTATTTCGTGTTTGCTATCATGTGATGAAATTAAGTCCCCTTTTTCATAGCACCTGTGTACATTTATTAATGTGGTGTGTATTTTATCCACAATAGAATCCATATGACTGTTAATCTTCCTATGTGAATGGAGCAGCTCTCCACCAAAAGTCACAAAATTTACTGATGTGTTCACAGTGTGTTGTGCTCAAGTTCATGTGAACATTGGGATGGTTGTGAATTGTCTGTATCCAACATGTCTGTCAAATTGTATGAAGATAGATCATTGATCTAAACAGTGTATTTCAGGAGTGTAAATGTTGAAACGTTGTAAATGTTTCGAGATGAACAGAGGTTTGAATTCAGACAGTGAGGGCAGAAAATGTAAATTACCAAGAAGAGAGTTCCAGATTTTGTGGAAACGTTTAAAATGTATTTTCTTCAGCAAGTCTTCAGATGGCATCTTCAGATCTTTCAGTGAAGGAAAGAAGATAGCATGATGTTCAGAGTTATTTTTTGTGGAAGAAAAGGGGGGGGGGGGGGGGGGGGGAATTGCTAGAAGTGTGCTGTTAAAGTTAGGATCTTGTCAAGACAAGCAATGTTTAACGGGGAAACCCAGTAGAATATTTGGAACCCAGTAGAATTACCATATTCTGTTTGCAACAGTGCTTTAACAGAGAATCAGTGAAGATGTTTTCAAGCAGAAACTGTGTTTGCTTTTGCAGCAATGATTAACTGTGAGCCATCACAGTTGATTAGCAAGGTTGCTGTCTCGTGTTGGCAGCATTATTCAACACTTAAAAACAGAGAGCCTTTGGGTTGCTTGAATAGAGCTGCTGTCTTGTATCCGCAGCAAGTATCAAACGAGAGCCGATGGGATTGTCTGGGAGTAGCAGTCACAAATTGGGAATCCTTAGATTATGAGTAGTGCGGCTGTGTTGTCAGCAATGTTTCCTATGGCGGTGGTGGAGGTTCCATCCGTGTGGTGTTACGGTATGCAGGCATTGTTTGTTGACTGCCGTATTTTAACAAGGAGCCAGAGGACCTGTCTAGGTGTGATTTATTGTAGCATTACTCAAGATAATCTTGTTTAGGCAGCAGTAGTTAATGTAACAGCAAGCCAGTGGGGTTGTTTGGGAGCGTTTTATCAAAATCATGTTAACCAGGTGTCTTGTCTTCACAACAAAATTAATCAGGGAATCTGTGGGATTGTTCCAGAATGTACTATCAAAATAATGTTAAGAAGGCTTGCTCACTTTTATGGGCTGTGGTACATGTAACAGGACTTGTTTCAGCAAGATTTGTCAGGTCATGTTTCTCATGTGTTCCCTCTCCAGTCACTGAAAAATGCGTTGCTGGGACGAATCTGAAATTCTGACCATCCCTTCAGAACCACTGTTTGCCCAGGGTGGTACTATTTGAATCAAAGGAGTTCATTTGTCAGCATTTCATTGGTAAAATAGTAGATGAGGACTGTTTAAAAACGCATCAGCTCCGGTGGCATGGTGGTTAGCTTCACAGATGAAAGGCTGGGAGCTTCCTGGGTTCAATTCCCCGCAGAGCCATTGCCATTTATTAACAGGATTTTTTCAGTCCCTAACAGCACCTCGAGAAGACCGGAATCATCCTTTTGTTTCATCCACTGAATGGATGCCTCTTGGAGAGGGTTTACTGATCAGCTTTGCAGATGAATGTATCTCTCAAATCTTAATTGCCAGGTTGTATCATGGACATAAGCATAGAATATATGGAAGCATATGGTGTCATACAAGAATGGAACTCCATAGCATGATCCATATCAATCAGCGAAAGTCTCAAATTCTCGGACCCTTTGTGGCCTGCTGTGAGAGCCGTTCCGATTCCCATTCCTATGTCTAAGCCCTTCATGTGTTCTTACGACAGTTGTGAATAAGCTCCTGAGGACCATCAGTGGACAGATGTGGTGGCACTCTCTGGATGGGGATGCCCATTCGTGGTGGTGGTCCATGACTAAGCAATTACTGTTTTCAGAACGGGGCTTAGTGGGTGGTGTCCGAGTGTGTAGGATCAGAACAGGCACCTCTGGGCACCACTAGAGTACATCGTCTCCCATGGTGGGCTACCTCATGAGAGCTTGGTGTTGTCATGAAGTGTGGTGACTGCCATGGGCCAGGGCATGGCTGTGGTTGGGCAGTTGGAATGAGTGGAATTGTATTAATATTATTGGAGTGGCACAGAGCATGGGACCTGGATTTGGGGGGGGGGGGGGGGGGGGGGGGGCAAACTGTTTTGAAAAGAGATTAATGTTGTGAAAATCGTTGCCAGTTGAATCAAGAACCTACGTTGACCTTCAGCTATCCTCTTAGTAAAGTCTGTCTGTCTGTTAAAATGCCTTAAGTGTTCAGCACATCATAGTGTACTGCATACCAGATTGATTTTTAAGTCTGTGAGTGTTCGAATGTGGACTTTCACATACTGAAAATGATTACAGGAGCCAAGTAAGTTTTGTGTAGTGTGATGATCCAAGTTCATGTCATCATCGTTACCATACTTTTAATTAAGAATGATTAAGCTGTTTGTAATCAAACTTTTATTTTCCACCTCATCTCTCTCTCTTTGCAGTGGCAATTTGGCTTTCTATAATGTTGCAAGCATGTTTGCTGGTCTTCTCGACATGTTGGTACACTGCTGTTTCATTTTGCTTCGCATGTGATTGTGCATTGAGAGGCAAGGTATGTATGCCTTTTTTTTTTTTCTTTTTGTTGATGCTGAATCTCCTTTTTTGGCGTCGTATACTATACCATGTCAGACCATAGCATTAAACGGCTGTCAGTCAGATTCTACTTCGGCCTGTCGCCCAAGCAAGATAAGTCTTGTGCTCTGTCTCGCCTATACTTTGCCTTTGTGTAAAGATTGCTGTGTTTGCACTCTGTACTCATTTATCTGTGGCTTCCGCTTATATCTTGACGTGTGAGGTTATCGGATGGGCTAGCATTCTAACCTTATTCGCTGAAAATTTTCTCGCGATCGTGGTGCTCCCGGTTCTTGTCTATTTGCGTAACCGGTTCGAGGTTGATCGGCATTTTCCATCGCCACGTCCCTCGCGTTTTCTCGGCCTCCCTTTGTCCATCGGCCTTGCATTCTCACTCGCCTTTACGGCCTTTTGCCCCAAAATTCCGATTTCTAATCTCGCCCGTTACTTGTATCACGATTCCACTATCTCATCTGCGACGATCGCGGGTCGGTTTCGTCGCCATCTTGTTTTGCGCCAGTCTCCATCCTTGTCGCACCAGCTTTCTAGCCCACGCAATTACACGTGGTTTGTCGTTCGGAAATTGCTTCCTACATTTGTTTACACCCCTCCCATTCATTGCCACATTTTTCGATCGGCGTCGTGTGTGTGCGTGGCGATCGCATCCCTTCGGCATTGCTGTTACACGTGGCGTTACTCAGCACTTTTGGTTCACGCCACTGTCGTTGCCCACGCACGGTTTCGTTCATCGCTACTGCGTTTCTGTCACTGTGCGAGCTTGTTTACTTTTATATTTCCATTGTGTTATATTGCTATGTGTGTGCGCACGGTCGATCGACCTGTATACCCTCCTCGATCGACCGTCGTGTTACGATCGTGTGCTCCGGTTTTCACAACCTCCCGCGCGACGATCGTGAGCCGGTCTCGTCGCCATCTTGTTTTGCGCCGGTCTCCCTCTCTTGTGCACCAACTTCTAACCCTCGGTATTTTACGTGGTTTTTTTCGCCCTGAATTTGCTTCCTCAATTGGTTTGCACCCCTTTTCTTTCAGTTGTCACAATTCTCGCTCGCCTTCGTGTCCTTAACGATCGCGATCGACCGGCGTCATTGTATTTACACGTGGCGTTACTCAGCACTTTGGGCCCACGCCACGGTCGCTTCTCACGCACTGTTTCGCTCATTTCTGCTGCGCTTTGTGTCCCTGTACGGACTTGTTTACCTGTATATTCCATTGTGTGCGTTGTTTATTTTTTATTTATTGTGTGCGCACGATCGATCGGTCGACTTGGTTATCCTCCTCGATCGACCGTCGTGTCTCCCGTTTACGATCGTGCTCCGGTTTCGCTCGGCGCCATCGCCCAATATGGTGAAGGACTCGGCTGGGTCGAGCAATAACTCTGACGTTCAGAGTTCGCTCACATTCCCGGAGGACCCACGAGTTGGTTCCAACCCGAGCGAACCGTCCTCTCTTGGGAGAACGGCCGGCCGCGGTAGACGGAGACGTCCCTCCCGCGGAGGGGACGCGGGAGTCTCCCTCCTACCCGACCGACGGACGCACGACCGTTGCGTTCGAAAGCTAGAAGGCAACCGGCTGCGATTTCTAAGTGCCTTTCGTTCAACCTGCCCAGGAAATCTAAGGGCAAGGGCCCCCCTTAAGGGACCCCGTCTAGCCAAGAAATCCGAGCGGGATTCCGCTTCCCCCAGCCACCCTGCCTTCTAGCTTTCCTGCGCATAGTCAGACATCCACTTACTATGCCGAGTCACGCGACCCCCGGCCCCCGGGGACCTTTGCCGGGCCGCGGACAGGCACGGGTGACGGCCTTGGGCTGGACCCCCCCCACCCGTCACTCGCACTTATGGGACGCGCGGGTCCACTTCTTCCCCCCATCCGGACTCGCCGTCTCACGACGCTCTCCCCCACCGTGCACAGGTGCAGCCAACACCCCTGCACGAGGAGCGTCCAGTTATCTCCGGACGCAGTTTTATGGCCACGTCTTGGCACGACCATGCACATGTCCATAACTGGGCGTATGGGAACACCGAGTGCATCCACCGGTTGTGAACATACACAAGACGGCCGACAACCCCGCTCGCCCGTCGCAGGTTCCCCTAGGGGTTCAGGACGTTCGGGGTCCGACCTACTCGGCCCCCATTTGGGCAACGTCCTCGGTCCCGTTCCTCGGGGGGAGGATCTACCAGCGGGACCACGGGTAACCTGTCCCATTCCACTGGGACCCGGCACGCTCGGGGGGGGAAACCACATACCAGGGTCGATTACTATTCCCCCCCTGCTGCTGCCCAAGGTTACCCCGTCCCCGGCGAGTCCCTGCACAGTACTCTGGGCCGCCACAGCCCGCTTATCTCCCCGGGGACCAGTGGCTCTATGCCCCCGAGAGGGACCAGTGGTGGCTCAATACACACCCAACCTGAACAACAATTTGGTCGATTGTGGCACCCAACCTCGCAGACTTGGGTCGACCTGGGTCTCCCACCTCGGGCGCTGTCCGATCGGCAGTCCGGGCTCTCCCACCCCAGCCCGTCGTCTGCCGAGCATAGAGCCACGAGGGTCCCGCCATCCCCCCTCCCCCCGCCACCACCCTACCAGGGCGGGACCCTCGCGCACCCGCGCAGTTGCCCCCTGAGGAAGACCTCCCTTCCCAGGAACTTGACTCCCCACAGCCTGAGGACGACTACGATGAGGACTTCTTCTCATCCCTTTATGACATCCACACCATTGAACGGTTTCGACCGGACTTCGTGTCGAGGGACGCCCCTCCCTCTGCCGATCTTGGCCTTCCCTGAGATCGTTGGGCTGCCCCCAGCCCAATACTCCAGACTCAGATTTGCACCTCAGTCACTCACTTCGCTGTGGGAGAGTCCGGCAAAACGCGCCAGGGGTGCAGACGCCGTCCCCACGCCGGGTCAAGACTGCCCCCGGCACCCAATGCGGCCCCCTTCGGCGCCCTACTTGGGACCCACAGGAAGCACCCAGTTGCCTCCCTCTTTGCCGACAATCCGGTTACCAGGGTGGGCCATCTCCCAATCAGATTGTCCCAACCGGGCCCCCCCTACTTCGGCCACCATCCCCTTTAATTGTCGCCTAGCCGGGGGATGGGCATCTTACACACCACTGCAGGGCATGCCTACCTTAGCATGCTCTTGCAGAGGGCGGAGGTCTGGCCTGGGGATGACGGCGCCGTCCCAGTGCCTTCGGATACAAACTCCGAACCACACCAGGACGAACCTCGCTTATTCAGCGACCCCCTTTATGCGACACCTAGTAACAGGATATCGCATCACTTGGCGGCTGCGGCGGACAGCGCAGCAACAAGCCATTTTAATTGTCTGCTAGTGGCTAGAGACGCGGTGCTTGCACGCTCCTCCTCTCTCCCCGGCACTCAGGGCATCCCTACGATGTGTCCCGGGCCAGGATCACTCGCTCTTGGCGGCGAGCACTCCACCTAGGCTATGCTCTCTCTCTCGCTCGAGGAACGCAAGCAGGCGGCGTCCTTGCCCCCCGGCCTCAGCCGCCTTTCCAGCCCCCCCAAGCGCCACACTTAACTCACAGAGGCCTAAACCTAAACCTCGCCAAAATTTTTGGTTTGGCCAGCAAGCACGGCCCCCCGCCGGTGACTGGAGGACACTCCCGTAGTGCGCATGGAGCTGGCCCAACCTGCCCAGCAAGGCACCGGCCCACTCTTCCCCTTCCCCCCATCTGGACCATCGGCTCCCTGGCGGGCAACCTCTCCCGGCCGCCTGCCAGTGGCGACGTATGGGCCTCAGCCCCCCTGGGTAGTGTCGGTTCTTCAGGACGGGTTTCGCCTACCGTGGGCTCACCGTCGTCCTCCCCTCATGCGCTCTCCTCCTCCCCCCCCCAGACCCCCCCACCTGCCCAGGCGGACGCCCTTCGCCTGGAAGTCCTCGAACTCCTCAGAAAGGGGCCATCACCGAAGTTTTCCAGCCCAACCCCGGGTTTTACTCCCACCTGTTCGTGATCCCCAAACCTTCGGTGGGATGGAGGCCCATCCTTGACCTTTCTCCCCTCAACAAGTTCCTCAGACATACCTAGTTCAAGATGGACACGCCCTCCCAGATCAGAGACTCCATCCATCACGTAGATTGGGCTACCTCCATCTGATCTGAAAGATGCGTACTTCCAGATCCTTATTCACCCGGCGCACAGACGTTACCTCCGGTTTGTCTGGCAAGCTCGAGTGTTCCAGTTCAAAGCTCTCCCCTTTGGCCTCTCCCTGGCACCCTTCCTCTTCACGAAGGCGTTCCGATCTCTCTCCCAACACAGTCCCTCGAACTATACACAGACGCCTCCAACTCGGGCTGGGGGGCCCACTTGGGGGACAGTCATGCCTCGGGGATGTGGGACGCACAGATGGCTCGCCTCCACATCAACATATTAGAATTGGAAGCGGTCAGGCTGGCCCTCCTCCACTTCCAACATCTATCTCTCACCGACTGGTTCTCCTCCTCACGGACAACACGTCGGTAGCCCATTACATCAACAAAAGGGGGGGGGGGGGGGGGGGGGCTCACTCCATCGGCCTCTCTCTACGGACAGAGGCCCTCCTTCGCTGGTGCCACGCACGGGGAGCCACCCTCCGTGCGAGACACATAGCGGGGACACGCAACATCCTGGCAGACACTCTCAGCCGGTCAGGGACCCTTCTGCACACAGAGTGGACCCTGAACAAGCTGACACTAACCACCGTCTGGGAACACTGGTTCAAGCCCATGGTCGACCTATTTGCGACCCGGTACAACCATCGACTCCCCATGTATGTCTCTCCACTCCCGGACCCCCGAGCGTACGCGCGGTCGATGCGCTCTCCCTCCCCTGGACGGGACTCCTCGCCTACGCCTTTCCCCCCTTCCCCATACTTCACAAAGTGATCAGGAAGGCCAGGCTGGAGAGACCCAAACTCATCCTCATAACCCCGTGGTGGCCGACTCAGTTGTGGTTCCCGGACCTCAGGTCCCTCACTCACGTTCCCCCTCTCCAGCTAGCCCCTTGGTGGGACTTACTCAGACAACCTCGCTCGGGCCTCCCTCACTCCAATCCCCAGATGCTTCGCCTACACGCTTGGCTTCTATGCCAGCCAAATTGCGACCACCGCGATGAGAGAGATGGGTCACGTGGTGCACGGCTAACTCGGTCCCCTACCTCCTCCCCTCCAACATCCACATAGGCAAGTTCCTATCCCACCAGATAGGCAATTTCCTATCCCACCTTTCATCTCTCGAAAGCTCTCTGCTAGTTCCATTCGGGGCAGATCGGCCGTAGGCACCACCATCTGACAGCTGGGCGGCCCATCATTCGACAATAACTTTCTCCTTAGAGAACTATCTCGGGGGGGGGGGGGGGTGGCCCTACGGGAAGCTCAGTCCCCTAGGCGCGCTCCCATGTGGGACCTCTTTCTGGTTCTTGACTCCCTCAGAAACCCCCCTTTCGAGCCCCTCCGTGCTTCCTTTGTCATTCTCCCCTTCAAGACCCACCTTCCTTCTCTCCCTGGCCTCAGCCAGGAGGCGAAGTGGGATTCAGGTCCTCAGTTGTGACCCTCGGGACATCGCCTTTCTCAGAGACGGATCGGTCTCGCTTAAGTTCCTGCCTGAGTTCTTCTTAGCGAAGAACCAGGAACCGGGCACGACCTCTCCTTCCCTGGTTATCCGCTCCCTAGCGGATATCTTAGGCAGCGAAGGCAGCGGGGACATGGACCTATGACCCTCTAGGTGTCTCAGATACTACTGGGAGCGTTCCCACCCCAGGCGTTCCTCTCAGAGAAGCCTCCTTATTTCCATCAACCCCAACAACAAGAAAGACATCTCGGCGGGCTCGATTTCTAGGTGGCTATTCTATACTATCAAATCTGCCTATGCCCAGGCCCACAAAGACCTCCCAGCCCTTTCCCCTCGAGCCCACGAGGTCAGAGCGTTGGCCATGTCCACAGCGTTCCAGCACTCTGTCCCCGTGTGCCATCTCCTGGAGGCAGCCTACTGGCGTTCGGAGAACCCTTTCATAAACTTTTATCTAAGGGACATCCGCATGACCAGGGCTGATGGTTCTAAGGGGTTTTCATTTGTGGCGGCCAATGCAGCCATAACAGTTAACCCAGGAACCATTAGGGCGCTCGGCCCTCCTCCTTCCTTTAAATTCTGCTATGGTCTGACATGGTATAGTATACGACGCCAAAATGGGGGAGTTTGTATTATACTCCCTGTTTGGCTAAGTATACTTACCATGTCAGACTCTAATGCCCGCCCTACCTTCCCCGCTAGCGCCAAGGTTCCCTGGGGTTGCCTTGCGCGCAGGCCTCGTTGAATGACGGACAGTACACGATCTTCGGCATCTTCCGTAATCGGAAGTAGGGTGGGCGTCACGTGACTATCTTATGACTGCAAAAAGGAAAAAAAAAAAAATGAAGAAAAGTGAAAGCTAGCTGAGAAAGGATTCTACTGTATGGCACTTTTCTAGCTGAAAAGGTTTCAATTGTAGGGCACTTTTCACACCTTTATACCTTTTTTTTCAGAGTTTTTAAAATGTGCAGACTGCTGATTTGAAAATGCAGTTACTCCAGCCTCAAGCAAAACTTAAGTTTTGTCTTAATAGGACGTTGACATAAAAAAGCCCCATTATTCATATACAAAAAATGTCTTTCCTCTTAACAGAAAAAAAGTCCCTTTGCACAGTGTCATATTTTTGCATGATAATCAGCCACAAATAGTTAGTGCTCTGAACAACATCACTTATTTTTGTTAAATTTCTGATTGGTGGTTATGATGCAAAATATTTTTGTTATAATGAACTTTTCTAAAGGATTAATTTGTACATACAAGATGGAGACATACGAGATGGTAATATGCAAAATGATGACTAATATTTTTTCAAACAAAATGTTAAACAATTCTAACAGAAAACAGAAAACTCTGAAGAGCACTTAGCTTTATTTTTGTAATAGAACTGCAGTGATCTGAATTGAGATCTTTTTAAAATGAATGTGTAATTTTACAATGCCAAAGATTTATGCTACTACCAACATTCCAGGTATTTAGAGAAAAAAAAAAAAAAAAAAAAAAAAAAGAAGTTGGTGTGTTTGCTGGCTTGTGGCTTGCCTTTGTTATAAAATGCTGAAAACTGTTTTTCAAGTTTGTGACTGTATGTTTGCAAGGATTTTTTTTTTTTTTTTTTTTCACACCCACTCATGCAAACATACCATTTTTTCTCTCTTCTTTCGCCATTCTCATAACACTATATATAGTATAAACACCATGTCAACATACAGTCACAGCCTCAAGTGTTTCACAAAATATTACTATAAATGCCACACTTGAATACAATCATGGCTTTAATGTTCTTTACAAATTGATTCATACAATAATTTCCAGAGTTCAGAATTTCTTTTTTCAAATGGACATAGTCTGTCATATGATACACAGCTCTTCACAGCAAAATCTAACGTTTACAACACCGTGAAGACACAAAAGTTCGTCTCCAATGATTAGGCATACAAGTTCCCACACACACAAGCTGGAGTTGTATGACTGCCATGATGACTCTTGAGTGTGACCAGCACACTACTGTCAACATCTGCACGTGGCAACAGGACAGGAGGCAGACTGCTGGGTGTGCAGGTGACAACGTCGTCTCTGTCCTCCCACTCTCCACACTTGGCTTGGTGTTCTTACTGTCCTTCCACTGCAGACACACATGCAATTAAAAATTTACAAACTACATATGGAGAACCGGTGGGCTTGAACACACACACGCACACACACACACACACACACACACACCCCATCTAAATGAAAAACATCTAAATTGAACGACATATTATGGCAAATCTGATAACTTAAAAAAACAAATGGATAAAAGGAAACCATAGATATGGCAGGGAACAGTAAACAGTAAAGAACAAACAAGTAGGGTAACTCTTGCTCCATATTTCATTACACTCCAAACGTTTGGAGTTAAAGGCCTGTCATAATTTCATCGTGGGAGGAGAGAGTTACCCTACCTGTTTGTTCTTTACTGAAGATGGATTGCTGTTAAATATTAATAATACGTGTTAAGCATGCACAGAGAGACATGTGTTTGGCACGTGCATTCAAATGTTTGTCTAATTATCTTCAAAGGCATGCACTCTTGTATATACATACATGCATGCACACCACCTTTCTTGTTTGTCTTGAGAGGCTAATATGACTATACTTACGATAGGAAGTAACAACATCAATCTGGTCAGGCAGCTCGGTCACATTGACCTCAAAGCGTTCTTGTACGCTGTTGAGGATTTCAGCATCACTGGCACTGGACACGAACGAGATCGCCAGTCCCTTGGTACCGAAACGACCAGCACGTCCCACCTGTCGAATTGGCAATGAGCGAAAATGTAAGAGTGTGGGATAATAGTAAAAAAAAATAATAAACAGAATCATGCGTCACAAAGAGAAGTATTAAACAGAAACTTATGCTGCCAAAAATGCTGTGCTTGGAACAATAACACATATAACAAAATATTGTAAATCGAGCAAAATCTCGGACGTGCATTCATGCAACGCACACACACACACACACACACACACTCTCTCTCTCTCTCACATACACACACACACATACACAGGGGAAAAAATGCAGAGTTTTTTTGTTCTTCAGCTAGAAATTGGTTCTTCACTGGTCAAATTCTAGCATTTGTGAACATTTTTAAACATCCCGTTCAGGCAACCATACTCCGCCTTCTGGGATGTCTAATAGAACACCAGGGTGCATAGGGTGGTTTTGGTCATCCATCATTGCACATGATCACCTACACTTCTTTGAAGGAAAGAACAGGGTTACTATGCATGCAAGGACTTTCATTTGTCTTTTTCTAAGCATGTGTCCATACACGTGATCTTGATTAAAGTCTCATCTAAATGACCTGAAGAAGGTTCTAGTCTGCACAGACGAGGATTTCACTGAGTAAAAACCTTTCACCAGGCATGTCTCGCCCAGGCACTGAACCCTACACCCTTGGATTATGAGAACTAGGCATACCAACCAGACTCTCATCGGCAGGATCTAAAGGGAGAAAACTAACACAAAGAGGGCATAGGGTCCTTCACAAGTCGGGTTCAGTCAAGATGCGATTTCTGATACGTGCTTTAACCCAAGACAGGAATTCATTTGCATAATGTTCATAAACTGGCAAAAAGTAGAAACCATACAAAGACACGTCAAAGTTCAATAAACCCAAAACCACCAGTTTCTATGGCACAATGGTGGCTATCAAACACGTCAAAGTTCAATAAACCAGAAACCACCAGTTTCTATGGCACAATGGTGACTATTGAACAGGTCAAAGTTCAATAAACCAGAAACCACCAGTTTCTATGGCACGATGGTGACTATTGAACATGTCAAAGTTCAATAAACCAGAAACCGACTATCGAACACGTCAAAGTTCAATAAACCAGAAACCACCAGTTTCTATGGCACAATGGTGACTATTGGTAACTGTGACTGGGAGATCACGGACTCCAGCTGAGCCAGGATCAACATTTCATGTGAAAACCAAGAGTGCAATGGGCTCAAACTGGAAAACTCGAATTACACAGTCAAGTTTCAACTATGCATCGATACCCTTCCAAGATCATTTCCCAAATTTCTGGTCTAAACATTAGAGAGTCTGTATCTCCCTGGCCTGGCTGACCACCGCGGTACATGAAGAAAGGAACCGCAGTCCCTGACCAAGCTAGAACTTTATAGCATCGTTGAATTTCAAACCAGATAAACAAAGATGGTTTTCCATGTGTCCTAGGACTGCGTTGGACACAAAATTGGTCAAATGGAGCAAGCAAACAGGATGTAACCTGTCAAGAGTTTGGCATGGTATGGTATATGTTACCATACTGCCATAGTTTGGCATGGTACGGTATATGTTACCATACTGCCAGTGTCTGGCGTGGTACGGTATATGTTACCATACTGCCAGAGTCTGGCATGGTACGGTATGTGTTACCATACTGCCAGAGTTTGGCATGGTACGGTATATATGTTACCATACTGCCAGAGTTTGGCATGGTACGGTATATGTTACCATACTGCCAGAGTTTGGCATGGTACGGTATATACTGCCAGAGTTTGGCATGGTACGGTATGTGTTATCATACTGCCAGAGTTTGGCATGGTACAGTATATGTTACCATACTGCCAGAGTTTGACACGGTACAGTATATGTTACCATACTGCCAGAGTTTGACATGGTACAGTATATGTTACCATACCATCTCTCATTCAGTAAGGTAAGGTAATGTTGCTTCAAGCCCAGCCAACTGCTAAGGGCCATATCAGGGCTGTCACCATGTTAAAGTCAACTCACAAGATTCTTTTTATCGTCCTCTCTTTTATTGATATATACAGATTCATGTATCAGCAACATGATCAGCTGAGCTGAGTAAACTTCATTGCAACTGATGCCCACTTGTTTCGTTGTTTACCCATTGGTTATTCGGGCGGACATCCTATGTCCTGAGAACATCTTACCAAAACAAGCACCACCAAACACCATTCAAGTGATTTGGCCACGCTACAGTGTCAGATGAATGAACCTGATATAGTCAGTTCCTAGAGGGCAGACACTGGGACTGTGACCGGACAAACACAAGACATGGCTGTGCATGGGAGGTACCAGAGGAGCAGCATGAGAAATATGTCGCTAACAAACACATGGAAGACTGGGCAGAAAATAAAAGTTCCCATGAGTCTATTACTCTACAGACAAGCACAATACTCACTCGGTGGAGATAGGTGTCCGAGTTTTTCCGGCATGTCGTAGTTGAAGACGATGTTGACGCGCTCGATGTCCATGCCCCGACCCAAACAGGTTGGTGGCCACCAGAAGTCTCTTGTGAAAGTCTTTGAACTGCTGGTAGTGTAGCAATCTAAGGGGAAGAAAACGATGCCATCATCAACAGTGAATCAAGACATGAAAAAACTAAAGCATTCAAGAGTTCATGCCATCATCATGACAAAAACTAAAACATTCAAGAGTTCACACCATCATCAACGCTGAATCAAGACATAACAAAAATGAAAGCATTCAAGCGTTCAGATTGCCGCCAAACACTGAAGACATACTGAATCTACTCTTCAACACAAATCAGGGCCAAAGTTTAATGGCCTCATTCTAGCGCCCTGTTCTATCTTTCCACCTAGTTTCATTACAATTGGTTCAGTAGTTTTTGCTAATAGACAAACAAATGAATGAAGAAGAAAAACGCCACCTCCTTGAAGAAGGTAATGCAGACACAAGTGAACAAACGTATCAACGCTTTCTTCCCCTGTGCGTGTGGTCTAAAACTCTAAAACTCATTCTGTCAAGGTTTGACTGGCACTTTGGGGTTTTGTACGCCTGCTGCACATCTGCTGTCTCCTTGAAATCTGCATTCACCCTTTTTTTTTGCCATTCTACTGAGGAGAGAGCGGAAGTTGGATATAATTATATGATCTTGGGAGAAAAAAAAAAAAATCAGATGACAGACACCAGCATATGCAATTACATTCATGTATTTTTCAGGCGATTTCTATCTGCAACAGGGAAGAAAACTGAGCTTTCACTATGCATAGAGTTCCTACACTTTTCACATAAAAGAGCTTCGACTGCATTTCACAAACTGTTATGGTACAAACCTCTGTTGCTGCGTCATGTGCCTGTGGATGGCGATGGCGGGGAAGTTATTCTCCACCAACAGTTCTGTCAGCGCCATGCAGCGGGACACGCTCTTCACAAAGATGATCACCTGAAGCAAACACACACACACACAGCGCGCTGCAGTTAACAGACACATGAGGAACTACGTATGCAAGATAATCTGACTTTGATTTTTTTCTTTTTTTTTTTCTCGTTTTGTTGGCTCTTGATTCATCCTTTTACTCAAAGCACCCCTCCTCCCCCCCCCCTCACCCTCCCCCCAAACTCCACCTCCCCTCATCCCCCTGCCACAAACATGTTCTCCTTCTGTAACGTCCCTAACCAATTTCTGATTTATTAGCTTATCTGTAATTTTTTGCATCTTGTTTCATGACAGTTTAATACCATCAACAGTGAACAGATTGCAAATTCAAAGAAACTCGACGAACCGCAACACATACAGATCATCTGACTAGGCTGCATGGAAAAAACTACATTTTCATATTAGATGCAGTGTGCTTTTGACCCTTGTACATGCGTGCAGAAATGTGTGACAGTGCATATGTGTGTGTATGCAAACACTTGTGCTGAGTGTATAAATGCACGTTTATTTTAAACAGACTGGATATTTCTCATTTCTATTTCATATTAGGTCTCACACACACACACACACACACACACACACACACACACACACACACACACACACACACACACACACACACACACAATGTGCCTTTTTTTTATTAATGTGTGAATGAACACACATCACAGAAATGTTGGAATAGTACGATGAATTGAAATGGTAGGTGAAGCAAATGGATAAGAACATTTTGTCTTGTTTGTCAAAAAAAAAGAAGAAAATAATAATAAATCAAATCCATATACAGAAACAGAGTCATACTATATGGCAAGACTTTCCTGCATTTTTTTTCCCCCTTTTTTTTGTTGTTTTTCTTTTTTCTTTTCGGGGGGGGGGAGGGGGGTATGTGTCCTGCCAGTAAACTTGTTCCAGCGATGGCTTAGTATGATCAGTAAAAGTAACAGCAGTGGCTCTTTCCTCTTTCCAACACAGAACTCAAATGAAAGGCCCTTATCACACATTTCACCGCAAGACTTGTTCCACATTTACAATGGCTTATTCTGTCATCACCCATGTGACGATTTATTTTATTTTAAAGTGAGTGGGGCCAAAAGAGCTCAGCTGGTAGAGCGCCGGACTCCTAATCCAAGGGTTGCAGGTTTGAATCTCCACTGGGGCATTTCAATACTGGGGATTTTTCTCTTGGAGTTAACATTAGTTCTGACTCCATTTCCCATACAGTCCTTTGAATGAGACTCGAGGTTCCATATGTGAACGCAAGCACAACATTTTGCACACCTGTAAAATCCCATCACCAACTTTCGGAAGAGAAGGCCAGTTTGGCCGTTGGTATGGATGACATGTTACACATAGCATGCACCTTCCCTGAAGATGGAGTATAGCTGCCTTAATGGCGGGATAAAAAAATGGTCATACACACCAAACTCCACTGCCTGTCTATACAGGCAGTGTCCGCAGCAGGAGTATCAGCCTGCGTACGCAGAAAGAAAAAGAAAGAATCAGTAAGATTAACAACAGTGGCTCTTTCCTACACACAGCTCAAACGAAAGGCCTTATCAAATATTTCACCGCAATACTTGTTCCACATTTACAATGGACTTATTCTGTCATCACCCATGTGGCGATTTCTTTTAATTGAAATTGATCTTACAACTATTTAAGACTTTCTCATGGACTGTCGGCCCATTTGTTTGGCCATAATGCCTTTTTTATCTTTTTTCTTTAATACGTAATTTCATACGTATCATTTTTCTTTGCAAAATCTGTTTTGTTAAACATGCAGAGCTGCTCGATTTGCTGCTTTTATGCTTTGCATGACTTACCATAGCTGACAAACTCAAAGGTCTTCTTAGCCATTATGCCAAGATGTAAATGTAGTTGTCTTCGTTCTGTATACATGTTCTCCTGTTTAATTGAGATTCCTTTGAATAAACCATCCTTGGTGCAATGCAATTTAATGTGCATGACATATCACTTTGATTAGCCATTTTTCAATGTGGTAAACCGATCTCATGTTTCTGACAGTACGCTTGTCTCCACCACTGACACAATTCATGAAAACAGTTATCCATAATTCATTATCTTTACTATCCAGTGACATTTTCATATTGTGAATGGCTGAAAATATCTCACAGATCTGTTAAGTTGGCTTTGCTGGCCCTTCTTGGTACAATTGAAGAAGAAATGCCCAATATTGAAGTCTACCCACACACACACACACACACACACACACGCACACACATACACATATAGGCAACCAAAACACTGACTGTTCTAACTTTGCCACACAAGCGAGTCACAAAATCCTTACCTGGTTGAACTCCAGAGCGTCCATCAGGTCGCAAAGCTTCCGGCTCTTGTGGTCTTCCGTGACCTTGATGTAGTACTGCTGCAGTCCGTGCAAGGTCAGCCCTGTGTCCTTGTCCACTATCACTTCTAGCGGCTGCGGAGTCAGATTTTTCTTTTCTTTTTTTTTTTTTGGTTTGTTATTTTTTCCATTAAAAAAAATCCAATGACATAAATCATGAATTGTGCAGCAACAAACCAAATAGAAAAACAACCAGCAATATTTGTATGATGCACGAAGGATAGGCTTCAACATTTGAATTGTTTGCACCCTCAACTGTCTCCCCCCCCCCCCACCCCCTCACCCAATGTTCCTCGTTTCTACCCTTCTTTCCTGTAACACCAGACAGTTGCACTGACCAGAAGGGTGACCTTGGCACTAATTCTCGGGGAAGATCTTTTAAACTGAGGTTCGGTCCCCAGGAATGGTGGGGACTGATGATGGGGGGGGGGGGTGGAAGAAGGAATTGTTCTTTGCAAACATGCATCAACAATCAGTCCTTCTTCACATGTACCAGATTAAAACAAGCGAGAGCAAACAAGGCAGTGAAGTAAGAATCATTATCATGAACACCAACTATGGGGGTTCTAGGTGGGGCCTTTGGTTGGTTTTCACTCGCCCTTTTCATTGAAAAAAGGAAAATCCTAACTGCACTTATTTTTTCCTTCTCATCTTCTTTTGTAATTTCTGCACAAATCTTCTTCTTCTTCTCCCCCCCCCCCCCCCCAAAAAAAAAAAAAAAAAAACAAAAAAAAAAACCTCCCTCCCTCCTTTCTCTTGGCATTCTCATCCTCATTTAGCAGAAAGTTGTATTCTGACAACACTTCCCTTCTCAGGGAACGCTTTACAAATTTCTCAACAAGGAAATCACTTGTCTGTCTCTCACATGGGATACAGGTTTCACTATAACTAAAAAGCTATAAATTGATTTTTTGTTAATGAGAATATCAACATAAATAAATAAAATAAATGCAGCAAAAAAAGTTCCATTACAATGTATTGTAAATGCACAGTTCATCATACATAGTCACAAAAGCTACCACACATCTAAAACTGTAAAGTTCATACTTTCAATGGATTACACAACATACTTTTTCATTTGTCTGTAAAATATTTTACTCCCTGCTCCCCTTTTCTTTCTTTTTTTTTTTCTTTTTTTTTTGGGGGGGTGGTCAGGTTTTTTTTTTTTTTTTTTCCATATACAATTTTACTTCATTTTTTTCACCCTCTCATTCTGTTTGACATTTCTTTCTACTAATTTTTCTCTTTTTTTTTTTTTTTTTTTTTTTCATTTTTCCCCCATCTTTTGCTTTCTTTTTTCTGTAATTCCTCCTTTTCTTTCTCTCTTTCTTTCTTTCTGTTCTTTTCTTCTTTTTTTTTTTGTCCTAAGCGTTTCATCAATCACAAGCACAATCGAATTCATGCATGAATAAAAGCAACATGATCGATTTAAAGTGAAAAAAATACAGAAAAAAAAACTGCTGATGAATGATACTATCAATTATTGCAAATAAACCAACACAACAACATAAACAACCCATTGAAACAAATAAGACCAAACTACAGCATCTGCTACATCACACTATCAGTCTATGAGCCTTTTATCACATATTTCTTCAACTACGCACAACCCAGTGTCATCTTCAATGACCCCCCAACAAACTAAACATCCACGAGGACACCTGCAAATGGAGACTCTGCACTGTCATCAGCCTTCATCAATCCTGTTCAGAGATGACTGTTCTAGATCAGCAGGTGCCCTACAGGACTGGGATTCACTGTGAGTCCACTGTGGACTTGAAACCTTGTCAGCTGCTCACAAGTAGCTGAGTGAAGACATGCTGAAGACACGCTTCATAACCCTTTGGAGATCAACAATAGGCAAGACTGATCTGACAGTTTTATCGTTTTTATCATCATCATCGCCCAGCTGACCACCTTAGGTTTCACTATGAATAAGAATATAAATATGTAAGTGCATAAATAAGTAGACAAACAGATAAATAAACAAACAAATGAACAAACAAATGTAAAAAATGACAAGTTCCATAATAATGAACGGCGAATGTACGTACAGTGCTTCATACATAGTCACAAAAGCCATCACACATTTAAAACAGGAAAATTCATACTTTTAACAGAATTTTATGACATAAATTCATTTACCTTTCAGTGTTTTTCTTTTTCTTTTTTAGTGGGGGAGGGGTCATCATTTTCTTTCCATATAATTCTTTTCACTTTTTTCCCTCTCATTTTCTTTGTCTTTTTTTCTTTGCTTGTTTGTTTATTTGTTGAAATTTTTTCTTTTCTTTTTTTCTTTCTCATGTTTTTTCTTTTTCTTTTCTGTCACCACATCACACATTCAGCCTCAAGACAAACTAGATCCTTTAAGAATCAGTCCACTAGGAAAGCTCTCATAAAGGCAAGACAGCCTCACAGATCTGCCAATCAACATCAGATGACCATTCTCATGAGACAAGATCTTGTCGATTCAGTACAACACACTGAGTGGTTCTTAGGAACCGCCTCCGGAACGCATCCTGCAAATCTGCTCACACTTGAGAACAGTGTGCAAGCACTGCCAGCTGAAGGTGTCGCTGACCGTGGGTTCAAACTCTGGGGACATGACAACGATCTGTAGAGGACGGCATTTCATCAGGCAACCACCACACTAATGATGTAATGCAGGAAAAAAAATTACTGTTTCAGACAAAAAAATTTTGATGTCGGAAAAAGACAGTCGACTACAAGAGATCCATGTCTCTGCACATTGACCACAATCATAGTCGATCATTTTGTCGACAATACTTGATAAAAAGAGAGAGAAATAATGAAATAGGAAGTCCTGGTACCAAAATGGCAATAGCTCCCACTTCCACACATTGGTAGTTCATCACACTCTTCAGGCAGGAAACCTAACTACTAGTACTGGGCTCTGCATTAGGGGAGGGAATACTGAAGTCAATGATGGCTGCATCTGGTAAGTGAGCACTTCGGCCTGAAGGACTGGCTGTGGTAACTGGACTATGGGGCATACCGTAAAGAGAGAGATCTACCTGCATTCTTGATGTGTGGGTCATTGTGGTCGGGTGAATCTGTTGTGGAGAGTTGATATATTGCAATGACATCTCAAGACAGACTGCGCTGTCTAAGCCTAGTCTTCCTTTGTACCGCAGGGTGACATCAGGGATGCACAGCTTCACAACTGGGAGAACAAGAGCAGAGATTTCATCCACTGGAAAACACCACACGGCAGCTGGAATTGTGTTATGAAAAAAATAAAAGGCAGGCTTGGGGGGTGGCAACCATGAAGATAAGGGCGATGATTTATCCACTGCATGCAGACCGTATCACTGACAAAAAGGCGGCTGAAGTACGTCCAGCAAAACACAGCAGAAAGAGTTTCAATTCCAGCCTGCTGCCGATGAATACGCTGGTCAGTTAGGAAACGACATCCTGGCGATGGGACAGGGCAGACAGACCAGGCCACCACACACTTTCGTTTGACATAAACACTTTCACAGGAGGGCAGACAGACCAGGCCACCACACACTTTCGTTTGACGTAAACCTTTCACAGGAGGCAGAACCACACCTTTCACATAAACCAACACGTGTAAAACTCTAAATCTAGCATAGTCATGGCTTTTCTTTTTTTTTTTTTTTTTTTATCCATGCATATTCATCAGCTTTCACAGATGTTCAGCAGTCAAGGAAAAAAAAAAAACAAACAATTTTCAAAAAATGTTCTCACGATGACAAAGCAACAAACTTCAACCAGCGGCACAAAACAAACGCTGCTTTAGCCGCCACACCACCATGGAACATCAGGGGCAGACGACGGTGAACTGCGGCTGGTGGGGCATGAGAGAAGAGGCAGAGGAAGGGAGGTAATTACGTCTTGCATGAACATGCGGCAGACGGGCTGGACATCCTTGCCCAGGGTGGCGCTGAACATCATGACCTGCTTGTCGCGCGGCGTCTGACGGAAGATCTCCTGCACGTCCTGGCGCATGTCTGGAATGTCATGGAAACGATAAATGAAGGCAGCAGTTTCAAAACATGTGAGAACTCACATCACAAACACTCCTTATTTTCTTCCACACTTACCCACAACTTAAGACTTTTTTGTGGGTTTTTTTTTTTTTTAGCAAAGCTACAAGAACTAGGGTCTTATCATCATCTTTTATCTGGTATTGTAAATCTTTTATAATGAACCCCATTAGTCTTCTTTTCCTTGAACACTGGAAATTTTAATATTGCATGGCTTTTCTCTCTTGCTGTTGTGATTAGAGTTATGGAATGTTGTTCACAGTTCAACCCCTTCCTAACATGTCCCTTTTTTCAGTTTTTTCAGTGGCATTTTCATTAAAATAAATTACAGTTTAAAGAGAAGTCACACAACATACATACACATGCATAAATATGCGTGTAGGTGAAGCACACACACAAGTACTGCACACAAACACACACACACACACACACACACAAGCAAAATCTCTCTCTCTCACACACACACACACACACACACACACACACACACACACACACACACACACACACACACACACATATCATACAATCTATACACACGCACACGCTCCCCTTCTCTCCAACACTCACCCAGGTCCATCAACATCTTGTCACACTCGTCCAGCACAAAGTGTCTGACATGACGCAGACACAGCGCCCCTGATCGACAGAGAGCCAGAAGGCGTCCAGGCGTCCCCACGACAATGTGTGGGCACGCCTTCCTCAACACATCCTTATCACTTTGGACCCGCATCCCACCAAAGAACACAGCGACCTTGACCTCGGCGCAGTGCTTGCTGAATCGTTCGTACTCTTTGCCGATTTGGAAGGCCAGTTCTCGTGTGTGGGCCATGACCAGCACCGACACCTGTTCCAAAATACCAATGCATATAAAGGTGACCAGTAGTG
>JADBJO010002512.1:160000-185000 GCA_016801955.1 Conus betulinus
TGATTATGATGCTGATAATATGATGATAATTTTTTATGTTTTGTGGGTTTGCTAAAGAAACTCAGTATTTGTACTGGGAAACATGGCATGTACATTTTTTAAAATTCATTTTTGTTGTTGTTGTTAACTATTGTTATTCCAGGAAGCTTTGTCATAGAAATTAGCTGTTCAAGAGAAATAGTTACCAAGGTTTACTGAAAGGAAATGCACCTGTTTTTATGTTTATCACTTGTATTGTACTGGCCAATCTTTGCATCTGTCTTCTTTTGATTTTTTTAAATTTTTTATTTTAATGCTGTGTAGTTGTGATTTAGGAGTCCATTCTCTTTGGAGCATGGACAGTTCTGCCATTCCTGGTGATAAATGGTAAAGGACCAGTGTTGTTAGGTGTTGATAGGCCTGGTGTTATCACTGAAATAGGTTTTGGTGTGTCAGGCTCTAGGACGCTTCTACTTGATGGAGATGTCTACTGGTTCTGTGATGAGCGTTGTAGTATTTGGTGATAGTGTGGACGACTAGCTTGAAGATCGGAGCGATCTGCATTGAGACGTTCGATCATTGTTCGTGCGTAGTATCTGGTTGCTAAGATTCCCCAAGGGTCGTAATTATTATTATGGAAAGAGTTGCGGCCCTTATGTATAGTCTGTATCTGATAGGCCTAACCCCACATCTCCCTTTCAAGTTGTAGAAGTCTTTTGTCATTTTAACAGGATTGTAGGTATCACATTTTTTCACTTGAAAGGACTTTAAATTAAATTTTAAAAGGTAAAGTTCTTCACAAATAACTCCTATTAGTCTCTTTCCCCCTTTAACCCAAAGTTAAATAATTCAACCTTATAAACTTGACAACTTTAGATAAGAACTTTGAGGAAAAAAAGAATAAAATTAGCAAACGCAGCCACGAATGAATATTTAGGAGGAATTCATAGCTCTATTCTGTCTGTTCCTCACAAGTCCAGTCTGTCAGGTTTTTTGACAATTGTGCCAGATCTGATACAAAAAGGCGGAATATTTCCTGGAACAGCAGTCGGAACAGCAGGTTGTGCTGGCTGTGTCATTGGCTGTGGTGCTGGCACTGGTCCAGCTGAGAGTCGCACTGGAGACTGTGGTTGAGGAGGACTCACTGGTTCAGGTGACTGGGTGTTTTCTGGCATGAGGATAAGATATCAGGGCTGTTCTGTTGCGGCGAATAGCGGTGCCCTTGTCCATCCCGATGATATAGGAACATGGGCATGGAGATTTCCTGATGATTTACTCCATGTCTTTTCATATCGCGGACCCAGACATGATCTCCAGGTTGTAGCAGTGGCAAGTCTCTTGCTGCATGTCGGCGGTTGTAGTTTTGTCTTTATTGTTCTTTCATGTGTGTCTCTTTTTTCTCAATAACATCATAGTCAATGTTTCTGGGTTTCAGATTTTCTGTCATAACTGGGACACGAGTTTTCAGCTGTCTACCCATGAGGAGTTCTGATGGAGAGAAGCCATTCTGCAGTGGAGTGGCTCTGTACAGCAGTAAACCGAGATATGGATCTTTGTTTCTCTTCAGCAGAAGTTTCATGGTCTGTACTGCTCTTTCTGCTTCTCCATTGCTCTGTGGGTATTTGGGAGAGCTGGTGACATGAGTGAATCCATAGGAAGATGCGAAGTTGGAGAACTCTTGACTGGCGAATTGAGGACCATTATCTGAAATTACTAAATCAGGAATGCCATGAGCAGCAAAAACACACTTTTCATTCTGGATGATCTCTGTGCTTGTTTGAGTTGTCAAAGGTCTCACTTCAATCCATCTTGAGTAAAAGTCGACAATGCAGATGTATGCTTTGCCATTCAGATCAAACAAATCCATCCCAACTCTTGACCATGGGCGATCTGGAAAGGAGGATGGTAGAAGTGGTTCTTTGTGTTCAGGTTGATAGTTTGTGCAAATAGGACATCTCCTGACAGTGTTTTCTATCATTGAGGACATACCTGGCCACCAAACTAATGTGTTGGCTAAGGCTCTGCACTTTGTGATCCCCAGGTGAGCTTCATGAAGACGTTGAGGGATGTCTAGTTGCAGATTTCTTGGAATAACTAGCTGGTCATCATACAAAAGAATATCGTTTGACAACAGTCAGGTGTTCTCTCTATTGACCAGTAGGGTTTCAGAAGCTGATTTTCAGGTGCGTATGCTGGCCATCCAACTTTGCAGTATTCACGAATTTGTTCCAGTTCTGTATCCTTTTTCTGATTCTCACATATTTCTTGTAGCTTTTTTGAAGAGCCTGGCAAGATGTCTACAGTTTGACCAGCTAATGCTTCAACTTGATCGATGAGTTTCAGCATCAGATGAATCAGGTTTGTTCACAGTAGCTCTTGACAAGGCATCAGAGCTCTGTGATCTTTTTTTTTCCTGAGACATGGATTACTTTGGGACTGTACTTCATTAAACGAAGTCTAAATCACTGGATCTGTGGAGGCATTTTATGCAGTTCAGTTGTGCTCAGCAGAGGAACTAGTGGTTTGTGATCTGTTTCAATAGTGAAATCAAGACCTGTGATGTAGTCACTGAAACGCTCACAGGCCCACGTTGTTGCCAGGGCTTCTTTTTCAATGACTGCATAGTTTTGTTCAGTGTCTGTCAGTGAGCGT
Organism: Conus betulinus; assembly: GCA_016801955.1. Lineage (NCBI taxonomy): Eukaryota > Metazoa > Mollusca > Gastropoda > Neogastropoda > Conidae > Conus > Conus betulinus. The sequence goes on from JADBJO010002512.1 coordinate 162,632, forward strand.
GAAATGAAACAGACTGGGCGACGTGACCCATCCTTTTGAATTTGAGAAAGGACAGCTCCAAGACCAGTTGAAGAGGCATCTGCAGCAAGGATGGTTTTTCTTCCAGGATCATAATGGGCCAAGACTGGACGAGATGTCAAGATGTCTTTCACTTCTTGAAACGCTGTTTCTTGGGGTTGATCCCATAACCAAGCTGAATTTTTGTGAAGAAGTTGTCTAAGAGGAGTAGTTTTCTCAGCCAGGTTTGGAATGAATTTTGCCAGCTGATTTTGGAGCTGGGAATTTTCGGATAGCTTCTACTTTTTCAGGATCAGCATGAATTCCGTTTTCATCCACAATGTGGCCCAAAAATTTGACTGATGATTTTGAGAATTCACATTTTTCGTTCAGAGTGACTCCAGCTTCATGAAGGACATCTCTGACATACTGATCATGTGTGATCTGATCACAAGCATGGATGAGTATATCGTCCATGTGACAGATGACGCCTTTGAGGTCAGCCAGGATTTCAGACATGAGTCTCTGGAATATTTCAGGTGCAGAGCTGATTCCGAAAGGTAGTCTGTTAAAGCAATACCGCCCAAAGGGAGTGATGAAGGTAGTGAATTTTCTTGAATCTTCATTCAATGGAATTTGCCAAGCCCCCACTCTTGCATCAAGTTTTGTGAACAGTTTACTTTGTCCAAGTTTTGCTAGACTCTCATCAACAGAGGACATTGGATGAATTTCTCGTTGAACAGATTTATTTAGTTGTGTGAGGTCGACACAAATTCGAACATCACCATTTGGTTTGGGGACCACAACCATTCCGGAACACCAGGTTGTTGGTTCTGTTACAGGAGATATGACACCTTCTTTCTCCATTCTTTCGAGCTCTTTTTTCACTTTTGGCATCAAAGGGTGAGCGACTTTTCGAGGAGTATAAAGACATACTGGTTTAGCATCTGGACCGAGAGTGATGCTGTAAGATTTTTTTTTCATTTTTCCCAGTCCTGAGAACATTGATGGGAATTCATCTTGAAATTTGCTTTTTGAAACTTCGTCAACTCTGGAGACAAGACCCAGTTGAACACATGCTCTGCGGCTGAGGAGCGAACAAGGTTGGTTTTGCAGAACATAGCGAGTTTTCTTTGATAGTATGACCTTTGTATGACAAAACAGCATCAAAAGTGCCTTTGATTTTGAGATTTGTAGAGCCTGGTCCTTGCAGTAGTTTTTTTTTGTTTTCTTTCAGTTTTTCATTTTGAAGCCACGGTTCATCACCGATCACAGAAACTGATGCTCCCGTGTCCAATTTTAAAACATGAGGTTTGCCGTTCAGTTGAAGTTGTACTTTCCAAGCTTCATTGTCTGTGTCTTGTTTCACAGTGTCAACATAACCAAGGAAATATGGATTATCTTCTTGTCCATCAGTATCATAAACATCAGAATAATGATCGATCTCATTCAACATTTTCCTGCCACGACATACAGCTCGGTAATGTCCTTTCTTGTGACAGTTTGCGCATGTAGCGTTCTTTGCGGGGCATCTGTCTCTTGGATGTGATTCCCGTCCACAGTAATCACAATTTCTAAAGCTGTCAAATGTATCTCCTCTTCTCTGAAAGTTCTTAAGGCATGTATATAGTTGCTTGATGTTGATTGTTTTGGTGTTGGTCTAACAGCATTGACCATTTCCTCTCTGTCACGTAGAAGAGAGGTTGGTGTTCTTTTCTTGCTTCAGCTTGTCGACTAAGCTGTACTGCCTCTGTAAGAGTTAATTTTCGCTTTTGCTTGAAGTTCTTCTGAGAGGCCATCGTCAATAACCCCAACGACAATACGATCTGTGATCAGTTCTTCCTTTAGATTTCCATACTCACAGTCGTCAGCAATACGATGTAAGTCTTGTATGAAGCTATTCACGGGTTCGCCAGGTTGCTGTTTTCTTTTGTTGAATTTGGCACGTTCAACTACTGTATTTTTTCTTGCATTGAAATATGTGTCAAACGCATCTCTCAGTTCTTCATACGTAGCGGTATTTTCTGTAACTGGTAAAACACTCAGTAAGTCATCAGCACATTCTCCCATAGCATATAAGAAAACGGAGATTTGTTCTTCTCGATCCTTTTCTTTCATTTGAGTTGCCGTATAGAAGCGTTCAAAACGCTGTCGCTATTTTGGCCAGTTAGCAGCTGTGCCATCGAAAGGTTTGGGAAGAGGAATAGAAAGACAATTTGCGCCTACCTGTGCCATTTTTCTGTTATAGATTGGTTTAGGTTCACAGCGCTGCCACCATGTAATATTTGGTGATAGTGGGGACGACTAGCTTGAAGATCGGAGCGATCTGCATTGAGGCGTTCAATCGTTGTTCGTGTGTAGCGTCTGTTGCTAAGATTCCCCAAGGGTCGTAATTATTATTATGAAAGAGTTGCGGCCCTTATGTATAGTCTGTATCTGATAGGTCTAACCCCACAAGCGTCATATGGATTGTCGATTGTGTCGGTATATTGTACCATCTTCTGTCTGTACTATATATTATGAGTGGTATTTGTTACACAGGGCTGTGATAGTGGCTGGTTTTCAATCTCCTTTGGCAAGTTGTACTTGGACATTATCACCAGTCTTCAAAGGTGGCAGAGAATGCGCAGTTTTGTCGTAGCATTTTTTTTTTTCTGAGTGGACTGGAGTTGTAAATGCCTGGAGATGATGTTGTTAGGCTCAGTAGTCTTTGGTTCTAAATGCTAGCTGGTGGTTGGAAGGATGGATAGTAGTTGTCTGCCCATGAACAATTAGGCCATTAGGCCACAGGAAATGCTTGTTTGTGCATGTCTCATCAAAGCAGAACTGATCTTTCAATTATAGATATACAGCATTGATTGATCCCATTCGTATCACAGTGGAAGTGAAAGGGAAAAAATCAGCCTGAAATTGAAACTGATAAAATCAGTGAGACTGTGTGTGCATTTTGTTTTTGATTGTTTTAACTTTCTTATTTGATAGAGTATTTGTTTTTACAAAACCATTTGTTTGATAGAGTATTTGTTTTTACAAAATGTTTGTTTCTCACAGTTACACTATCATTGAACACTTGCTTTATATACTTTGTAGAACATTTGATACTATTTTTTTCCCCCACAATTGACGTAATGTATTTTCCCTACAACTGTGTAAGTATTATTTTGCTTTGACATTCATTTAGTTTATTTTGTGTTTTGTTTCTGTGTCAAAATACTGAGCTACTTTCAAATCACTGAAAGACAGGAGGATTTAATAAATCACCAAGGGTTAATTAACTATCAGTTTTGTAATAAATAAACCCTTGCCATGCTGTCAGAAGGGTGCATGATTCCTGGGAAAAGATGGAACACTATATGATTTAAACATAGCTGTTCTTCAGGCACTGTATGCGCTGTGTTGATTTGAATGGAGAACGGAGAGAACACTGGAGTTTGTGGTGACTCATCACTTTGTAGCAGAAAGGAAGGGATGAAGAGAAACTTTTCCTTCATTATGGTTTCTGTTTTGAAGGATGAGTAGATATTGTCGTCTGTCACCAACAGTATGAAAAGTAATGTTGAATTTATTACTAATGATGACAGTCTTCCTTATCAACTCAGCCACAATCGTTACAAAATCCTCTCTCATGTTGATGGTTACAGAGTACATGGCACTAGACAGTCAGCTGAACCAGCTGGACGCCTGTCTGGACAGCCTGGAGGCCCGCAATGACGACCTGATGGCCAAACTGAAAGCCTTCCTGCAGGATGGAACGCTGGCGCCATCAACGCCCCCTTCAGACGACCCTGACTCCCATGATGAGGGGGAGAGGGATGCGGACAAGCGGGGCTCGACTGGTGTGTCTAATGGGGACGGCAAAGCTGCAGATCCTGCTGGTTGCAGTTGAGGAAAGTTATCTCCTCAAGTCAGAGTAGGAATTGTTTAGACTGCCACAGTGTTGTGTTGCATCAGTTGACGAACACAGCCATTTTTTTTTTCACTCTCTCTTTCTCTTCAAATTTGACGTCTTTCTAGGCTTCGGTCATATATCGTTCTGATTTTGATTTGTGTACGGGTCTGGAATGGTTGCTCTGGTGCACTAGGCTATAAACAACATAGCTTGACTAGGGTTTCTGTCTTTTTTTTTCTAATCTGAAAATTTTGTGAAAGAGAGGAACCTATGGATGCAAAATATGAAAGACTTGGGACTTGATTTTGTAGAAATAGTACCACAGGGCAGTTTGTTACAAAAGAATGCTTTTTCTTTTCTTTTCCTTTTTTTTCTGTATGCTTGTTTTTCTCTTTTTCCTTGCTTTTCTTTAAATGCGTTAGGGTTTGGAGGGAGATGATAAGCATTCCCTCCAAACTATTTATTCATTGCCCATGACCATGTCTTAGGATGCTGTGCCAGACGTTGTCTTCACCCATGCAGAACAGAAACGACCATAGCATTTCAGTAGGCAGAAGGGAATGGTCAGCAGTTCCCCCCCCCCCCCCCCCCCCCAGTCTTCAAACTTTGTGGTTCACATTAGGTATTTAGTGTTTCTTTATTATCTTATCTTCTCTGTGTGGTTAAAGCATGAAAGATCTCTCGGCGCTAGATGGCTGGTCCAAGTGCTGACCCGGGAGATGGAAAAAAATCTGTAACAGGTCTTCCTCCAGCAGGTATTGCAGAGACTGAAACCTATGTCGCTTGGATTACAACTCTTGTGTTCTTTGCTGCTTGGTTGTGGCATCTTAGGTGTGCCAGAGAATTCAGTAGTGTGTGTGTGTGTGTGTGTGTGTGTGTGTGTGTGTGTGTGTGTTCACATATTTTCAGAGGAAACTGGCAGTGACATTTTTGCTTGACCAGACTAATGGTGTAGTTGCTGTTTTAGCATTAAGTGTGCACTTTTTGAAACACATCAGTTTCATCATTACATTTTTTAATGAATGCATTTCTTCTTTGGTATCGACAACTAGCACTTTTTTCAAAGCATCTCCTCTTTATGGTCGGTGTGACATCTTTATATGAGCAGGTATTAACGTTTGAGTTGCTAAATGCGAAGAGAGTGCTTTATCCCATCAGCTCATACAAACCAAGGAACTGCGTGGTAATGGGACCAAATTCACATAACAACATCAATAGTTCATTTGAAATTAAGTGTGAAGGTGTAATACATGCTGTTCTATATCACTGCATAACTAGCTGTAGTTTATTTCTTCCAAATCTGATAAATCACCAAAACAACCAAGATTTGATGATACAATCAGCATATTTGGACATTGGAAGGGGAGTATAGTTACAGTGATGCCTGCAAAAGCAGAAATTTGTTTGGGGCAAGTTGAAGGTGCCAGATTTGAGTTTTTTTAGGTGGTGTTCTGCATATTTTTTTTTTATGCAAGAACAGGCTTTACTGAAAATGACCACAGTGACTCGGCTGTACTGCAGACTCTTCTCTTCTCTGGCATGTAGCATCATAGTGACATGATATGGCCAGTTTCCTTTGAGTTGGTACATCAGGAATGCCACAGGATGAACCTGTGTATGTAGGAGTGGCAGTGAGCAGGAGTAGTCCAGAAAAAAAAAAGATGATGAACAGGATTTTAAATAAATGTGTTTACCAACTGACATCATTGCAAGAAACCTGATTAACACTTCTCCAATAGGTCAGTATGAAATACCATCCATAATTAAATATCTCAAAGTCCATTTAGTTCCCAAAACAAGCAATACTGATATTTTTTTTTCCCCACTTGACTGACAGCATTTTTTTGTTTGAGAAGCACCAGTTGTAATGGAATCCTGTAAACTTCTATAGATTTCATCATTCCCCATGACTTGGCTTGGGATCACTATCTGGTTTCCGTTGACTTTTATTAGTGAACAGTGATTGAAAGTTTGTAGATATATTTATGAGTTGTGATGTGTCATTTTCAACACTGGTATTTGTGATGTCTGATCCTCAGTATACTGAATTTTTCAAAAATCTTATTTTTCAATCAAGTAATATTTTTTCTTCTCACGAGGAGGAAATATGTTAAAAGTGGCAGAGAATGGCAGGAAATTGTCTCCCTTTAGAGTTCAGTACGGTCATTCATGACTTTGTTCATATGGTTGGAGTTGTGGAGAGTTGATAGTTTTGTTTTCTGTGTACTTTCAGTCCTGATATGGCCAGTGCTGTCAACAGGGCTATAAACTTCACTTTAAGTGTGTGTGCTCATACACATCGTGATAATGTGCATGCACGTGAGTGCATATATATATATATGAGAGAGAGAGAGAGAGAGAGAGAGAGAGAGAGAGAGAAAATATGAATGCTTGTGTTAAAATGTATGCAGAAGTACTGCGCATGTGTTTGAGTGACAGCGACATGGGGTAAAAAAAAAAAAAAAAAAGACTGCAAGGTACGACTGTGAGCTGGCTGAATTTATGCATTAAATGTCTGAATACTGAGGAAGTCTTTTGGCGACAAAGTAGGGTGACCTAACTCCCGATACTCTCACGATCCTAGTTCATGAGATAAAAAGCCAGCAATAAACGTCATAGTTGGGGGATGGTCTGGCTCATGCTCACAGCCATTTGCTTTGTCAGAACACTATTCAGTTTCAGTGTTTTATTGACTTTATTCCGATTGTTTTTCCATTCACTATGACGTCACCACCAAGCACTTTACGTACTTGACCTTGCCGTACATTTACCACAGATCAAGTGCTGGGAATATTGAATAGACAGTTGGTTGTTCCTAATACAGATGAAGAAGACCCAGACAGCCACGAGTAAAGAACGATAGTGATGGCTTGACCGAATTATTCCAACGTGAAGCGTTGGACCGTTGCCAACTTGTTATGACAGGCTGATAAGACGCCCACTTACTACCCTACCGCGTGTGCCCCAGTGTTTTTGCGTTGCGTTGAGCCAGCCAGCCAACACTGACTGACTGTTCACTAACTCTATGTGAGGGAGCCAACTAAGACTTTAGGCAACGAACTTCACACACACGCTGTGGGCCCACTCTCGCTGGTCGAGGTTGAAGGGGGCGTGGCCAACTGACACGTGAGAGGCGAGTATCACAGACGTCTTTCGAGTGGGTGTACAGCTGATCTGATCAACTGAACAAGGGTTCAGAGACCAACAGGCACATGAATGACTTTTTGTGTTAAAAAAAAAAATATATATATATATATTACTGTTGAGAGTGTGTGTGTGGGTGTGTGTGTGTGTGTGTGTGTGTGTGTGTGTGTGTGTGTGTGTGTGTGTGTGTGTGTGTGTGTGTGTGTGTGTGTGTGTGTGTGTGTGTGTGTGTTGTGTGTTTTCTTTTTCTTACATGTGTACCAGTTAGGCATAAGTGTGTGTGTGTGTGTGTGTGTGTGTGTGTGTGTGTGTGTGTGTGTGTTCCCTGCTATTGGAGTAGTTGTATTTGTGGCTGTTTCATGCACTTTTCTGTTTTCTGAAAACCATACATACTTTCTGGTCTTCAGTTGTGAGTGGAGTATTTTTCCTCCATTGTTGAGAGTTTGTTGGCATTCTTTTCTTTATTTTTTACGCTTAGAAGAAACATAACATTTTTTTTTTTATTTTGCATTTTTTTTTCACTTGAAATCACTAAAAAATTGAAATTGTTGTTGACTTACCATTACTAACATGTTACGATATAATAAAAGTACAGTGTATCTCCTCCATTTTTACAAAAAATAGCATGAGAATTGGTTGTTTAGTTCCAGAGATATCCGCGTTTCACATATGCTGGTATACAATAAGAGCTTTTCAGAATGACAAAACAAAAATGCTGAGAGACATAATCAACAAAGTATATTGTCGTATTTCATCCATGATGACTCTAGCAAATTGTGAAACCTATGACTGGCAGTGAAATAGCATGGAACTCTGTCCAACAGTTGAATTGCAGACATCACACAGACCTCAGCACAGTCAGTAGTTGGACCAGCGCAGATGAACACAGCAGTGTGTCGCTGTCTTCAGCTTTTATAGTATATATATTATGGTGTGTATAAGATTTCAGCTGAAACTCCGTAAGTCAGGCATCAGCGCAACAGCCGCACCATTGGCTTAGAAAGGCCAAGCTGACGATGGATGGTGACATTTATGTCCTCTTAGCCAAAGGCTCTGAATGACAAGGTAGTTCATATCCGGGTCTGACCAATAGGTTGATGAATAATATAACTTTAAAAGCCGCCAACTGTGTGATTCATTGCGTGCTAACACTTGATGGAGTGAATGTGAGATTGAATATTTTCCCCGGGTCACAATGGCAGCATTTTGTTGAATATTTATACTCTAGTGTATTTTGGTCCTTCATCATTATTATTATCATTACTTTCTCTCTTAAAACCTTTGAAATGATTATGTTCTGTTCTGAAACTATGACACTGACCTAAAACTTATTTGTTCTCCAAATTCTGATTCAGATCTGATAGCACAGAAAGCAAGGCTGTACTACAAATGTAGAACATCATTTTCTCTGTATACAAACTTGTATATATATGTATGCATACTTGACATCTGTGTGGACACTTGGAAATTTGAAGCCTCTCATGCCTTTGCCCGCCTTAAGGAATTTCAGCATCTGTCAGAGCACTTGCGGTGGACGGAATAGATTCAAGGCACGTTGCAGTGAAATGAAGATACCAACCGAAGTAGAAATGAGAAGTAAACCCAACCCATTCCACCCTTGGCGATTTGTAGGATGGCAGAAAGAAGAGAGATCAAAATCAAACACAAGGAACAATGCAAAAGTTCAGTGTTGCAAAACGGACCTTTGGTCACAAAATGCACACTTAAGTTACATTTATTCTGCCTTGTCATGGACGGAATAGACTGATGATGGTCAATGGTGAAACGCACAGTAAACCTGGCTGACTGAACATGTATGAAGAAAGAATATTCTACATGCACAATGTACACAATATTTCAAAACACCAATGAAATGTCAACAGAAGAAACTCAAGCAATGTGGAATAGCACCATGAGCGTATGTGTAAAACAAAAAAAAAAAGGTATTATCCACAGATTAAAAATCAGCAGATATGTAGGCACTTTTATTTTAACAAATGAGATAGTCCTAAAATGTGTTCATAATTCTTAGAGGTCTTTTCCCGTTGTTGAAAAAAGGCATACTATCCATTGATTGTAAATTGTATAGACAGAGAGCAACACAATACGAGTAAAACAGAGGGTAAGTGCTTCCAGAAGCAGTATGACCATTCCATCAAAATACCACCTTAGGTGACCTGTCAAGTAAATTCCATAACAGATCAAGGATATGAATCAGAAGTCCACCACATCATTGTCCTCCCAAAGATAAAGTGTCCAACAAAAAAAACACTGATAAAAGTGATGAATGGAAGAAACGATGTTGATTAAAATGGGACGACACAAAGCAAACACAGACAGACGCACAGAGAAACAGACGGACGGACGGCTAGTGGAAGCAGACAGGGCCGGCTTCATAGCCAAACTTTTGCCAGGGACTGCCGTAGTCCATTGGCATGAAGTTGGTGATGGGCAGACGATCCAGCTTGTCTGTGGTGATCTCAAACACTGTGGAACTGCTCTGTCCCCGGTCCTGTAAAACAGATAATGATTCCTTTATGCTTGAACTGTCCTGTACAACACAGACAATGAGTCTTACATGCTTTGAACTGTTCTGTGAAACAAAAACAATGAGTCCTACATGCTTAAACTGTCCTGTAAAACACAGACAATGGGTCCTATTGCTTGAATTGTCCTGTAAAACACAGACAATGAGTCTTACATGCTTGAACTGTTCTGTAAAACAAAGACAATGAGTCCTACATGCTTAAACTGTCCTGTAAAACACAGACAGTGGGTCCTATATGCTTGAACTGTCCTGTAAAACACAGACGATGAGTCCTATTGCTTGAACAGTTCTATAAAACACAGACAATGGGTCCTATATGCTTGAACTGTCCTGTAAAACACAGACAATGGGTCCTATGTGCTTGAACTCTCCTGTAAAACACAGACAATGGGTCCTATATGCTTGAACTGTCCTGTAGAAACACAGACAATGAGTCCTATTGCTTGAACAGTTCTCTAAAACACAGACAATGGGTCCTATATGCTTGAACTGTCCTGTAAAACACAGACAATGGGTCCTATGTGCTTGAACTCTCCTGTAAAACACAGACAATGGGTCCTATATGCTTGAACTGTCCTGTAGAACACAGACAATGAGTCCTATTGCTTGAACAGTTCTATAAAACACAGACAATGGGTCCTATATGCTTGAACTCTCCTGTAAAACACAGACAATGGGTCCTATATGCTTGAACTGTCCTGTAAAACACAGACAATGAGTCGTACCTGCACAGATTGAGGTGGTTTCATTAAATTAAGGCAGAGGTCTACCTGAGCAAGACACTCAATCTGGAGAAATGACATGGACATGCACAAACACTGATACAGTTCTGTTAAGTGCCATTATTTGTTAAAACTATTCAGGGAGAGGTTCTCCTCGGGAAACTTACTTGAAGGCTCTCTCAATATAAACTGCATCTTCACCTTCTGGAAATTTGTGCAAGATGCTTTTCCTCTTTAGCGCTGTCTTTTAATCTCCTTTTTTTACCCCCTTTGAATTTTTTTTTCCTGTCGTCCACTGTTTCTGCTTTTTTTTCTTTTTTCTGTCCATTCATTTGTTTGTGTTCTAGGAAGTCTGTTTCCCTTTCTTCTCTTGTTACAGTTAGTGACATGCTAGTTTTTCCATTGTAATCTGGCAAGTACATTATGAAATATTAATTGACTGTCCATTCTGAATTGCTATTATCCTGTTCGTCTTTTTTTTTTTTTTTTTTTAACTACTGTTTTTCTTGCACTGAAATATTTTTGCATAGGTCTTCACTTTTTGTTCTTTTTTTTTTTTTTTAATGATCACAATTAACTAATTAGAAATGGTTGGTCTCCTCGGCATAGCCTTGTTTTATCAGTGATAGATGTCAGTTTTGATTTTGTGTCAAATATTGTCATACACTTTCTTTCTCCCGCTGATGAAAGTCCTGAAATGGCTTTGTGCTGATGGATTTTTTTTTCATCTAAGTGAAATGAAGAAAGGTTTCAGGTTGCACAAAATTTACATATAATAACACAGTCAGCAGCATCACTGGAGTCCAATTTGTCCTTATGTATAAGCAGTTGCTCACTTATACAATACACACTCTTACGTGTTTGCTGTAGAATTTTTTTCCCAGGTATTTCAGAGGAAATAAGAGGATGTTGATATTCACAGTATTCACCATTACGTTTTGATCATGATCGTCTGCATTACTGACGATACAAACCCACATAAGTGCGATACTCTAACAATTGGCGGGCACTTCTTGAAAGTCCACAGGCCTCCCAGCAATACTCTCTCAGCTGTATCAACCAACACCCATGCTGCTGATGGCAGAGACAGATTTGTCAGTCCAAACAACTCTGAACGCGCGTCTTTACATATTTCTGACATAGCTTCTTAAATTAAAAAAAAAAACAAAGACACCTGTTACGTGAAGAAAAACTTTTGTCTGAACAAATAAATCTGTTCAAAAATTATTTCTGACCACCACCACCACCAAAATAAAATAAAAGATGTGATGAGAAGTGACATTCACTTCTTTCGTTTCAAACATAACTCAATAATGAATTATCAAAAGAAAAAAAAAATTGAAGTACAAAAAAAAAAAAAAAGGGAAAAAAAAGGGAAAAAGGTTACAATTTGGATTTCAATTCTGAATTTTTCTTTTTCATTTGACACTTCAAATTATCAACTCACTAAATTCACAAAACAAAAGAAAAAATCTCTCCAGCCCACCTTGCAGCCGTCGCTCAGTGACAAAACGTCATGGTGGCATACCCTTGTGTGTTTGATTGGAGAAGTAAACTATCCAAAACATTTTTCCCCACTTTGTTTGGGTGTATTTTTGTTGCTTGTATCTTAAAGAGATAACTGCCACATATCAGGGAGATATACTGGATCGTGTCGATACAACTGATTTTTATTTGAAAAAAAAACAGCCAAAATCGGCCATGCTGAAATGGGACATCTGCCGATATACCGCAAACAACATGTCCCTACAGCCCTTGCAGAATCGTAACGAAAACTTGAACACATGAAATGATAACACTACATTTTCGTCAACGTTTTTGTCCTGAAACCACATTCACTGCTCTTTAGTGAAGTCTGAGTCGATCCAAAAGAATACTTGGTCAGATGTGTTTCGTCATGTCCCGGAGACATGCCCTTTTAACATCTCGCTACTGCTTTCTATTTTACCGGGTCCGATCCAACGTTTCGTATTTTTCAAACTGAGTGTGTCATTGACACAGTAAATCCACTGATTAGCGGCGTTGGTCAGCATATTTTTCAAAAACAGAACAAATTTACCGTGCACTGGGCTCATGTCCGATCGACACCACCGACCTTTTGGGGATAAAAATATACCGCACTGCTTGTTTCAGCCATCTGCAATTTGTATCCGTTCGCCGGGTCACGTGTTCTTCAACGGACACAAAACCAGGAGCAGACGATGTCAGAAAGGCGATGAATCAGTAAACGTTTATTCACAGCCACCAATGTTTACCTCGACACAACTGACACTTAGAATCACACATGCGCAAAATATAATGAAAACCCATTCTGATTGGCCTCGGTGAACACTAACGCTAACTGCCTTCAAGATATGTGCGAAACACTGCTGAACACGAAAGTGCCAACCGTTACGTAGGCGGCTTCGTTTCCCATCACTTCATTTGAATTTCCGTCAGTTCTGCTGTTACTACTGTCCCCACCGAGGAAATGCCAGAAATCACATCTGACACTTACGTTTTACGTGTAAGAAAGTAAAACCGATCACAAGCGATACAAAATTAGGTTTTGGTTGTTCTTATGCTTATGACGTTGTGGACCGTGATAGAGGGGGCGTCTCAATGGTCAGTTACTTCAATATTGTAAACTCACAGTCGGTTGTGAATATTGTCCTAAAATTCTAGCATTGTGTTGTTCAAAATGTATCATTTCATGAAAGATGTTATATCATATAATGCATAAAGTTGAGTGAAAAGTAGAGTTTGATATAAGTTAACTGCTATTACTGCTAGAATGACTGATCAAGTCTAAAAATACAGTTTTAATTTGAAATCAGATTCAAGGCGTTCTGTGTTGTTATCATTATCATTATCTTTTTTAAATATCTCATTCAAACTGAAACTCCTGGAGTAATATTTTTCAGTCCATCCATAAGCCACCCCACCCCCACACCCACACACACACACACACACACACACACACACACACACACACACACACACACACACATCATAATTTAATGTCCCGTCACACAAATTGGTGATTGAAGACATTTTGAAATGACCTTTTTTTTTTTTTTGAGAGAGAGAGAGAGAGATGAGAGAGAGAGAGAGAGAGAGAGAGAGAGAGAGAGATCACGTAGTGTAATAAAAAAAATTGGACAGAATCCACAAAGGGAGATGGAAAGAGAATTAAATGTTATAAGGGAGAAAGCAGAAAAGAAACAAAAGTGTAATAAAAGAAATGGAAAGAATCCGCAAAGGGGGATGGGAAGAGAATTAAACGTTATAAGGAGAAAGCAGAAACGAAACAAAAATATGGCCTAACTGGATGATTTGTAGCGCTTAAAGATAAAAAAACAAAAAAATAATGATTTATTATGCTGAATGATATATTTGACTACATATATGTACATTACACGATACAGTTCCCATGAGGCTGTCTTTTCCAATTTGCTTTGTAAACCTTGTAAACTTTTGTGTCAGTGCCAGTCAGACTGTAGCATTGTGCAAAGCTTTCTTGATTGTTTATGAACTGATCTGTTTAAAATTCAGTATCAAGTTGTTCCAATGAGCACTTCTGTTTTCCGCAAACATGTGGACTGCAGTGGCTCATATCACCAAAGCACCTGTATAAGGGGTTCTCCCTTCTATTTTTCATATTTGATCGACTTAAAAATGAATAACTAAGTATGGTTTGACCATCCTGTTTGCTTTTGAAACTGATCTTATTCATGTTTTTATTGCATTTATACTTACTGTTGTAAAAAAATATTATCCACTATTATTTTTTATGTCCATACAGGAAAGTGTTACAACTGACCCTTGTCCATTGTTTCAAGAATTAAATGAACAAAGATACACTGACTATTTGTGCATGCTTACTTTTTTCTTTGAAATGAGCAGGCTGACTTGTTTTATGTTCCTTAGCAGCTGTAGTGGATGTTTACATAATATACACCATAATGTACAAACAGGAGCTGGTGTCAGACGTGATGACGGACATGAAAACTCTACTCATTCTTCACTTACAAACTGACAGAACTGCTGACTTTTAACATCATCTTAGGAATATCATCCAGTGTTCCAGAAAGCCCCAGTTTCACAACCCTTGGTCTGGCATTGCTGCACCGTTACAGACATTTTTCATGTTTTATCACTGGGTGATCTGATATTTTTCATGTCATCAAAAAAAGAATAACAAGTTATCTTTTTCATTCTATTTTCATGCATGTGAAAGATGTAACTTTCAAGAATTACAGAAATTTTTACCCGTTTACCGTGGACCCGCCCCTCAGTCGGTTGAACCACCGTGGTTTACCCGCTGGTTTTGGTCCACGCTTTTTCAGATACCTGGTGTTGGAAACAAGGCAATGAAACAGGACATCCAAACATTACACGACGCTTTGAACAAGCATAACATCCCTCCTCCCCATCCTCTGTCACCACTAAGTCTCCTCCACCTCTTTTCCTCCTACTAACAGACATCATCTATATACAATTATGAGCATGTTGTGAACGTCCAAGAGCACTGAGGGACCGATTCTTGTGAAACTATGTCAGCAGTCATACATCTTGGGGTGGAAGCTATATGTCTCTCTGTAATGTTCACTCAATTGAAAACACACACACACACACACACACAAATCCATACACAAAGATTTTCTGATTTTCTCCTGGCTGTTTTCAGGAGAAAGCAACCCCCCCCCCCCCCCCCCCCCCCCCCCCAAAGTAAAACTGCAAGACATACACCTGAATGTGGAACTGCAATTGTATACACACATACACTCAAACACACCCTCAATCACTGAGATGCATGCAAACATGGTCTAACACACATGTTCCAACACACACACACACACACACACACACACACACACACACACACACACACACACACACACCTCTGAACACACGTACTAACACACACTCTGAAAGCACACACACAAAGGACACTCACCATTTTTGTTTTAGAGGTGGGATAAACGCAGGTCTCAATATAATCGGTGGTGATATTACACCACACCTGTATGGCATCGTCAGCCGAGCCCTGGCTGGGGTCAATCCAGTACCAGCCTGTCTCCAACAGAACACTCCTCACTTCAATCACCTTACATGCACTCCTTCATTCTTTTTTTTTATCTCTCTCCTTTAGTTTTCTTTAAGTATTTTCTTCTTCAAAACTTCCATGCAATTTCCTTGTAAGGCTATGCACAAAAATCGGACAGCGTTGATGCTCACAACACATTCATTCACCAAATACTGCACGCAGTCAAACTTCATTTCCATTATTGGAACCAACAAACTGTCAAATTTCACTTGTTCTAGAAAAATGCAAATTTTATTTCAACTTTATTTCCCCCCCTCCCCACAAGTCCAACATCAGAAGTCAATCTGTTAGCGGAGCCGTTTACTCAAAAACTACTCTTAGTGTAATTTTCAACAAAAACGAGTAAACTTTATACCAAGAGTGTGTACAAAACATTTAATTGCTGTAAAAGCAGGGTATGTGTGAGTACGTGTGTGTGTGTGTGTGTGCGTGTGTGCGCGCATGCATGCACGCGTTTCATTTCCACCTGCCATCACACTGTTTCTTTACAGCAGTCACCAGCTGATCTTACACAAACAATGGTAAAATATGCTCATCCTAATACCAATAACATTCCAACCTGATTCATCTGCATACTTTCAAACAGCTCATGCTCTCTTGCCGCTTTATTTTTCAATGTCTCAGGGCAAGTGCAATTACAACTCGCAAATTTTATATCAAGCATTTTGTTCTGACTTTTTTTTTTTTTTTAGCTCATCGTATTTATCATATTTATATCAAACATTCATACAAAATACAGTAAAATCATCATCATATTCATCATTTTTGCATCCAACATGCATACAAAATACAGTAAAATCATATGCATAAACAGGTCTGTGATAGTTGTTAACTTTTCTGAAAGTTTACCAACAAGAGATAAAAATAACATGGAAAAACCATCTTTGGAGTGAAGCCCATGCAAACACACACACACACACACACACACACACACACACACACACTGCATTTTACCCACCTGTCTGGTACTGCGGATGTCCGAGCACGATCTCCCGACAGGAGAGGGGGGGGGGCTTTCCCGTGTGCCCTGAGGGAAGCGGATCTTCTCCACCTGGGCCTTCAGCTGGTCGATATGCTTCAGCATCATGCTGGACACCTCCTGGATCACCTCTTGGAGCTGCAGCATCATCACAACACACGCATACCCTCTGGTCACTGGTCCCTCGGGGGTTGTTGTGATTGGTTAGCGCTCTGTCCTTTCGTCATTACTAATCCGCCCCCATTCTGCTTCCCTTCCCTTACATGATCATCGCTGTGTTGATAGTGTTGGTGACAAATTACCTTGTCAATCATTTCCTTCTTCCCTCTCCCAACCCCCCCCCCCCCCAGCCCCATGTCAGTCCCCCCTCTCTCTCTCTCACATGTTGGGGTTTGTATTTGCTTTGCATAGTAATTCTTCATCTCCCCACCTCTTGTCTTGACTCCTCTCCCTCCCCTCCGCTTCCCCTCCATTTCTGTCCATAACTGTGTCGGGGCTTGCATTTATTAGCATATTAACTCCCCATTTACACCTCCCTCTCTTCCCCAGTCCTCTATGATCACTGTTGGGAGAGGTGACTGCTCACTAATTCTGCTTCCCTCCCCCATGGTCACTGTTGTGTTGGAATCAGTGACGAATTACCTTGTTAATCACTTCCCTTGCCCCCCCCCTCCTGACCTCCAGCGCCATATCATTCCCCCCACTCTCTCTCTCTCTCTCACATGTTGGGGTTTGTATTTGCTTTGCTTGGTCATTCTTCTTCATCTCCCCCATCTCAACTTGATCCCCTTCCCTCCATTTCTGTCCACAATTCTGTTGGAGGTTGCAATCTTTAGAACGTTAACTCCCCCTTTAATCCTCAGATTGTTCCCCTTTCCTCTATGATTGCTGTTGTGAGAGGTGACTGATCACTGCATTAAGCTCCCTCCAATCCGACTTCCTCCAACTGTCTGATCACAGTTGTTTTAAGGTCTGTGATTGCTTAGTACATCAACTCTCTAAAGCCACTGAAGAATAGGTTTATGAGGGCTGGGATGGTTAAGGTGTCATTCTACTTGAGCTTGTTTCAATTCGTATTTTACTGCACAGCAGGTATCTTCAAACAGAAGTGTGCTCTCATCAAAGAGCATATGGCAGTCTCTCTCTCTCTTTCTCTCACACACACACACACATACATGCACACTCTACCTCTTTCCCCTTTCTTATGCTTTCTCTCTCTTTTTTGTCCCTTTCTCACAAATACGCATAAGGAGCACTACCCACAAATATACATTAGACCCGCACCCACAGATACACACCACAAATATACAAGTAGTATCAGAACTGACACATATACACCGAGAATATACAATGATATACCCCAATCTCCGTCCCATCACCTTCATCCCTCCCAGCCCAAACATCCCCTCCCACACTCCCCCTCCCCCGACAACTCCCTACTCCCCAACAAAAACCAAGCGCACACACACCTTCATTCCTTGCCCGTCCTGCTGACCCGATCAGACGGGAGTACACAGTCTGGATGTCGGTGTCAATGTCCGTGGCGTCAGGGGACCTCCTCCTTCGTCGTCGTCGGCGGCGGCGCTTGCGCAGCTGGGCAGGAGCGGCCATGTCATTGACGGCGATGTCCACTTTGTCCCCAGGTGGACCAGGCTGTCCCACTGGGCCCTGTGACACAGCATCACTGCGTGTTTCAGGTTCAAAACTATACATACATATGCATAAAGATGTGTCCATGATGGAGGGGGGGGGGGATGGAAAGGGGGGGGGGGGGGGGGGTGTGTGTGGTGTGTGTGTGTGTGTGTGGATGTGCACGAGCGTGCACGCGTGTGTGTGTGTGTGTGTGTGTGTGTGTGTGTGTGTGTGTGTGTGTGTAGTGTAGTAGTAGTACTTTTCTTTAATGTCTTTTCACTAATGTGATATTAGACGATGTGTGTGTGTGTGTGTGTGTGTGTGTGTGTGTGTGTGTGTGTGCGCACGTGCATGTGTGTGTGTGTGTGTGTGTGTGTGTGTGTGTGTGTGTGTGTATGTATGTGAGTGTGTACACGATCAAGATCATGGATAGTCTGTAGGCCTTGCAGGAGAGTAAGAATGAATGGCATGTCACGATTCTTGCCAACATGAGATGCAGATCATTTTGTGCATTCAGGTCAAGCCCAGCCTCTCCAGCCTACAAATGAAACATCACTCCAAAATTTTAAAGTGTGAATTAAAAATTGCCCTGTCAGGATCTTGGTGTCCACCATTTGCAAAAAGGAGACAACTGTGCCCTTCCCATTCAACAGGTGTGACTCCATAAGGTAGACAGCGAACCCTTGCAGGGATTACAGCAAACTAGACTGGGTAGGAGGCAATATGGGACAACAAATCCATACTGACTTCACTCTGGGAACATCTTGTCCTGAATAGCCTCAGGTCATTAATGTGGCCATCATCAAGAGAGAGAGAGAGAGAGGGAGGGAGGGAGATAGAGTGAGAGAGAGACAGGAAAGATAGGAGAAAAGTTATCTCACTCTACTTTAACCCGCTGACTGCGATGGGCCACGATCGTGGCTTTACTGCCTAACTGCGATGATCATGGCTCAGACGAGAACCATTATACCACCGCCGCTAAACATCCGGCTTCAGTTCACGTGACTTGCTAGTATCCATTGTGCACCGGCAAGCCTTGTCAGTCAGTTATCTCGAAGTTTTTCGTCCCTTTTGACTGAAATAATGAGTGAATCAGCGACCGAGTTGAGCAGGAGTTGCATGGAAGTGGCATAAGTGAAGAATCAGTTGTCGAAAGCAGTAGTAACGAAAGCGAAGCAGGTGAGTGGATAGACTTTGATTATTTTGTTTGTGGAGTGATGGAACACTTGCTGCATGCAGTCATTGGTTATTTTACATTTGTTGGTCCACCACATGAAGGAAGGGGGGATGGAGGGGGCAGGGTACATGGTTACTTACAGGAGTGATAGGCTTTGGCCTGATCAAACTAGAAGATCGTTTTTTGGGTGATTATAGGTGTTTTGAAAGCACTTTAGAAATGGATGAAAGTGGTGATTTGAAGAGAAAGTTTATAACTTTTGTTTGTTTGTTTGTTTTTATAGTTTGGAAACAGTGTGGGCATGTCACGAGTGGGCGCGTCTTCAATGAAGCTATAGCCCTTCCCCTTCCTTATATGCTAGTGATTCAGATTTTGTTCTTATTCATGATTTTATGCATGACTTCATTTTTCATAGAATGAATAAGTAATGCTGTTCATATTTTTTCTTTCTGAAAATCAGACTAATCAGTGGAAACTGAGTCAAGCTCTCTGTAACAACTCTTACACCATTATGAAACAATGAAATGAACAGAAGACTTAGGATATATGTTTTCTTGTGTGATCCAGAATCTGGAGGCACTACTGCAGAGAGAGAGTGATGCTGAGAGTGAAGGAGGTCAAGAAAGAGGAACTGTGCTGCTGGCCATCCTGCTTGTGTGCGCGCTCTGGCTGGGAATGTTCTGGATGTGACGTGGGACTCTGGCCGAGTGCTTTTCAGCCTTCCACAGAAGACCAAGGCCCTAACTTTGTTCTGTGTCTTTCAAAGACATGTTCTTCTTGTTTTCTGTCAAGTTTCAAGTGTTTTGACATCCAAGCAGGAAAAACTGTGGTATTTTTTCAAACAATGTGACTGACATTTTGGATTACCTTTTCGCCAATGTTCTGGATTACACTGTGAAGAATATCTTCATCTGCCATCAGGGTACTGTCTTGTAATTATTTTTTTCAGATTCATCATTATCTCTAGTTTACAAAAACATATAGTTTTACCTATCTAGCTTCAAGACAAGCCTGCACAAACCCCATTTCCTTATATAGTGAAATTTGATTGTCCGGGTGCTGAATTATAGGTACATCATTTGAGGCACAATTCATTCTACAGAGCTCCAGTCAAGAGAATTATCATCTTTCCCATGTTTCCAGCACATATTTGTCTTCATTTTATCTCCAGTCTGAAGTGTTTAGGTAGTACAGAAGAAAAAACTGTCTCTCCTAACATTTGACTTACATTTCAAATAACTTTTTCAGAAATTTTTCTCTGCTTATATTTTGAGGTCAGTCTCCAAGTAGGTACCACCTATAGTATTTTCAGTTATTTCACTAGATTCTACAACATCTCTAGTTTCTAAAAATGTATAGGTTTGCATATCTAGTGCAAATATGTATGCAGAAGCCAAATTCTCAAGTGTGGTGTGTGACAAGTTTCCCGTCCTAGATTTTAACTACATTTCTTTAAAAGTTTAAATTGATATACAGAGCACCGTGAGGGTTAAGGGCGGAAGAAGCCTAAGTCGCAGAATGGCTCACATACAGTGCGTGAGGTCAACCTTCTTGGTATTCATTTTCCAGTTGTTTTTAGAGTCAGCTGCACACTAGCACCACCAACCTATACTTATACATCTGACAAAGAGGGCAGCGCATAGCACATCCCAATGACCCACCTGGGCATGGGATGTAAGGGGGGTGGGGGAGGGGGGAACTGTCCAGTGCTTGCCATGAATGAGGGATATATCTACCAATGAAACCTACAAACAGGGAACCACCAAAATTGGAGAAGAAAACAACAGACAGGCAGCAGGGTAACAATGTTTGGGTACATCTGAGATGATTTTCTATCCAAGATGGGGGCAAGACAACTGCAGAAAGTTTTCAGATTGTCATAGACATGCTACACAAACAAACAAAAACCTGTCACAACTGAATCAAAAGCAAACATAAAGCAGCAAGGAAACTATCACATCTATGTAACCGCTAACATACCAGATTGTGTCAAGAGTTCTCTCCTGCACCACTCACTCCTCCCACCTCCAAATAAACATCTGTTCAAATAAATCAGTGCCGTAGTTTGTATACACCCTCTCCAAGTTGTTCTACTTAATTTCTAGTAGCTCTTCTGGCCTAATAATTGTCTTTGCCTATTGCTCAACTCAGACAAGTATGGCAGCTGTCCTCATTTCACAATTTCATTGTCACAGAGAAATTCCTCAATGACTGGTTTACTGGAAAGACAAACATCTAAATATAGCAGCAGATGACTCACAGGATTTCCTTGCTCTCCCTTGGCGCCTGCTTGACCCTGTCCAAAAGAAAAGATCAGTGTTCATCATTACAATTTTCTGC
This sequence comes from Conus betulinus, assembly GCA_016801955.1. Classification (NCBI taxonomy): domain Eukaryota; kingdom Metazoa; phylum Mollusca; class Gastropoda; order Neogastropoda; family Conidae; genus Conus; species Conus betulinus. The sequence goes on from JADBJO010002512.1 coordinate 184,149, forward strand.
TTTTGTTCGATCACCAGCATTGTCATTATCTCTGCCAATGTTAGCTCTAATCCGTCAACACACACCATCACTATTCTGTTTGATCCTTTATTGATTATCGACATTTCCCACATTCACCACTGATAATCACAATTACCACTGCCATCAAAATCATCATCAGACTCAATCTTGTCCCATGATCTGTAATTATCATTGGTAATTATAATCAGCACTGTCACAGTCATCAGTGGAAATTACAACTGCCACTGCCACATCATCATCCATAACTGTCACTGGTAATCAAAATCGTTGTTGCCACATAAACAATAATTAGCACTGGTAATCGTAATTACCTTTGTCAAAACATCATAATTATGACTGGTAGTTATAATCGCCATTGCTACACAATTCGCAATCATCACTGGTAACTATGGTTGAACCAGTTCTCATACTCATCACTGGCAATGATAATCACAATTGATCATCAAAGTCACATCATCTATGGTCATCAACAGTAATTACAATCACCATTGTCACATCATTCATAATTGTCACCAATAATTATCATCACCATTGCAAGTCATCCATGATCTTTATTGCTAATTTTAATCACCACGGTCACATTATCCAAAATTGTTATTTGAAGTTATTATCACCATTATCGCCACACTATTCTGAGCATCACTTTTATTCTTTATATGCTGTAATTATCTTTCACTCCACTTCTGATAAAAAAAAATTGGTTAAATCTGTATTTCAATTTGCTGTATGTCACACATACAACCAAACCAAGTCAGTTGTTAATGTATGTAGGTATCTTTTGCACATCTTACATTTTCATACACACACCCACCCACACCCACACCCACACAC
>JADBJO010002512.1:187500-207500 GCA_016801955.1 Conus betulinus
TAATGAAGCTTAGAGTGACCTAGATTTCGACTGGGATGAGGTTCCAGGTATGATGAACAACGATTCGGAAGAGAGTTCTGAAGAAGATTTTTTTTTTTCCCCCGAGTAAATGGCTCATGTGACATTCTTCAAACTTATGATATAGCAACATATATATTCGTAGGAATTAAAAAAATTATTTTCACTTCATTCTTTCCTTTCCTCTCTTTTAATTATTTTTTTAATTGGGTAACCATGTTGAAATTACGGAGTTACCTATCTTGCCGATGGTTTTAGGTGTAACTAAGCTCAGATAAGTGCATACTGAAGAGGGTTAACAAGCTGCAGAGGTGCAGTGGCGAAAGCATCATTATACTGACAGCCTGGAGACTAACATCACATCCTCATCAGCTGTCTGGTTATCGCTGTTGCTCCCCCATGTTGCTGCTACATGTCCAGCATGCCACATGCTCAAATGGGAAGACAGTTCACATCCAGCGTACCACAGGCTCAAATGGGAAGACAGTTCACACCCAGAGTGCCACAGGCTCAAATGGGAAGACAGTTCACATCCAGCGTACCACAGGCTCAAATGGGAAGACAGTTCACACCCAGAGTGCCACAGGCTCAAATGGGAAGACAGTTCACATCCAGCGTACCACAGGCTCAAATGGGAAGACAGTTCACATCCAGTGCGCTACAGGCTCAAATGGGAAGACAGTTCACATCCAGCGTACCACAGGCTAAAATGGGAAGACAGTTCACATCCAGTGCGCCACAGGCTAAAATGGGAAGACAGTTCACATCCTGTGTGCCACAGGCTCAAATGGGAAGATAGTTCACATCCAGTGCGCCACAGGCTCAAATGGGAAGACAGTTCACATCCTGTGTGCCACAGGCTCAAATGGGAAGACAGTTCACATCCTGTGTGCCACAGGCTCAAATGGGAAGACAGTTCATATCCTTTGTGCCACAGGCTCAAATGGGAGACAGTTCACATCCAGCGTACCACAGGCTCAAATGGGAAGACAGTTCACATCCAGTGCGCTACAGGCTCAAATGGGAAGACAGTTCACATCCAGCGTACCACAGGCTCAAATGGGAAGACAGTTCACATCCAGTGCGCCACAGGCTCAAATGGGAAGACAGTTCACATCCTGTGTGCCACAGGCTCAAATGGGAAGATAGTTCACATCCAGTGCGCCACAGGCTCAAATGGGAAGACAGTTCACATCCTGTGTGCCACAGGCTCAAATGGGAAGACAGTTCACATCCTGTGTGCCACAGGCTCAAATGGGAAGACAGTTCATATCCTTTGTGCCACAGGCTCAAATGGGAGACAGTTCACATCCTGTGTGCCACAGGCTCAAATGGGAAGACAGTTCACATCCTTTGTGCCACAAGCTTAAATGGGAAGACAGTTCACATCCTGTGTGCCACAGGCTCAAATGGGAAGCCACAGGCTCAAATGGGAAGACAGTTCACATCCAGTGTGCCACAGGCTCAAATGGGAAGACAGTTCACATCCAGCACGCCACAGGCTCAAATGGGAAGACAGTTCACATCCTGTGCGCTACAGGCTCCATCCAGACGACTGGGATCCACATTCAGGGTGCCTTGGACTCAATGGATCATATACATCCAGAGTGCCTCGGGCTCTGATGGAAAGTCTGGGATCCTATTCAGTGTGTTAATCTGGGCTCAAACTGCAAGCCTGTCATCATATCCAATGTGCCCTGGACTCAAATGGCAAGGCTGGGATCATACTGTACATGTTTCAAGCTCTGAAAGGAAGACTGGGACCACGTCTAAAGTGCTAATCTGGTTTCCAGTGGGGAAAGCAGGATCACACCACCGTTCTTCAACAGTCAGCCAGCACTTTCCTTGTCCTTCTGTGGTCAGCAGCAGAACTCTGGGTTGTTGCCTTTGGACCGTCCTTCAAAGTCATCTGGTTTCCTCCCCAAGTATTCCATCCTCCTCGTCAGGTCCTCACTGCTCCTCTGCAGGACTTCATTTCGCTGACGTAGACCTGTGACTTCCCCTCACAGCGTCCTCAGCTCCTCTCGCATGGCTCTGTGTGTCCTTCACCTCCCGCAAACTAAGCGTCCAGCTTCAGACACATGCAGCGTCCTCAGCTCCTCTCGCATGGCTCTGTGTGTCCTTCACCTCCTGCAAACTAAGCGTCCAGCTTCAGACACATGCAGCGTCCTCAGCTCCTCCCGCATGGCTCTGTGTGTCCTTCACCTCCCGCAAACTAAGCGTCCAGCTTCAAACACATGCAGCGTCCTCAGTTCCTCTCGCATGGCTCTGTGTGTCCTTCACCTCCCGCAAACTAAGCGTCCAGCTTCAGACACATGCAGCGTCCTCAGCTCCTCTCGCATGGCTCTGTGTGTCCTTCACCTCCTGCAAACTAAGCGTCCAGCTTCAGACACATGCAGTGTCCTCAGCTCCTCCCGCATGGCTCTGTGTGTCCTTCACCTCCCGCAAACTAAGCGTCCAGCTTCAGACACATGCAGTGTCCTCAGCTCCTCCCGCATGGCTCTGTGTGTCCTTCACCTCCTGCAAACTAAGCGTCCAGCTTCAGACACATGCAGTGTCCTCAGCTCCTCTCGCATGGCTCTGTGTGTCCTTCACCTCCTGCAAACTAAGCGTCCAGCTTCAGACACACGCAGCGTCCTCTCAGCTCCTCTCGCATGGCTCTGTGTGTCCTTCACCTCCTGCAAACTAAGCGTCCAGCTTCAGACACACGCTGCGTCCTCAGCTCCTCTCGCATGCTCTCTGTGTGTCCTTCCACCTCCCGCAAACTAAGCGTCCAGCTTCAGACACACGCTGCGTCCTCAGCTCCTCTCGCATGGCTCTGTGTGTCCTTCACCTCCCGCAAACTAAGCGTCCAGCTTCAGACACATGCAGTGTCCTCAGCTCCTCCCGCATGGCTCTGTGTGTCCTTCACCTCTCCCGCAAACTAAGCGTCCAGCTTCAGACACATGCAGTGTCCTCAGCTCCTCCCGCATGGCTCTGTGTGTCCTTCACCTCCCGCAAACTAAGCGTCCAGCTTCAGACACATGCAGTGTCCTCAGCTCCTCCCGCATGGCTCTGTGTGTCCTTCACCTCCCGCAAACTAAGCGTCCAGCTTCAGACACATGCAGTGTCCTCAGCTCCTCCCGCATGGCTCTGTGTGTCCTTCACCTCCCGCAAACTAAGCGTCCAGCTTCAGACACATGCAGCGTCCTCAGCTCCTCCCGCATGGCTCTGTGTGTCCTTCACCTCCCGCAAACTAAGCGTCCAGCTTCAGACACACGCAGCGTCCTCAGCTCCTCCCGCATGGCTCTGTGTGTCCTTCACCTCCCGCAAACTAAGCGTCCAGCTTCAGACACACGCAGCGTCCTCAGCTCCTCCCGCATGGCTCTGTGTGTCCTTCACCTCCCGCAAACTAAGCGTCCAGCTTCAGACACACGCAGCGTCCTCAGCTCCTCCCGCATGGCTCTGTGTGTCCTTCACCTCCCACAAACTAAGCGTCCAGATTCAGACACACGCAGCGTCGTCCTCAGCTCCTCTCGCATGGCTCTGTGTGTCCTTCACCTCCCGCAAACTAAGCGTCCAGCTTCAGACACATGTCCTGGATCATGCCCCAGCACTATTGGACGGAGTGGGCTCATTTGCCTGAAACGCTGTCTGAAGTGTTGTCTGAGATTTCATGCTGGATAGGGAAGCACCTGATTCAGTATGTTTTGTCTTCAGCGGTCTCGGCAGAAGGTTAGGTCCTGGTTTACTCTCCACGTCGCCGTAGCAAAGACGACTTTCCCAGTATGAGAGGAGCAAACCTTATGCAACATGATCTGTTCTCCGTCTCAGTGTCAACATGGCGACATACAGAGTCTTCTTCTCCCCTATCTGCTTCAACAAGAAGGCAAAATAAACCACAGCAGAAGTGGCCACGACAGACCCTGAAATCAATGGCAGCCGAAGGCACAGCTGGTCACAAGTTCATGTGACCTGTCTGGGAGAGTAAGCCACTTTGTAGTGGCTTTAATTTGAGGTTAATTGACTGACACAAACACTGCAACCTCACATGGAGATAAGTAAGCCATGCTCATGATCAGAGACAGACAGACAGACAGACAGAGAGGAAAGAGAAAGAGACAGAGAGAGAGGGTGACATTCATATACACATACAGAGAGAGAGAGAGAGAGAGAGAGAGAGAGAGAGAGAGAGAGAGAGAAGATGACATTCACGTACATATGTATATATATATATATATGGAGAGAGAAAGAGATAGAGAGACAGAAAGGGAGAGAAGAGAGAGAGAAGAGGACAGAATGACAACCAAAACTGCAGGAAAAGAGAGAAAGAGAGGGAAGAGAGAGAGAGAGAGAGAGGACAGAATGACAACCAAAACTGCAGAACACTGACATCAGGTCCCAGCTCTCCTTTGGGTCCCGGGGGGCCGGGGACACCTTGCTCTCCCTTCATGCCCTGCTGTCCCTCCGGTCCAAGGTTGCCTTCATCACCACGGTGACCCTGCCCAACACAGTGCACAAGTGCATATGTCAATGTACTGCTGACCCCCCCCCCCCCCCCTCACACACACACAGGCCTATGCATGTGCACACACATATACACACACACGTGCATGCTTGCACATAAACACACGTGCACACACACACACAGACATACTCACATGGGTACAGACACACAAGCACATGGACACACACACATAGGCGCGCACACACACACACACACGGGCACATACACACATAGGCACTCAAACACACACACACAAACACATGCGCAGCTGGGCACACACACACACACACACACACACACAAATACACACACACAAATACATAGGGGACTCCCTCTTTGTCCATGTTACCTTCATCATCTTGGTAAATTTTTGGTCTTGAAGAGTATTGATCAATACGTGTCAGTGTACACATAGGCAGACAGAGACACATGTGCCAAACTAGCAAGCATAAAAAAAAAAATAACATACACAGAAACACATTCACAACTCTTTCTTGATAATGTATGTGGAGTAGACAGGAGGACTGATCTCACCTTGATACCCTTGATGCCCCGACTTCCCTTCTTGCCTGGAGCTCCAGGAGGTCCCTGCCACACACGACACAACGGTCAGTGAATACTGACAGAAACTAAAGTCAGTGAACCAAAGTTAACCCAGTAAACCAAAGTTAACATTACCGTTAACTCTGTCAACGTTAACCCTGTCAACATACAGCGTGACATCCCTCACCATGCACTGGTCAACACTGCAGTCGCAGTACAGACATCGCTTAAAACAGCTGATTTTTTCTCTTAACCTTATAGTTCTTTTTTTTTCCTTTCCACATCATCCTGATTACATTCTTACAACTTAATATCCTTTAATCTCTCACTGACAGAGTTCTTTTTGCCAAAACAGTAATTCTGATTTTATTTGATGACTGGAAAAATCAACCTGTTACCTCACCACCCTACCAGGAGTTGGTTGGGTCTGTTTTCTTGTCAACTCCTGATTTTGTGTCAATGTCACATTCGCTGAGACGATTTCTTCCATTTTGAAGAACATCAACCATATCATCCTCAGGATTTTTGTTTTAACTAAAGTCAAATTCATCCTCCAAACTCTCTGTTGAAGTCAGTCTTTCATCAAATAAAAAAAAACTGTGCATGGTGCGATGTGTGTGTGTGTGTGTGTGTGTGTGTGTGTGTGTGTGTGTGTGTGTGTGTGTGTGCGCGTGTGTGTGTGTGTGCGCGTGTGTGTGTTGTGTGTGTGTGTTTGTGTGTGTGTGTGCGTGTGTTGTGTGTGTGTGTGTGTATGTGTTGTGTGTGTGTGTGTGTGTGTATGTGTGTGTGTGTGTGTGTGTGTGGGCATGCATGTGCATATGTGTGAGCGTGTGCATGCTGTTCTCTGTTCAAATCAAAACAATGAAATAACACTCTACCAGCATATTGCTCATGACGTATGCCGAAGACAAACAGAATGTGTACACAAAACCCTCAGTCTGGAATCCCACATTACACCATTCTTACATACTTTTGAAAGTCTGCTATCTTCAGCATGTGCAATCTGACTGGTTCTCTCTGGTCAACAGATATCTGCGGCATGCAGCCCAGCAGTGTATCCCCCATTATGATAGTACTCGCGCAGTGAAAAAGTTAACCCCTTTAACACCAACGCTGCAACAAGATTCAGTCACTAACTAAGAAAATGTATGTCTCGTTCTGCATTTGGTGATAGAATCTGGGAACAGGAGGATCAGGTGCGAAGATGATCTCGGTGCATTCTGATCCAGAAGGCAGAAAAAAAAAAAAAAAAAGAAGGGTCATACAGAAGTGTCAAAACTGGTCATTGCTTGCACACATTTTGAAATGGAACAGTGCATGTCGTCAAGCTCACTTTTTATACACCAGCATGAAGGATATGTTACAGCAAGACTGAAAACTCTTTACTACATGAAGAACAGTAAGTCCATGACGGAGTTTAAGACAATAACAATTACTTTGTCCTTTCTTTTACAAAAGGCAGCATGAGACTGAATGATCTGAGGCTTAACAATGTAACAAACGTTTGAAAACAGTCACTGTACCATCAGCTGTCCATGAGAGATATAGACAGCGGTATGTCTTGCCAACTGCCTTCACAAGGGTGAGAGAGAAGCCATTTTGGGAGTTCAATGAAGCCCATACAAACAGGAAATTTTTGACATTCTTTGGAGCGTCTTCATAAGCAGAGGCCAATGTACTTTAAGACCAGATAAGACTAGCTCTGTTATGACCAACATTCTAAACTCCTGTGAATCACAACCAGAATAAGATCTTTCTACTATGATGCCCTCCTTTCCCATTAAAGAAAAAAGACTGACACAAAGATCACCCCTAAGACCTAAAGCCTTGTTTTGATCGAAATCCTAAACACCTTTTTATACAACCAGATGTCTCTGCAATGATGCATTCCTTTTCTATGTGTAAATGATTCTGAGGCAGACATCACACACTTTAGATTTATAAGAATTCGCAATCAAAGCAACAAAATATATTATCTCATATCATTGAGAAAAAAAAGTCTGAATAATCCATGTTAGCTTTTGAAATGCCAAAGTCACATCAACAAATCCAGTCAGACCAAAACTTACGATAAAAATTCTGAAAACAACTACAACAACAACAAACACTAACAACAACAGCAACAACAGTCAATGACAAAAGACTCACGATACAAACACTGAAAAAAACAACAGCACTATAATAACTACTGACAATGACAATATTTGCAGTAAAAATACACAGCTGCACAGAAACTGTGACAAAAAACCTACCAAAGAGTAACATCACTCTCTCCCTCTCTCTCTCATACGTGCACACATTATGTATACATAATTATGAGTGGCTGAGTGCATCCTTTATTTGCACTACCAAAAAGGAGAAAGATTGAAATTCCCATTTTGGTGTTACACGCATGTTTTTATTGTTTGAAAGTAATTTTAATTTTCAGTGTCACGTTTGTAACTATAAATATGTATGTCTTAACTTTTAGGGCAGCGGTCACAAATGTAATTTCTCTTGTAACAAGAGATAATAAAGTTTTCTGAATCTGAATCTGAATCTGAATCATCAATGACAGCAACACTGCAGAAGGTACTTACAACAGGCCCTTGTGCACCTGGAGTACCTGGGGGTCCTGTTGCACCTGCGTCTCCCTGTCATAACACACAGTATGATACAGTTCACCTCTTTACATGCAAAGAACCATGCATATTCATGACATGCAAAATGACGTAGTCCATTTCTATAAAGAACCAAGCATATCCATGCCATGCAAAATGACATAGTCCATTTCTATAAAGAACCGAGCATATTCCCAACATGCAGTACAGTCCATCTCTTTTTACACAAAGAACCATGCATATTCCCACTCCATCCTTCCATTCACACAATTCTGGTTAAGTTTTTTTTTTTTTTTATATATTCAAACACAAAGAACTAAACATATTCCCACTCCACCCAGTTATAATCCACCTGATCCTGGTCAAGTTCATCTATATACAGATAAAGAACTACATACATTCCCTTCACACTCCCAGTCATAATTCGGAAAACTCAAGACCTCTTGTCTTTACATGTGTACACACACAAGAACCACATACACTCACATCTATCCCAGTCTTTACGTGTGTACACACAAAGAACCACATACACTTCCAGTCTTCCCAGTCACAACTTACACAATGCTGGTCAAATCCATACATATATACACTCAAAGGACCACACGTATTCCCATTTCTCTGTGTTGAAATTCACACACACTCTTGGGACATCCCGACTGTATAGATACACAAAGAACCACATACACTCCTACTTTTCTCTGTCATTATTCACACAATTCTGGTAAATTTCCATATGTACACACAAAGAAACACACACACGCTCACATCTATCCCAGTCATAATTCACAAAACTCTTGAGACACTTCATTTGTATGGACATCTCTAATTTTTGTGTTCTATGCAAAGATCCGTGCTTATTTTACGCAATTCTGGTAAAAGCCAATTATTCAAACATCACTTTCTTTGACAAAAATTCTTACATAATTTAAAGGTGGGAAAAGTCCATGCCTGCATCGCAAATTATTTAATTCCATGTTACAACTAATGCAATGATGAGACAGTAGAAAGTTAACCATATACTTCCAACCTTCCCATTGCAGGCCAAGGCGTACTCTTCAACCCTAATTAGGATCTGGCAAGGGTAAAATATCTCACAAATTTGTGTCTCTAACGGCCCTCAAAGCTGTGACCTACCAGTTGTCTGTGTATGATTTTTAAAAAAATGCACCACAGCAGCTGTCTGTTTTTTTTCTTCACCTTTTGTTTTCTATCAGAAAATGACAAACTGATCAGCTGTTCTAGTCTTCCCCTGCTTTTCAGTCAATATAAAATGATCACATCATTCTGGCACTGTTCTTCTGTAAACAGCACTTGTGGTAACAAAGAATGGGACACATATTCTTGGATCTCTCTGAAATGCTTCAAGTGATATCACTAGTCTGTTTGTATCCCACTTCCCCAAAAGTCTGGTGCACAACGTGCACACACACACATACACACAAATGCACAAGTACATGACATATGCATGAACACCTAACATCAGTGGAAACCCAACCACTCACCGAAGGACCAGGTTGACCAGGAGGACCAACAGGACCAAGGGGACCAACCAGTCCCTGAAACATTGCCAAGGTGTGATCTTAGTCGGGTCAAGGTCAGGCCAATCCAGATCAAGGTCATGTCAAAACAGGTCAGATCATGCCAGAGTACTCCAGACAGATTGAGTCACACAAAGTTAGACTGGTCAGGGTCTGTTGTATCACATCAAGTTGAAGAGAAATAGGGTTAAGTCAGGAAAGATGGGGATAAGTGAAGAGATTCATTATTGCACAGCAGAGAAGATGACACCTTATTAGGACTTTTTTTGTTGTGACAAACATCACCTCTAACAACCAGCATCGTTATAATGCGCAAAAATGGATTTAAGGAACAACAGCACACACACACACATGTACACACACACACACACACACACACACACACACACACATACACACACTCACACATGGACGCTACCTGCACACACACACACACACACACACACACACACACACATACACACACTCACACACCCACACACTACCCACACACTACACCCACCCACACACACACACACACACACACACACACACACACACACACACACACACACACAATGACCCCAAACTCACAGGGGGGCCAGGAGGTCCTCTCTGTCCTGAAGGACCACGCACTCCACGGTCTCCCTTGGCTCCTGGCTCACCTGGCGACCCAGGCAGACCAGGTACACCCATCTCCCCCTGTCCACAGCAACACATACCTCTTCATTACTGACCTGCCCCCATCCATCCACCGGAAATCACCCACTACCAGTCTGCCTACATCAGAAATCACCAAATTATCAACCAATCTGCCTGTATTACACATCGCAGATCATCAGAAAAACTACCAGTCCGCCTGTATAGCTAATCACAAATCAACAATTAACTACAAATCTGCCCGTATGACCCACCACAGATCACCAGTCAAGCACCTGTCTGCCTGCATCACCCATCACAAATCATCTTTCAACTTCCAATCCCCTGTATCGCTCATAAGGAACCACCAGTTAACTACCAGTCCACCTGTACAACTCATCACAAATCATCAAATAACTACTAATCCATCTGTATCACTTAGTAAACTACCGGTTCACCTGTATAACTTATCACAAATTGCTATTTAACTCCCTGTCCGCCTATATTGCTCATACAAAATCACCAGGTAACTATCAATCCACCTGCATCACCCATCAGGAATCATCAAGTAACCACCAATCCACCTTTATCACCCATCAGAAATCACCAGGTAACTACCAATCCACCTGTATCACCCATCAGAAATCACCAGGTAACTATCAATCCACCTGCATCACCCATCAGGAATCATCAGGTAACCACCAATCCACCTGTATCACCCATCAGAAATCACTAGGTAACTACCAATCCACCTGCGTCACCCATCCATCACTAGGTGCCAATCCACCTGCATCACCCATCAGAAATCACTAGGTAACTACCTATCCACCTGCATCACACCCATCAGAAATCACCAGGTAACTACCTATCCACCTGCATCACCCATCACAAATCACCAGGTAACTACCTATCCACCTGCATCACCCATCACAAATCACCAGTTAACTACCAATCCACTTTGTAATTCATCACAAATCACCAGTTAAACTGCAAATCTACCCGTTTTGCTCATAAAAAATCACCAGTTAACTACCAGTCTGCCTGTATCACCAATCATAGATCACTACAAAATGTCCAATCTGACTTTATCACTTAAAAAAGAAATCGCCATTTAACTACCCACTACCTGTATCACCCGTCAGAAATCACCCGGTAACCAACAGTTCACCTGTATTACCCATCAAAAAATTAGCAGGTAACAAATAACCAGTCCGCCTGTATTACCAACAAAAACTACGAGTCTCTCCGTATCCATCTATCAGAAATGACCAATTCAGGACAGATCTTGTTCATGAGAGAGAGAGAGAGAGACAGAGACAGAGACAGACAGAAAAAGAAAGAGTGGGAGACCACCACCACCACCCCCCCCCCCCCTCCACCCCCCTGACAGACTAACAGACATTTAACAAAAATGACAGACAGAAGTTACCTGTTTCCCAGGGATACCGGGCAGACCAATTTCACCGGCAGGTCCAAGAGGTCCCTGTAAACCAACCATACAGAGTCACTTAGCCACAGGTCGCATCACCAGAATTAGGAGCAAGGCAACATTATACAGTGCAGTCTGTCGCACTACCTCTCCTCGCATGATGACCTTCACTGAGGGAGGTTACGTTTTTCACCCACTTCTGTTGGTTGGTTGATTGTTTGTTTGCTTGTCTGTCAGGTAGACTGCACAAAAAGTACAGAACTGATTTTCATGAAATGTCAAGACTGGATGTGCCCTACAGGCAAAACTACTAAATTCTGATGCAGGTTGGGCTCAAAGGGCTAATACATTTTTTTCTTCTTCTTTTTTTTTTTTTATTTTCCCACACTTTTCACGATGGGGCACTTATGGACATTGTCACACTCTTCTCAATAAAATAATACACATAACCTCTGAGCAAAAAGAAAAAAAAAAACAACAAAAAACAAATGAAAAACAAGAAGAACATTATAAAAATCAGGCTTATTAAGATGTATTGATATTCACAATTTTGAAAGATCTGATACAGGTCTGGATTAGAACCTAGCTCCAGTGAGCAAAGGACCGGTCAACCTGGATGGTATCTCTAATGGGAGGTAAATCTTGCACAAAGACAAGTATATTCCAGCAAAACAAGTCTTTAAAAGGATGAAGTCTTTAATGGGAAGATGAATCTGATACAGACAAGACAAAAACAAAATCACATTCCAGCAGATCATGCCTGTACAGGGGCAGAGCCCCTTAATGGGAGGTAAATCCAATAGGAGAAAGAGTCTTCAAGAATATTCGACATGCAGAACAGGGAACCTACTGAGGGACAGAGTCTGTAAAGGGAGGTCACACAGACAAAAATGTATAACGTAAAAAAAAAAAACAGCAAAAAAAAAAAAGACTATTGTACCGTAGTTCACAAAGAGTCTTCAAAGATGAGGTGTCAATTTATGTGTATGAAGAGGTTTCACACAAGTGCTGCAGAGACCTATGGGGGTACACAAAAAGGGAAGCCACTAAACATCCAAGCCTGGAGGTCCTGGCTCTCCATCAATGGTCTGACCGTCAGTGGACCTGGCTCGCCCTGTTCCAATCAGTCACCCAGGTCACCAACAACCCCACCAATGAGCTCCATAACGTATTCCAGATGCGTGGACTGAAATGGAGCATGGATGCCTCCAAATTTAAAGCTTTTTCTCCTGTAGGAATAAAGGGGATGCACGAATGTGAGAGAGATGGGATTGAGGAAGGGATGGACTGAAACCAAGATCAAGATCACGAGACTTACATACATACACTCACCTCCACAACTTTGCAGCACATATTTTTTTTCATTATGTGTGTCTGTTTTCAATGAAGTTTTCTGTCACTAACATATGCACACATACATGTTTTTTGTTCAGTGTATTCGCATGCATAAATCTGGGAATTGACATTACCTCCTCTGAAGGCCCTTGCAGGGAGATTTCTGATTGCTGAAATTAATAAATCAAAAAAAAATAATGCCTATTTGTTAAGGAATGGTTTCCTGTTAACCAAGTGGTCACTAATCCCCTGTAACAGCTAGGTGAATCATGCCCCTTCATAGATCAATGAATGCTACCAGAGCATGTATGGACACTGCCACTACAGCACAGTCCTGCTGAATATCTGTGGCGTAAAAGCTGACCCCTGTACCTCAAAAAGAACATTTGTAAGGAAAGTATGTGTGTCTATGTGTGTGACAGTGTGTGGTGTGTGTGTGTGTGTTTGTATGTGTGCTTTTGTATGTGTGTGTGTATGTGTGTGTGTGTGTGTGTGTGTGTGTGTATGCGTGCATACATGTATGGTGTCTATGATGAGGTCCCTGCAAGAAACAGAATACTTTGCCCAGACAACTGATCTGACCCTTTGCAACATGATCAGGTCAAGCACTTTGATGAATTGTTCATGCAGTCCACTGGCAGTAACTGGTTGCAGGATAGTGAGAATGTTAACAGAACACCGACACAGAGCAGTTGTTTTCAGGCAAAAACAAAGATGACGGCTTCTGGGGTTCCACCTCATTGCATTGACACATAAGAGCAGATTTTGAAACATCTGACAGAGAAAAAAACTAAAAAAGTTGAACATTTGTGAATTTGCAATACCCTCAATATATCCCACTGTAATCTAAAAGTAATGACTGGAGATTTTTTTCCAAGTCATGTTTGTGTACTTTTGTGGATGCCATACTAGATGTATGGACCACTGGACAGAAAAACTGTTTGTGAATTCTTTAAAAAAGAACGTCAAACTGACATTTTTCGCAGTAAACAGTTTATTCATTTACCAGCCGTGTGCCCATAATTCTTCAGAACTGAATTCATTCCTGACGGTGGTAAAAACAGCTTCAACCAGTGGAGACAATGCTACTCACCTTGACGCCCTGCTCTCCTGTCTCTCCCTGAGGTCCTGGTGGTCTATGAGACCCCCCTGCAAGAAAACCAAGTGACCCATTGATCTGCCTGCTTAAGGGCGAGTCAGTGTCGAATCTGTCCATAAAAACTGCTGTTGGTGTACTTTTAATGACAAACAGTGTGCATTTTCTACAAAGTGTGTGTACACATCTTCACATCTTTTTGCAAAAAAAGCAGGAGGGGAGGAGTTGGGCAGTTACCCCTTCCCCCCATTGTTATATCAGGGCCTGAGCCTTCTGGCACCGTTTATCCAATATACTGGCATGTTGTTGAAGACACAACACAGCCAGACAGCGTTTCACATGCAAGAATTACGGAGAGTTGTTGTTCTTAGGTACGGCACACTATCACAATGGTTACGACCACAACTGCAATTACCGCTCAAGAACTTCATCTAGAGATCTTTTTCCCAGATGTGTGTGCTTTTTTCCATTTCGTCAATTCACAGTATTGTCACCAAACATTTGTGCAAATTCAGAGAAGTTGCCCCTTCCTCAGAGAAGTGAATTCATTCTCTGATCTAAAAACACTTTACAGGGTCATGACTCCAAGATACTCACCCTTCTGCCATGCTCTCCTTTTTCTTCCTGAGTGCTGCTGAGATTTAACTTAAACCTGCAACGTTTTTTTGTTTGTTTACTACTTCTGGCAAAAGCATCACCCATGGTTTCATATCTAATAATAGAATATTTTATAAATATGAACAGATTTACTGCTGAATGAAAAAGTACTGGAGGGAGGGGATGGGTGCACTAAGCATTAATTCAGGAAATAGAAATGCTTCCTTTTCGTGCAGAAAATCTGTCACAACACACAAGTTTTGTGCAAATGTCCTCTCTGTGTGAGGTGGACATAATCTCTTTGAATCATCACAAACATCCCACCTTGGCTTAAGGCTGCGTCAGGCCAATTGACATAGACTAGAACACCAAGGCTACATCAGAATGTTGTTATGTTCTGCATATTTAAACAGGGACTGTCTGCAGTTGTGACAAGCTCCTAGCACAACACTATCAGTCTCCGAAATGCCCCGAAGTTGGAGTGTGGCTGCCCACATGGCAGGGTAATCAAAAACGGTCACACATGTAATGTTCTCATCCCCAGCTGATGCATTTGTGTACCATAGTGTTCAAGTACTTTGGCTGTTCAGATGATCCCTGGAGTCTTTTAGCTAGGATATGACAACAAAAACAAAAACATCACAAACATTGTTTACACCTACTACACTCCTGTATTGGTTCCTGTATGAATTATCATCTGTCAGGCTAATCAAGATCTTGAAAAAAAAACAACCCTCAAGTGGAGGAAAAATAGGAAAGGAGAGGAGGGGAAGAGGTGGGTGTGGGGGTGGGGGTGGGGGGGGGGGGGGGGTTGAAATGAGAATTCAAGCATCAGTAATCATGGTGGTATCAACAACAAAATGAAAGTCAACCATATTCAACCTTACTTATAACCCATAAAAGAAATGCCCTAAGATCTTGATCATTGGTGCAATAAGTTAAAAAAAAAAAAAAAGCGACTGAAATATACAAACAAAAGAGAACAAATAAGAAAGAAAAAGAAACAAGCAAGAAATAAGATAAAACAACATAAAAAAAATCAACACACAGGACTACCTCTGGGAATAAATGTTAATAATTCAAAGAGGAAAAAGGAAAGGGGGAAAGAGAAGAAGACAACTTGGGGGGGGGGGGGGGGGGGGGATAGAGATAGAGAGAGGGGGGAAGCGGGGGAAGGATAGAGGTGTGGGGGAAATGTGTATGTGTGTGTGGAAGGGGTGGAGACAGTCCCTAAAGTGTTCAGGATCTGACAATTCTCGTTCAAGACAGTGAATTCTATGATCAAACTTTTTTATGTGGCAAAATAAAGGCTTCTGCAATCGTACATGATCTCCCTTCTCTCCATCAGTGCCGCGCACTCCCTGAGGTCCTGGTGAGCCAGGAGATCCCCGACGTCCCTCTTCTCCCTTGGAACCTGGTGGTCCCAGGGGGGCCCTGCATTGAAATATAGACACGAATCACACACACACACACACACACACACACACACACACACACACACACGAGTGCATATATGCAACTCTAATCTTCTCTTTTAATATTACAACTAATCTCTCTCTCTCTTTCTCTCTTCCATTCTCTCTTGCATCTCCCTCTTTCATATATGCTGGAGACTTTACAAAGCATGTTCACCACCACCATGTATACAAAAGTTCATTCACACACAATTCCATGCCTAGCAGGTTCATATCTCTTACACAGTTTTTTCAACAAATTAACTTGTGTGTGTGTGCGCGTGTGCGTGCATGTGCGTGCGTGCATGTTTTGTGTGTGTGTGTGTGTGTGTGTGTGTGTGTGTGTGTGTGTGTGTGTGTGTGTGTGTGTGTGTGTGTGTGTGCATGAGCGTGTGTGCATGTGTGTGTGTCTGTGCATGCATGCGCACGTGTGTGTGTTCCTGTATCTCCCTTTTTCTTGAGCTGGAGACTACAACATGGTCACAACCATTGCCATCACCACTAACACGCCACCATAGTTCCAGTCAGTCAACTCCATGAGGGCACTCACTCTCTCAGCATCAGTGTGCCGGGGGTACCAGAGGGTCCCGGCGGTCCAGTCTCTCCCTTCATTCCACGCGGTCCTTCCGATCCCGGAGTGCCAGGAACCCCTGGAGGACCCTGAAGCCATCACACCACACATCACCCTGTGTATACGATGAAGCATCCCTCATCGAAAAAAAAAAAAAAGTAAATCATATTTAAATAAATCATGAAAAGAAAACAAGGAAAAAGTTCTGTTCCATGTTCGTTGCCCAGACACTGCACAATATTTTCTCACGTTTTGTAAGTAGATCATATTTGATTTAAAACATGAACACAAGCAAAAAGAGCTGTTCCGTGTTTGTCACCCAGATACTGTGCACACATTCACACCCGTTTTGTCTGAATGTATTTCTGTTCCATTTCAGTTGCACTGATGCTGCATGACTCATTCCCGGGTGGGTTCCTGTTCTGTATGAGTTATAGCAGCACTGTGCGATACATCCACCCATTTTTGTTATGTCTGTACTGTTGCTCCATTTTTAGCACACAAGATACTGTGCAACGCATTCTCTCATTTTGTAAGCTTGTTTCTTTTTCTTTCCTCCATTCCTGGCTTAGGGTTTACAGCAGTGTAAACCTTCCTGTTACAGTTGGGTCCTACCATGATGCACACATTGCGTTGTCTAGCATAAAACAAACATGATGACCTAAAGAGATGTGAAAAAGATCAATATTCAAGATTACTATATGCTGATTCATATAAACATAAATATGTAGTTTACTGTATGTTCATTCACTTAAGCACAGATATATATTATTGTGCCCTGACCCGAGGAAGCTGTCTATCAGCTAAAATTTGTGGAAAATACACTGGAGTCTTCAAACATGAAAAGACTGTTGTTTTATATTAATGTCTCCTGTGTTGACAACAGATTGTTTTACAAGGTGCGGAATCCAGGACATCAAGAGGAAATTATTCTTAACATTCTCTCTCTCTCTCTATATATATATGTATATATTACCCACCCATTACAAACAAACAAAATATTAGCTACATACAAATACACACACATCTTCCAAATTTTGAACGCATTATAATCTTTCCAAACCCATCACACAACGGACCCCTCCACTGGTATTCACATTCCGACTCGATAAAGAATCTTTGCTCATCTTCCCCCTTCCTTCTTCCAACACATCCCGTTCATCCACCCATCAAAACAGATATATGCACTTGTTCTCCACAACTTCTGATTTGTTCAGCATATTATTGTTTTGGTCAGTCGGTGGCATCTCTTGACAGATCCAAGGAAATGCCGTTCTGTACAGCTGTTAGCGACTGTCAGCACTCATGTGACTGACGATGCTTCGGTTGACCCTTTTGTCCTCCATTGCACCTTTAAATAGATCCTCACGCGCAGGCTTGACAATTTCCCCCCATACTGTGCTCACATGTTCATGTTATATTTAGGCAGCTTATTTCCTAACAGCACGAGCATCTTTTGAAAATTGGAGGATTTCAAGTGAATAAAGAACTGGGTCATTAAGACACCGACACCAGCATTTTTTTTTTTTTTTCCACAATTTAGCACAAATAGTAGCTACAGATGGGTAGGTTGATCACTAACCACAATATGGATGATTCGCTCTACAGAGATTAAGAGGTATCACAACATAAGGGAAATAACCTGTTACCCTGTTACAGAATTCTTGGTCTTTGACAGAAGGGACACAGACAAGTTGTTTAAGAGAGGGTTCCATACATTTGTTTTCCAGGTAAAAAATTCAACGCTAGTGTCGAAGGCAACAATAAAACCATGACTCACAGAGGGCCCAGCGGTTCCTTGGGGTCCTTGGGGCCCTGGAGGTCCTGGAGGACCCTGCGAAACAAAATGGAAAAAAAAAATGTAGTGGTGAGGTGACATAGCGTCACCTGACATCATGACCATTTATACATCAATATCACACCTGTTTGTCATGACAGCAGATACACAAGTGATAGGACTCTTGGGTCATGCCTAACGGACTCTACAATACATGTCACAGGACGATCAAACCTGTTCTCCACGACGATACATACAAATAAGGTGGTGCAGACACACCTGTTTGTTGTGGCAGAACATGCATGCGTCAAAAGGTAGTAGGTTCGTGCCTGCTTGTCATGACGATACTTACGTATGTCACAGCTGCACAGAGATACTTGTTTGTTATGACAGTAACACATATGTCATATGACTGTACGGTTGCACTTTCCTGGCATGTCATGACACTATGTCATACAGCTGTAAGGACACACCTCTTTGTCATGATGGTAACATGTATGTCATATTTCTCAAAGGACACACCTGTTTGTCATCACATAACACATCTGTTATATATCTGTTAGGACACACACTGTTTGTCATGACAGTAACGCATGTGTCATATGGCTGTAAGTTACATCTTTCTGTTATGACATAATACGTATGTCATATAAGGACACACCTGTTTGTCATGCCAGTAACACATATGTCATATATCTGTAAGGACACACCTGTTTGTCATGCCAGTAACACATATGTCATATATCTGTAAGGACACACCTGTTTGTCATGCCAGTAACACATATGTCATATATCTGTAAGGACACACCTGTTTGTCATGACAGTAATATGTCATATGGTTGTTGGGTTACAATTTTGTCATGACATAACATATATGTCATATGATGGTACAGACACACCTGTTTTGTCATGATAGTCACACGTCTTTCTGTAAGGACACACATGTTTGTTATGACAGTCACACATATGTATTAAGATGGTATGGACACATGTGTTTGTCATGACAGTCACACATATGTATTACAGCAGTATGGACACACTTGTTTCATGACAGTCACACATAATTATGTATTACGCTGGTGCGGACACACCTGTTTGTCATGACAGTCACACATATGTATTACAGTGGTTCGGACACACCTGTTTGTCATGACAATCACACATATGTATTACACTGGTACAGACACACCTGTTTGTCATGACAATCACATGTATGTATTATGGTGGTACAGACACACCTGTTTGTCATGACAGTCACACATATGTAATACAGTGGTGCGGACACACTTGTTTGTCATGACAATCACACATATGTATTACGCTGGTACAGACACACCTGTTTGTCATGACAGTCACACATATGTATTATGGTGGTACAGACACACCTGTTTGTTATGACAGTCACACATATGTATTACGCTGGTACAGACACACCTGTTTGTCATGACAGTCACACATATGAATTACGCTGGTACAGACACACCTGTTTTGTCATGACAGCCACACATATGTATTATGGTGGTACGGACACACCTGTTTGTCATGACAGTCACACATATGTATTACGCTGGTACAGACACACCTGTTTGTCATGACAGTCATACACATATGTATACGCTGGTACGGACACACCTGTTTTGTCATGACAGTCATACATATGTATTACGGTGGTACGGACACACCTGTTTGTCATGACAGTCACACATATGTATTACGCTGGTACGGACACACCTGTTTGTCATGACGGCCACACATAATGACATATGTCTTTACAATGCCTTTTTATTTGCAGAAAATGGATAACAAAACCAGGACACACACTGAATACATCTAATGATGAGGTTACATTTTTTAGCAGATATCAATGTATCTGAGACACTATATACTAAAAAAAAAAATCTCTCCAACAGAATTCACATCACATTTTTTGCAAGTATG
>JADBJO010002512.1:212500-220000 GCA_016801955.1 Conus betulinus
TTTCACTTATTTATCTTTCTCTATGTGACTACCTTTCTCACTGTGACAATCTTACCTTGTCTCCGTCCATGCCAGGTGCTCCCATGGGCCCGGTGGGACCTCTGTACCCCTGAAACATTGATGGAGGTCACTGTTACCTTTGTCACTAACGTCCACCCATTGTTCATGAAAAATCAGCTGCATATACATGATTATGAAAACAAACGTACATCCAAACACACTCGTAGATATAATTCACACTTGCACACTTGCACACACACACACACACACACACACATACACACACACACACACACACACACACACATAAACACACGCTCACACAAACACACACAAACCCCATCAGACAAAGATCCTAAATTACGCAAGACAAAGATACCATAACCCCATCTAAAATTATCCTAATTTAATGCAAAAAATGTACAATGACAACACAGCAACAATCATAAACAAAAAAAAAGTCCTACCACACACACACACACACACTCTGAAAGAATGACTAAAAAAAAAAAAAAAAAAATCTCTCGCTCATCAGGTCAAAGAGCAATCAACTCATCACAGATAACAGCAAGCCTAAAGAAGGCCAACAAAGTCCATCCCAAGCTCTACATCGACAGACATCTTTCTGCACAGACAGGGTGAAGGGCAAGACAGCGACTCACTCGAGGTCCAGCACCACCCTCCGTGCCTGACTGACCGGCTGGGCCAGCAATGCCCTGAAATCACATCAGGAATCAACATCCATGGCTGGGCATGATGAGGTGGCACAACAACCGTTATGGAATGAACATGGTAAATGTAAGGTAGAGAAATATGAAAAGCAGGCACACACACACACACACACACACACACACACACACACACACACACACACACACACACACACACACACACACACACACACACACACACACACACACACACACACACACACACACACACACACACACACACACACACACACACACACATACACCACACACACACACACACACACACACAAGAGAGTAACTATCATACACATTAAAACAAGCACTCGTACATACATACATATATACACTTAAATACACGAGCACGCACACACACGCGCGCATATACACACACACACAATCACTACTTAACTCTCTCTCTATCATTCACACACACACATAATTCTCTCTCTCTCTCTCTCACACACACACTCTCTCTTTTCTACATATAACACACACACACATCACATGCTCAACAATCACATACTTAACTCTCTCTCACTATCATTCACACACACATAATCACTCTCTGACTCCCTCTCTCACACACACACATACCCACTCACACTCTTTCCCACATACACACACACAATCACATGCTCAACTCACACTCCATCAGTCACACACACACACACACACACACCTTCTCTCTCTCACTCTCTCACACACACACACACACACACACACACACACACACACACACACACACGAGAGAAGCAGGAGGGATACAGTCTTTCAAACACTCACAGGAGCTCCCTTGGGTCCAACAGGTCCAATGCCGCCCCTCACGCCTGGTGTTCCCTGCAGCAGACAAAGGGGATCAGCATTACTTCCCCCCCCTACCTCAAGACAGGGTCTGGGTCTGGACAAGGATGGAGCTTAATTCTCATCAGCTTCAGCACTGAACCTTTTCCAAACAATCATCCTCCATCAGGAACGTTCAGTTTGCATCAGTTTTGTACAAACACTCCCGGATACTGAAGTCTGGGAAAGTTCTGCACTTTTGAAGTGGCAACTGTGGTTTGGAAAAGCGCTTCCAGCGTGTAAGCGTTCAGGCTTTATGCTTCATGAGCTAGCCCGGCTTCCCTCGATCCACACTTCCCCCTTGTCCCCCCCTCCTTTAAACCCTCTCCCGCTTTGTCAGATCATACCCTTCCCTTTCCCCTCCCTCCACCACCCCCCCAATTATTGCACTCCCTGTTTGATTAAAAGAAAAATAGAGAGAAAGAGGGAGACCAACTGTCTTAACTCTTTCTAGAATAAACATCTGAGGCGATTCTCCACCACCTCACTCTCACCTTCCCCCCCTCCCTCCCACCAAACCCCACACAGAGAGAAATGCAACGATGTGCAGCCCCATGTGGCAAGTTGAAGTCTGCTTGAACTAAAAATAGCACTGCCCATGGTCAGCCTGGTCTTATGACCTGATCTTGTCCGCAGTTGCCTAGTGGTTGACTCCAATCAGTTAAGGCTAATTACTCTAATTTGGAACGAGTTCACACTCCGAAAATTCAAGTCTGACCTGAACTGGATACTGAAGGTCAAGTGTTACTTAATGCAGGCTGGTGCCCGTGATCATTTTGACACCATCTAGTCAGAAAGACTGCTAAGAGAGAGAGTGTTGATATGAAAGGTAACAGTGTCATTAACCTTTTCTAATGTTGAAAGTAACTAACTGATCAACGTGGATTCTCATGCTGCATATGCATGTGACACTTTTCCATTTTTGGCCTTATGAGCTTCATGTTTTTCATGCTGTAACTGAAGTCACAACTAATGTCCACTTTTCTCAAAGAACGGTTTTCTTTGAAGCTAAATCTTTTTCTTCTCTTTATCAGCTAATTGATTGCCTTAGCAAATTGGTTTTCAAAACTGAATCATCTTATTATTAGTGGAACCTGTTTCCAGTAATTTTTTTTTCACCGACCTTTAGAAATATGGTAAAAAGTAAGGGGAAAGTGAGATAAGGATCAGTTTTGGAGAGTCCCTGGTGGATTTTGATAGGTGGAATCTGGAGACAGCTGAAGTTGGGTTTCTAGAACCCTGAAACTGTAGGCATAGCCAAGCGTGTGGTCTTTATGGATGAAAATACTGCAGTCTTCAAAGTGCTCCTTCAATGATCAGCATGTATGCTGTCTCTGCCTGCCTCCATCAAAAGAAGGGCTCCTTTTCAGGGGCAACTTCACAAGCTCAAAGGACCCAGTGTAAAAGAGCCACTTGGGCCGCAGCCAATCCCCTGTCTGGCATGTTCGAGGCCAGCCACTGGAACTAGAGAGAAAGGATGGGTCCATTCAGACTTCTCCACAGTGAGGCAAAACTGGGTGATCCTGGACCTCTTAAGCTGGGGAGCGTCCTGAAAGCCAACATGGGTAACTGTACTGGGGTTCCTTTCATGTTTGCCTCATTTCAACTTTAGTTTTTCACTTCAAATGTAAGAACGGGAAATGTACTCTCTGGATGTCTTGTCCTCTGGGTTTCTTGTGAGTATACTCCTGTTGTCTTTCGTCTCTGGGCTTTGGTAACATGTAACATGGAACATGGAGGACACAGGCAGAGTTTACATATTGCAAGTGCCTAGGGTTGAACTGAACCAATTGTTTAGCCACTAGCGCTTCACAAACGCCCAGTCACACACTTCCTTCATGTTTTGATCATAATTTGTTGATACTTTAATACTGGTAAAATAGTGCCTGGTCATGTGCGGTTTTATGTCAATTACAAAAAAAAAAAAGATGTGGAAAGGAAAAGAAAGACAGAAACAGATATTCAGAGGAATACAAGCAGGAAGGAATGAGAAAAGACAAACAAACAAAAAAAAAAGACACAAACAACAAACGATTCCACATCAAAGAAATCAGTTAGTTTGCATACTCACAGGTATTCCAGGAGAGCCAGCAGGGCCAGGAGGTCCATTGCTACCTTTGGGACCCTGTTAGCACACACACACACACACACACACACACACACACACACACACACACACACACACTATTATATAGACATAATATGCATGCAGCCTCATACAAATTCTCTGACAAACACACCTGAACATAATAATGATGCATAAATGCATGCTAACTAACTCTAGATTTCTCACAATCTCTCTCTGACAGACATGCAGATTGTTACATGGGCATATGATGCATAAAATGCAAGCTAACTTACACTATATTTCTCACAATCTCTCTCCTTCTCTTTTTACTATCACGCACACACATACATATACACACACACGCAGGTGTGTGCACTATATGGGTATGCAACTTCTAAACGGGATTTTTTAAATTTTTCAAATGCATTCTTAAGAATGTTATAATTTACAGAAAAGAATGCAAAGTTTAGATATGGAATTTTAAGACTAAATACCATCATTTACATAAAACTAAATGGTTCTATGATGACTTTTTTCCCCAACTTTTCCTTGACACTTTAAAAATGGAACTAAAAAAAAGTCTACTTGTGAAATTTTTATTCTCACTTTGTTGATCAATAATTCAGTAGGTCTGGATTATTCAAAAATGTTTACAAGTGTAATATGCCAGGATCTATGCATGTAACAGAGTTGGTTTACAGATACAGCGGGTTCACAGAAAAAAAATCCACTTTCTGGCTGTTCACATTTTTGATGAACCCACTTTATATGCTGGGAAAGTGGACACACACACACACACACACACACACACACACACATGTACACACACAAACACACACACATACATTGCACACACACACACACACATGTGCACACATATGCATGCATGCACACACACACACACACACACACACACACACACACACACACACACACACACACACACCACCACCTATCCACTCACAGTAGGACCAGTAGGACCGGGTGGACCTGGGATTCCTGGGGACCCTGGTTTACCCTGCACACAGAAGTCCACAGAACACAATGTGAATATCTCACCAAACCATCATCATCCCTCAACAGACCCACACCCTTACGACAACAAATCCCAGTGCCCGGTCTTGAAGAAGAAGAATAGTGCTTCATGTCTAGATTGCGGCTGGTTCATTGGAGGAAAATGACCCTCCAGCAGAAAGGGACCAGGGCAAGTGCTGGGGCCTGACACTTGTCCCATCCCATCGCGAGAATGCTTACAGTCTTCTCCTTTCTCCATTCCTCCTCAGGAACTCTGAGATTCACAACTCGTACGCCTTTTGCACACGAGACCATTTGTAATTCCACTGTTAAGATATTATCACATTAAAAAAAAAAAGATGAATGTGTAGTAATATTATCACATTAAAAAAAAGAATGAATGTGTTGGCATCGGACGAATGCTGGGGTAAGTGAACTTTAACTGACACACCATGAGATCGACAGCGAGTGAGCAGAAGAGTTGAGAGGGTGTGTAAGAGTTTGTATGAAAAGGAGAGAAAGATCTGGAGAATAGGGGTGTTTTTATTCTTTTTTTTTTGGGGGGGGGGGGTTCAGTTTAATTATAGCCAAGCCAGTCACAATCGTCTGTTCAAAGCTGGAAGAACTGAGAACAATATGTTGTAACAATTCTGTGAGAGTGGCCTTTTCTAGTGAATATACTGACAAGTGTCTTCACATTGGACATTGAGACTGATGAAGAAGAAAAAAAAAAAAGCTTTAAGCCAAAACATATCCTCTTCCGCTTCATAACACTGCATAAATAGTAACTGTTTTTTGAATTCTTTTATTACCCTTATCTTTACATCATTCCAAGACCAATGGGTACAGATTCTACCCTCAATCTTAACCAGGTGGTGGTTGTCCAAATATTCATCATAGCATTTTAGGTGGACGGCCATCTCCTGTTTGACTGCCCCATGCTCTCAGCTTTTTATTTAAATCATTAACAGAAAGGAACATCAAGTACAAGATATGAAGATAATCAATGCATCCAGAACGATTATTGGCAATGTGTACACACACACCCCTAGCTGAAATCGTCAGTCACACTGATTCCATGAATGTTCTGATTCTTCTTTTTTGCTATTGTGAAGGTATGTGTCTGTGTCTCACCTTGTAGCAGTGCAGGGATTGTGGGGGTTCGGGGGTTCAGACCCTCCTCCCCAACAAATGCATAAATATTAAGTGCCAGGGGAGGCCTCCATTACACCTTATTAGCAATTGTGGACCCCCATCTCTCCCCAGTTTTCCCCAAATCTGCTCCTCTCCTCCTTCAACCTTCCCTCCCCCCCCCCTTTTTTTTTTTTTTTTACAAAATCTTCACCTTGAGCCCTCCACCACCCCCCCCCCCCCCCCTTTTTTTTCCCCCTCTTCTCCCACTTTTACAAAACTGCCCCCTGTCTCACCCATACCCCCTACTCTCAACCACACTAGTTTTTTTTTTTCTTTTATAATAAGAATCTGCTGCTAGGTGCCTGCAACACAACCTCAGTTTGGATCACTCCCCTCCATTCGCACTCGATCCCGCCCCTGTAGTGTACAAACATTAAACTAACAGGAAACAGAAAAGAACGCCAACAGCATGCTTTGCAGCGCCTCTCCTCTCCGAAGTATCCTGGTGCACGCTGCATTTATGACTCACATAGGACTGACATGGATCACGTGATCTTTGAACACACATGCCTGATCTTCTGGATACATACACATATCAACCACGTATTGAGCAATAGCTTGTCTGTGCTGATGGAAAAAATTCAATCCTAAACACTGGAATGGAAAGAATTCTGTCCAAAAAACTGAAGAATATCTGCCATTTTTTACTGCCCAGCTGATGCATTTGCACCACAGTGTTCAAGTACTTTGGATGTTCGGATGATCCCTGGAGTCTTTTAGCCAGGGTACGACGACAACAACAACAACAACAATTGCAGCTTTATCAATATATCCCCACTCTCTCCCCTAGCCTGTCTCCCATGCCAAGAATACAATCTCAAAGTGCTTATTCAGTGAGTATTCAGAGCCACGGTAGACAACACTACTTACAGAACCACCAGGGAATCCACGACCGCCTGGGAAGCCGCCCAGTCCCGGGGCTCCGGGAGGTCCAGGGTTGCCTTGGGGACCAGCAGGACCCTGCGAGACACCACCAAGGTCAGGTGTTTCTTTCCTGGCATGGTTGCGATGGGTGTGTGTGTGTGGAAAGTGTGTGTGTGTGTGTGTGTGGTGTGTGTGTGTGTGTGTCCAGTGTGTGGTGTGTGTGTGTGTGTGTGTGTGTGTGTGGTGTGTGTGTGTGACACCACCTTGTGTGGAGCATGTGTGTTTGCGTGTGTGTGTGTGTGTGTGTGTGTGTGTGTGTGTGTGTGTGTGTGTGTGTGTGTGTGTGTGTGTGTGTGTGTGTGTGTGTGTGTGTGTGGAGCATGTGTGTATGTGTGTGTGTGTTTTGTTGTTCTTCTTCAATTTTAACATCTTTTCACTAAATGTGATATTAGGCAAGGTGAGTGAGTGTGTGTGTGTGTGTGTGTGTGTGTGTGTGTGTGTGTGTGTGTGTGTGTGTGTGTGTGTGTGTGTGTGTGTGTGTGTGCGCGTGTGTGCCTGTGCGTGCGTGCCTGCATGTGTGTATGTGTGGTGAGGAGAAACTCTAAGTAAGAATTAAACTGTAAAAAAAAAAAAAAAAAAAAAAAAAAAGAGAGAGAGAGAAAAAAAGACATCAAAAGTAAAAATAAACAACAGCAGAAAATAAGATCATGAAACAGAAATTACAGGATTGAGCCAACTGGGCTTAACATAAGAATTCATACAAAATTTAAAAGAGACATGGTATCCTGGAATATGCACTTTGAAGCA
>JADBJO010002512.1:222500-235000 GCA_016801955.1 Conus betulinus
CACACACACGCACACGCACAACACACTCTCTCTTTCTCATTTACTCCCCCTTCATCTCCCAACTGATCCCTGACACACATCCCACATGTCCTTTATCCTCCATCACCACCCATTCACAAACACTCTACATTTGTCTTTTCCTTTCCCCACTCCCTACCCCACCTCTCTTCCACTTCTCCACTTGATTGAGAAGAAACCCATTCAAAACTCACTAACTTTACCTTCCCCATCTCCCCCTTCATCTCGCACCAAATCACTTCCCCTAATCTCTCCTTTACTACCCCCGCTCCCCCCCCCCCCATCCAACCCCACCACCCCAACCTATTTAACTGGAAACACATTTTTTTTTTTTAAAATGAAGCCTCAAACCCAAACCACTAACCATTCATAACAACAAAACCCCCCTCCCTCTCAAATTGTCCTGTATATGTAGGCACACAGTTTCCAAACGTCAGCAGAGTGGAACTAAAGACCTACTCCCACCTCTTGTCCCTCCCTCCCCATCCCTCAAAAAAAAAAAAAAAAAAAAAAAAAAAAAAAGAGCTCACAGGATTGCCAGGGGGCCCCCTCTCTCCGTCAGATCCCGGCTCTCCATGAGGACCCTGAAAACGACCAACACGATCTCACAAAAGAAGCAGAGGCTTCCAGAGTCTGGCGTCGGCAGTGAAGAAAATGTTCTCCTGCACAGTATCATGTACCCCTTCTCACCACGCGCTGTTCACTTCCCTCCCTCCCCTCTCCCCCTCCCCCTTGAGGAGGGGACAAAAAGTTGTATGTATACTTCTCGTAGCTGTACTTTTCATCAGCTGTCAACTCTGTCACTCAAGAGCTGTCAACTCTGTCTCTCAAGAGGACAAAAAATGTTCTTCTTCTCACAGTCTAAATGTTCTTCGTCACAGTATAATCTTCTCATCAGCTGTCAGCTGTCAATTCTGTCTCTCAAGAGGAGGACAAAAAACATTCTTCGTCACAGTATAATCCTTCTCGTCAGCTGTCAACTCTGTCTCTCAAGAGGAGGACAAAAAATGTTCTTCGTCACAGTATAATCAGCTGTTCTCGCCAGCTGTCAATTCTGTCTCTCAAAGAGGAGGACAAAAATGTTTTTCATCACAGTATAATCGTTTCTCGTCAGCTGTCAACCTGCCTCTCTTTGTGGACGACAAACAAATGTTGTTCTGCACAATCTGGTTTCACAATTCTCCTCAGCTGTCGACTCTTCATCCCAAGAGGACAAACATGGTGTTCTGCACAGCATGTCATGCATTTTCATCAGCTGTCAGATCTCCCTCTCTAGAGGAGGACAAACAAATGTTGTTCTGCCCAGAATGATATACCATTCTCATCACCTGCCAACTCTCCCTCTCAGGTGTGCGACAAAAAAAAAATTTTCAGCACAGTCTGGCGCATAATTCTCATCAGCCAGCCACCAACTCTCCCCCACATGAGGACAAAAATGTCATTCTGCGACTGGCTTTAACCCTCTTTTGAGGTGAATGTCCTGGAGCGTTCAAGAAAAACACAGTTTGAAATCGGTGAACGTACGAGAGAGTTTGGATTCCACATGGTCACTCTTGGCACATCCATTTTGTTTATATCACATGGCAGTCACATGACGGTCGACCACTTTAGCCTTGCTTTCAGTACACATTGTACTTTTGTTTGACTCCATTTCATGGTGGCAAACAGTATGTTTTGTGAATTACGAATTTTTCAAGTTGACCTAGCAAGCAAGCAAGATTTCAACATGGAGACGGAGGACTTATTGTGAATGTTGAACAAGGACAGTGACGAAGACTCGGTTTTTGAAGGCTACGACACACAGATTTGCATGAGGTAAAGGGTAATGAGAGTGACCTAGATTTCGACTTCAACAAAATCGATGTGTCACCTGTCAGTAATAACCAATGCGTGACTGATTTTAAAGTCAATTTCAGTGTTTGAATTTTTTTTTGGGGGCAAGTCATGTACCTCCACAATACTTAAAGTTTAGTGTAGACAAACATCTCAATAACACATAACATAAAATAAAAAAGAAGTGAAATATTGCTTGGGTATATTTCAAAAAAAAATTTGTGTGATGCTACCCTATCGTCGTCGTATGGAGCTGCTTCCCTTTCCATAGGATTTAGAGAGTGTTTCATGCACTGAACATCAGGACAAAGAGGGTTAATATTCTCATCAGCTATCAACTCCCCCCCTTCGGCACAGTCTGATGTATCACCCCCTGTCAAATGTTTCCACTTGTAGTCGGTGGTCGAGTGGTGGGGAATGTGGCTCATTCACTCAACGGAACAGTTCAGGGACTAGAAAACTGAAAAGTGTTTATTTAACTTCACTACAACAACACACACAGCAGGGAGCAAGCCGTTTAAGGCACTGCATGTAGCCTCTTCGATGTTGTCAGGTCTACGCCAGGCTTCAAAATGCCCGGTTTTCATTTGTCGATGCTTTTTGTTCAGGCACCGACCACGACTTCCGGTTTTGTGGCTATACGCACAGCCGATGTTAATTTACATCTGTACACACCCTATAACACACTTTATGGGAAAAAAAAGGTTCTTGTGCAGAGTCTGTGCGTATGTTGTCCTGATCAATCAGAAAAATCCCAAACCACCCTTTACCCGCCATGTGAGGAAGCCCTGGATGGGTAGAGGGTAGAACAATGAGGGTGACTCACACCGCTGACCATCAGTGTTCTACCCACTCAACCACCTCACGCACCATCAGACATTTCCTGGGAAAGACAGTTCTGACCATGTCTTTGATGCACCCTGTAAAAGATCTTATTCTGTGCTCCATGGACCATGCCTTTTACACACCCAAGAAAACATCCAATCTTGTGTTCAATGGACCATCCCTTTTACACACTCAAAAAAACATCCAGTCGTGTGTTCAATGGACAAGGCCTTTTACACACTAAAAAAAAAAACAAACATCTGATTCAACGGACTAGGCCTTTTACACACTCAAAAACCATCCAATCTTGTGTTCAATGGACCATCCCTTTTACACACTCAACAAAACATCCAATCTTGTGTTCAAAGGACCAGACCTTTTACACACCCAAGAAAACATCCAAATTTGTGTTCAATAGACCATGCCTTTTACACACACACACACAAAAAACCATACAATATTGTGCTCAATGGGAGGGACGTTTCTTGCAATCTATACCTGAGAAAACAACAAATACTGTTTCAGTGGGAAAGAGATTTATTACAATACATTTTACATGCTTAAAAAAGCCATACATATTGTATTCAGTGAGAGAGACAGTTCTCATATAACTTTTTACTTCCCTGGGAAAACCCTCAATATTGGGCAGGATATTTATGATAAGACCTTTTACATATCAGAGTCAACATCCAATAGCTATTGTGTACATGTGTTCTATGGGACATACATTCGTGACAAAGCAGTTAACACATATGAGAAAATTGCATAAAAACACATTTCTGACATAAAACACACACACACACCACACACACACACACACACACACACACAAACACACACACACACACACACACACACACACCCACAAACACACACACACACACACATACACATGGTTTCAAGAAACACTATCTGCACAACTCATGAGCCATGTGTACACACACACACACACACACACACACACACACACACACACACACACACATGGAGTACAATACTCACAGTAGGCCCCATCACACCCACTGGTCCAGGCTGACCAGGACTGCCAGGAAGACCCTGTAACACAAGCAGTAACTCATTTAATTCACCCTGTAACACATGTAACTCATTTAATTCACCCTGTAAACATGTAACTCATTTAATTCACCCTGTAACACAAGCAGTAACTCATTTAATTCACCCTGTAACACATGTAATTCATTTAATTCACCCTGTAACACATGTAACTCATTTAATTCACCCTGTAACACATGTAACTCATTTAATTCACCCTGTAACATATGTATGTAGTTCACATTTCATTCTGAAACCCATGTCACCCACAGTGTAAAACGCGCGACTCAAAACTACACAGGTTCCGTGTACACATGTTGTTTAACGTGTAACACGCATCACTTACCATGTAACACTTGAAACACCTGCCATCATTCTGCGCAATGTATTGTTCACCTTGTAACACATTTCATTCACCTCATAACAACCTGTATTTATCATGTGATAAATCTGATTCCATCTCTTGACTTCGTTCTATTATCCTACTAACATGTTTCGTTGATGCCTGAGAACACTTCCTTCGCCCTGTAGCACATTCGATGCAGATTGTGATACACGCTCCATTTATGTCCTGAACTTCACTTACTCTGAGAGAGATATACCTCTAGTCATTCAACCTCTATGTTTCACTGACAGTTATTTCACTCACCTGTCAAACATTTTCTATTCACCCTGTAACACATCTCATGCAGACTCTGTCCACAGACAGTGAATGTCATTCATTTTAAACTCTGGACGGAATTTTTCCTATTACACAATTCATTCGTCTTGTAGTCATACATTTCATTCAATTTTACGTAATGACATATATAAAAACATAATTGTCAGTCAGCGGTAGAACAACTGGAACAAATTTCTCATCACAAACACCTGACAAGAAAAAGATACATCCGAAGGTGTGTGTATCTTTTTTCTTGTCATCACACACATCTGAAGGAGAGTTTTTACAAAGTTATGAGGTTCTAACTTGTTTGCCTCTATAGTGCATGAACCATTTCAAGCAGTCAGTAACCATTTATTCAACTGACTCTGAAAAACATTCTGTTCACTTCATATTTCTGCTGACCCATCTCGGGTGAAAACTAGGGAACACAAGCGGCAGTACAGAGTGAGTGAACTCTTTCTTGCACTAAGAAAAATGGCATAGCTGGATCAACCATACACTGATTAAAAAAAAACAAAAAAAAAACTGATGTCCACATTTGGATCACAAACGAAAAAGAAAACAGAGTGAGAGAGAGAAAAAGTGATGCAGTGCTGAAACGTTCCATTCAAAGTTAAACTGTGTAGCTTCCATTTACAGTTAAATGCGAGTGTAAGAAAAGCAAATAGCTCAATTTCTCACTGTTCTCTATTAAAAACGAAGCCATTTTCAAAGTGTCATTTACAAAAAAAAAAAAACTTTGTAATGCTGACAAAATGCCCCTATTTTCCTCTCACAAAACAACCTCACTCAATCAGAGTATTCTAGTTTTTACATATGTGTATACATCAATGTCTTCCCAGAACACTGTTACAAAAAATTACAAACTGTGTTCTTCAGGGGAGCTATTTCTTTATCAACACATATAAAGGTACAGTCTCCTCCGAAAAGAAAAGAATGGAAGTGGTGTGGACAGAATGAGTTACCATTGGTGGATAGCAAAGAAAATGGCAGGAAATATTCAAATTAAGCCAGGCTGAATAAGCAGACGCACACCAACAACCAACGTATATACCACCTATTAATAGGTTGCGACTCTGAACAGACAAATGTGTATGAGGACATAGATATGTGTACCAAAAGCATATGGTCTTGTGCATGCACACACACACACACACACACACACACACACACACACACACACACACACACACGCATGAACGTACGCACGTGCACGCACATAAGTAACTCACAGGCTCTCCGCGATCTCCCGACATGCCCATCTGTCCGTCTTTTCCTGGAACACCCTGGAAACATGCACTGGCACAGTCAGTCAAGGCACGTATGTGAAAATAGCATTATCATTACCTCGGCTAAGAAAGTTATGTCTTCATTCACATCTGATTGTTTGTGTGTCAACATGATTATGCAAAATCTGCTGAACCAATTTGAACAAAATTGTGTGGAAAACTAGACTGTGGTCCGAAGACAGATGCAGTCAATTCTGGTGCCGACATGTCCTACAGATCCAGATGAAAGAGAGGATCCAGGATCTGTTCAAACTTAGCAACAAGTGCTGCTCTCTTCCCGAGACAATTATCATCTCACTCCCTCCCTCCCCACCCCCCCCCCCCCCTAGAAAAATAAACAAAAAATAAAACACAAAACAAAACAAAACTCAAAGACCCCAAAAATCAAACACATACCACACACTCTCTCTCTCTCTCTCCTCTTTCATGCATATGTTCCCTCTCTCTTTCCACACTACACAGACAAAAAAGCCTCTCCTGGTCACACACACACACACACACACACACACACACACACACACACACACACACACACACACACACACACACACACATACACACACACACACACACACACACACACACGTTAAACAGACCTAACATGATAACGAAGAATTCTGTCCACATGAGAAGAACAAAGTCAAAACAGAACATGTCATATTCCAATGAATCAAAGTAGCTTATGCTTAACTGAGAGATCAAAGCAACGTTTGAAAACAAATAAACAAGACAGGTTCATCTCAAATCCTCCACTAGGGTATAACTGCATCAAAACAAGCAATGTTCCGAAAATTCCAGGAGTTCTCTTCAGGCTGTGAACCGGAACAAACGGCCACTTCTTGCAAAAATGCATAGAGATGATGAAAACAAGAAAGGGAGCAAACAAAAGGGAACAAACAAACAAACAAACAAGACAGGTACACAGCTTCATCTGAAATCCTCCGCTATGGTATAGCTGCATCACAGCAAGCAATGTGCACAAACTTCAGGAAGTTCTCTTCAGGCTTGTGAACCTGAAAGGAATGGCCTGCAAATGAATCGAGACGGGGGAAACAAGTAAAGGGAGCTAACTCACAGAAGGTCCTGGCGGCCCCTGCACCCCACGGGTCCTGGGGGTCCCTGAATGCCTTGCTCCCCAGTGAAGCCTGGGGGCCCTGGGGGGCCGGGGTCACCTTTAGGGCCAAGGGGTCAGGAATGCCCTGCTTGCCTCGTTCCCCTTGTTGACCCTGAAACCCATGGACGACAAGTGAGGATACCCCAACAATGAGATCATTGCTCGTTCCGGCCTACCTCCTGCTGCATGTCTTGTAAAAATCAGATGAAACATTACATTGCACTATAATCTCAATAGCAATTTTCTCCATAAACATTCCTTCATTTTATTTTCGATGAATCACAGACACCTTGCAGAATATTGAAACAGCTGTAACTCACAAGCTTTTGATATTATGGAATCTCCATACATGACACATCAGAAGAGGGAGTCACTGAAATCTATATCCTAAATGACCTCCTAATGATTTTAACATGTAAACAGTCTTGGATATTCAAATTCTTACAACCACCATACATATTTCAAAACTGTTCATATCAGTCGATAGGCACCAGGTCAGTATTTACAGAACTATTTCAGTCTTTTCCATCTTAACTTTGTTTTATGCCACACAGCAGGTGAATGGACTTTAAACATTTACACTCGCACTCATCGTTCGGCAAACTGTTGTTACGACAGAGTTCACAAAACAAAGAGTATAAAGCAACAATCATCTTAAAAAAAAAAAAAAAAAAAACATGAAAGGCACGAAAATCTCTATGATACTGGTGAGAGGCGATGAGAAACCTTGAGGCAATAAAGATCTGAACTTAATCTAAGCCAGTGAAAAGATCCCAACATAATGGAAGCCAAAAATGGATATGGAGAAGCACCATAAAAGACCTTGATTCAATGAAGGTCAGTTTCAAAGTGAGGTGACTGCAGGCTGAAATTGGAACAATCTTCACACACACAAAAAACATTACTACACTGCCAAAGGAAAGAAACAAGCAAGTTTTTAGACAACAAAGGTCAGGAATATTTGAGAGAAAACTAATACATTTTTAGCAAATGTAGAACAGAAATGGATTAAATGAAATAAAAAAAAGAACAACAATCGAATCTGAAAGTGGGATGAGGAAACGAAAAGACTGTAACCAATGGAAACAAGAAACTTGTGGCAAGACATGACGAAAAGTCTGTGCCAACACAGATCAGAAATAGGTTAAAGGTAATGAAACAATCAAGAGCTACTGAAAGCCAGAAACAGATTAAAGGACAATGAAAGACATCAAAACAATGGAGGTCAGAAACGGATTAAAGGCAATGAAAGACATCAAAACAATGGAGGTCAGAAATGGATTAAAGGCAACGAAAGACATCAAAACAATGGAGGTCAGAAACGGATTAAAGGCAATGAAAGACATCAAAACAATGGAGGTCAGAAATGCATTAAAGGCAACAAAAGACATTAAAACAATGGAGGTCAGAAATGCATTAAAGGTAATGAAAGACATTAAAACAATGGAGGTCAGAAATGCATTAAAGGCAATGAAAGACATTAAAACAATGGAGGTCAGAAATGGATTAAAGGCAAGGAAAAGACATTAAAACAATGGAGGTCAGAAATGGATTAAAGGCAATGAAAGACAGTAAAACAATGGAGGTCAGAAATGGATTAAAGGCAATGAAAGACATTAAAACAATGGAGGTCAGAATGGATGGATTAAAGGCAATGAAAGACATGGATTAAAACAATGGAGGTCAAAAAATGCATTAAAGGCAACAACAAAAGACATCAAAACAATGGAGGTCAGAAATGCATTAAAGGCAACAAAAGACATTAAAACAATGGAGGTCAGAAATGCATTAAAGGCAATGAAAGACAGTAAAACAATGGAGGTCAGAAATGGATTAAAGGCAAGGAAAAGACATTAAAAATGAAAGACATTAAAACAATGGAGGTCAGAAACGGATTAAAGGCAATGGAAACGGACATTAAAACAATGGAGGTCAGAAATGGATTAAAGGCAACAAAAGACATTAAAACAATGGAGGTCAGAAATGGATTAAAGGCAATGAAAGACATTAAAACAATGGAGGTCAGAAATGGATTAAAGGCAATGAAAGACATTAAAACAAGGAGGTCAGAAATGGATTAAAGGCAAGGAAAAGACATTAAAACAATGGAGGTCAGAAATGGATTAAAGGCAAGGAAAGACATTAAAACAATGGAGGTCAGAAATGCCATGAATAATGGAGGTCAGAAATGAATGACATTAAAACAATGGAGGTCAGAAATGCATTAAAGGCAATGAAAGACATTAAAACAATGGAGGTCAGAAATGCATTAAAGGCAATGAAAGACATTAAAACAATGGAGGGCCAGAAATGCATTAAAGGCAAAGAAAGACATCAAAACAATGAAGGTCAGAAATGCATTAAAGGCAAATGAAAAGACATCAAAACAATGGAGGTCAGAAATGCATTAAAGGCAATGAAAGACATTAAAACAATGGAGGTCAGAAATGCATTAAAGGCAATGAAAGACATTAAAACAATGGAGGTCAGAAACGGATTAAAGGCAATGAAAGACATCAAAACAATGGAGGTCAGAAATGCATTAAAGGCAATGAAAGACATTTAAAACAATGGAGGTCAGAAATGCATTAAAGGCAATGAAAGACATTAAAACAATGGAGGTCAGAAATGCATTAAAGGCAATGAAAGACATTGTGAAACAATGGAGGTCAGAAACAGGACTAAAGGCAATGAAAGACATCAAAACAATGGAGATCAGAAATGCATTAAAGGCAATGAAAGACATTGAAACAATGGAGGTCAAGAATGGGATAGATGCAAGCAAAAAAAAAAAATGAATAAACAGAACTAATTAATGGGTTAGTGGCAATACAAAGACCTTGAACCAATGAAAGTAAAAAATGGGACTGAAGACAATGCAAAAAATTTGAGGTGCTGAAGGTCAAACCTGAATATAAAGCATGGAAAAACCTTTGAAAAAATGGAAGTCAGACAAGATTCAAAGGCAACAAAATGACCTTGAACCAAAGAAGATTCATTAAAGATCAATTAGAAAGCCAAAAACAGCATTTAACAGGCATTGTGCTCCCTCGTCCGCATTTCACACAAGTTCTTGCCAGCCCGAGCCAGATCAGAAAAAATTAAATGACCATGAGCAAAGGCTAATCAAACATTTCTCAAAGATCATGTAAATAACAAACACACAAAGAAAGAAACAAAAACACATACACACAAATTTGGGCCAATGGCAGTCAAAATTGCATTAAACGACCTTGACCCAAGGAAAGTAAGAATGGGTTATGTGCAAAGTAGAGAAAAGACCGTTTACCAAAATGGAATTTCAATTCTGTTCACGTTGTTTATAACTATGTCAACCAGCCAAATGAAGGTGAAAAAATGGCTTTGATGTGGCTGAGGTAAAAAAAATGGTAAAAAAAAAACCAAAAAACTGCTACTACTACTCACTCTGATTCCAGGTTCGCCTGTTTCTCCAAGAGGTCCTGGCAAACCCTGGAAAAGTATGTATTGTTGTGAGAAAAAATTTCTATGAATCATACTTCCAATCTTTGTTCGTCTATTTCTTTGATTCCCTATAGTTTCATGTGCGTACATAAACACACCAACAGATACGTATGCATGCACTCCCACTTTTACACACACACACACTTTTGCACACACACACACACACACACACACACACACACACACACACACACACACACACACACACACACATATACACACATATAGCCACGACAAAATTAAAGTGCAACAGAAAAAACAAACCTGCCAACAACATAAAAGAAAAGTAAATCAGTTAATTAATGAAAATGAAGAAAAAAGACGAAACCCAAACAAAAACTCTTTAAAAACACACACACACACACACACACACACACACACACACACAAGCAATTATATGACCTGGACATGTTGCAAAGGCCACACATCAAGACATACAAACTGCAATGACAAAAAAGGGAGACAACTTTTGCTAAATAGTGAAGTAGGCAAATATGTGTCCATAATTCCAAACTACAGGAAAAAAAAAAAAAAAGAGAAGAAAAAGAAAAGAAAGACAGCTGGATGGTATAAACTTGGGAATTTAGGATTTGGATAAGCTGGGAATCGTACATCTAGTATATGTTTAAAACTCAACGTTACAGAGCTACATGAACATGAATAATAAACAAGAAAGGCAACTTTTTCTTTCCCACAGGCCCAGTCATGGTGCATCAGTTACATTTTTCATATCCAAACCAACAGTTTGGACTTATGGGCTGTTGACTGTTCCGCTTTGGGGGCAAACATAATTTTCATCATTTGTGATTTATATCAGTCACGCCCCATTTCAGACTTCCGTCTCCATAAACACTGTTACCCGTTTTCCCCTGGCTCCACGCCGGCCCCTTCGTCCACGGTGTCCTCTGGTGCCCTGGTAAAAAAATGGCGACAGTCATGAAATTAATGATAATAATAATCACCATAAATATTCATTCTTGAGCTTTCCTTCCTCACTCTGGGAAAGGACAAAGCTTTACACACACACAGACACGTAAGCACTCACACACACTTCTTGTATTTCTTGTTTAGCACCACTCTTTGTGAAAAGGCATTAAACTGAAGAACAAATGAATATACCATGCACCGTCTTGGATACATACATTAATACATACAAAAATGCATATGTGACTACAAACACGCACAGCCACACTCAAACACACACACATACATACACCCACCCACACTTCCTGTATTTCTTGTTTAGCACGACTGTTTGTGAAAAGGAATTAAACTGAAGAATGAGTGAATACACCCAAGCACCTTCTTGGATACATACATAAATACATACATACATAAATGCCTAAATGGCCACACATACACATGCACACACACACATACACACATGCACGCACGCACATGTGCACACACACACACACACACACACACACAACACACACACACACACACACACACAAACACACACACACACACACACACACACACACACACACATGTACACAGATTTTTCTTATATCAACAGTCAACAGGCAGCAGTATCAGTTTATTCCAGTACTAAAAAAAAATAAATTCATTCATATATATTTTTTTTTTCACATTCAAACGTCAGTGTTTTGTTAATTTTATAACCAATAGCTGATAAAGAAACAAACAAGCAAAAAAAAAAAAAAACCCACAGAAACAAGAAAAATGTACTCACCTTCAGACCAGGAGCACCCGGGTACCCTGGAAAGCCTGGTGCACCCATGCGACCCTAGAACAAGGGAAATCAATGTTAAGGCTGTTACTGAGGAAGCCTTGTTTGTCTCCAATGTCTGGTCATTCATGAGGTTAAAAAAACCAGGAAAACATCTTATCTTCAACACACAACTATAACCTCAATCCTTTATTGTGCAGATAGATAATGGACACTAACTGACGGGTTTTTTTTTTTGTGCAAATGCACACTTTAACACCTGCACACTCATATTCTCTCACACATACACCTGCAGATGAACACATACACATGCCTTCCAATAAACTGTATGTGCATATTTGCACTTGTAACCGTGTGAGAACACACACAACACATAAAGAAGCAAAAACATACAGACACCCTATACACAGCTTAACATTCACTGCGCTCTCTCTGTCTTTCTTATACATATACCCAACACCAATACAAATGCACATACACATGCATGAACACACATACATATGGTGGCTTTCGTTGATAGTACAG
>JADBJO010002512.1:240000-250000 GCA_016801955.1 Conus betulinus
CTTCGCAACTACCTTCTTTCACTCCTAAAAATACTATTTAACACCAAAATCACTGTTCTGTGTAAACAGGTAATTCAAAGGTAATTCTTGCCATACAAGTATTCACTTCCCTAGATCACGTGGATTGAATGGATTTACACTATTGTAGATCAGTTCGTAAAAAAAAAAAAAATATTGTGACAATGCAGAAATGTATCATTTGAAATTAAACAACATGGCTCTCACATACAGTCAAATGACAGAGTAACGAAAGTGACTATGAATGAATTTGCACTCTTGCTGGTGAATGACAATGTGCTTTGTGCAGTGATCAGGTTTTTGTTTTGCTCTGTAAAATGACTGTTCTGCACCATCTAAAATAAACAATTCACTGGCAGTATAGTACCTTAACTCTTTGTGTGTGATACATGTCACTGTACAATATGCAGTTTTGAAATCTTTTCTCTTCACAATCCATAAAAACGCAATAAATATTCAAAGAATGTATGATAGATCATGTATTCTGAGAACTGCACTACATATAAGTACTAATCATCCAATATGAATAATATACTCCCCCTTTCTTTACCCAACTCATAATATACTCCCCCTTTCTTTACCCAACGAATCATACAATCCCCCTTTCTTTTACCAAATAATAATATACACCCCCTTTCTTTACCCAACTAATAATACACTCCCCCTTTCTTTACCCAACTAATAATACACTCCCCCTTTCTTTACCCAATGAATAATACACTCCCCCTTTCTTTACCCATTCCATCCCTAACCTTCCCTGTACCTTCATTCACCTTTCCACACCCCCCCTCGATATACATGCACTACCGTGACAGCAGAAAAAAAAAAAAAAAAAAAAAAAGGACCAGCAAGAGATCTGAACCATCAACTTACCGCAGGACCCAAAGACCCAGGAAGACCAGGCAGACCAGGCTTGCCAGTGGAGCCAGGTATACCCGGAGGTCCCACAGGGCCCACGGGGCCAGGAGGTCCCTGCCAACACAAAGCATTCACCATCAGGTCCACACTGGTCATCACTTTAAGCTCATGGGGGAGGAGGGGTTGGTGGGGGGACAGAAAGAAAGATAATCAGCTTCAACCTCGAGTTGGGGAACAGGTATTAAAACTTTACACCTGTGAAAAACGTATATACAAAACGGTTCAACTCTGTCATGCCATGTGAAAAATGGAACACAGACTGTTACAAACTTGAAACATAACAAAACAATCCTTGAAAAAAAAAACAGATTTATAAGATGAAAGAAAAACACAACACATTAAACACAAATGAAACAAATACAAACCAAACAAACAGAAATTGAACTATACTTAAAGGATAAAAAGAAACACAACATATTACACACAAATGAAACAAATACAAACCACAAGCAAACAGAAACTGAACTATACTTAGAGGATAAAAAGAAACACAACACATTACACACAACTGAAACAAATACAAACCAAGCAAACAGAAACTGAACTATACTTAAAGGATAAAAAGAAACACATTACACACAAATGAAACAAATACAAACCAAGCAAAAAAAAACTGGTCTATACTTAAAGGATATCTTAGATGAGGCAGGGAACAGTAAACAGCAAATAATAAACAGGATAACTCTTTCTCCCATGATGAAACAAACTAGATGCTGATAAACTCAAACGAATTTTGCTTCCAACACTAAAACACCCAGTAGAAATGCCAACAGAGAGCACACAGAACAAACAAGCAGACATCCCCTGTTGAAATATACAGATTTAAAATCCAGACAAAACTAAAGTTGAGGAAAAAGACTAAAAGCTGTGGCGTATGTTAAAGAAACAGACATAGGAATGACTCAAGTCAGTGACCTATATATTCGTACTGACCATATGGCCCACTGGTCCTGTCTGTCCAGGTGCTCCTGGAGATCCTACTGGACCCTGCAAAACAGTGCACATGTGCATATGGAAGCAAGGGCACATATACACATGCACATGCGCGCGCACACACACACACACACACACACACACACACACACACACGCACACACACGCACGCACACACACACACACACACACACACACACACACACACACACACATGCGCACACATGCATGCACACACTCATTTAGACAGCACACACACACACATGCATGCACATACACACATACTCATGTACGCACACACACACACACACACACACACACACACACACACACACACGCACACACACGCACGCACACACACACACACTCACACACACACACACACACACACTCACTCACACACACACTCACTCACTCACTCACACACACATGTGTAACAATTCAAGTCATACAAAGATCATCTCTAATGAATCTTCAGACTCACTGAACCACAATACATTGGGGAAAAAAAAAGAGAAATAAACAAACAACACCACAACACAAAAAAACAACAACAACAACAAAGAATAGCAACAACAAAATTCTCAGCAAACAGCTTCTCAAAAGTTTTCTCTCAAATTCTCCTAGGAATTTCCCATTAAAAAAATACTGTTTCCATTACGCATCCTCACTTAGGGCATCAAAGAGTGTGTTACACATCCAAAGTCATATTCCTAATGCTAGAAGAAAAAGCATTCATGTCACCTGCCAAGTGAGCTCTAGCCCCTGAACTCCTAAGCCATGGTATTACAAATCAAAAGTTTCAGTCACAATACTCAAAAGACTGCTCATGACATATGTCTAAGATTACTGCCGCAGTACTCAAGAGACTGTTCATGCTGTGTGTCAAAAGTAACGAACCTGGTATCTGAAAGACTGTTCATTTTATACCTTCAAAGTTATACTCTAAAACTCCAAACCCTGTTTTTGCTACATGTTTAAATATGGTTCAAGTTTAGAAAATACAGCCATGCTGTGCAAAGTAATCGTTTTTCGTTGCATGTCCAAGGCAAGCCCCCTAGTACTCAGAAAATTGTTTCCCATTACTTGTCTGTCAGTATCTGAAACACCATTCTAGATCAATTCTTTCTGTCTGGTGCCTGACCAATGACTGGGTCCACATAAATGCATATGGCCACCTGAAGTCAATATCAATTTTGACTCAAATCTAGAATATTTAACTGTTATTGTGCACAAATACAGAAGACTGTTTTCAAGCATTTCATTTTTGTGCCGTGTGCTGCCTTTAAGAAAAAAAAAAAAGCAATTTTCGTACGATTTTGATAATTTTTTCTTTTTTTTTTTTTCATTTGACTCAATAAGCCAATGATGCTATGTTACAGTGAGGCATGTTTTAGATGGAATCATACAGGGTGATCAAGGCAAATAACTCTAAAAGTATAAATTGCATAGTTGTAGATAATCTATTTCATTGTTACACAGTCAAGCTTTATGTGCATTGCACAGAACAAAATGTATTTTTGTAGCTATGTGCCCTTCTGAGGTGCTGATCTGGAATTATGACAGACTGACTGAAGCGCCCAGATCTTTGAGCAGCCAAAATATGGGAAGGTTACACAGCCATTCACTGTGTTAGGACTGAAAGGGTCAATGCTTCTAAAAGGGTTAAAGCCTTACAACTGCACAACTTAGACATCTTAACTCGACTGCAGTAGTCAAAAGACTGTAACTGTTATGTCAGACACTTTACAAAGCAGCCCAGCCCTCAAAGGACGTTTGATATTAAACATGATAAATTACTAATGCAGTATCCAAAAGAATGTTACTGTTATCATCTGAAGTCCAGTGGCATTATGGCAATACCCCCAAAATGTTCTTGTTATTCATCTAAGGTTACAGCAACAGTTCTAAAACAAAACTGTTATTGTTACATATCTTAATCATAGCAACAGTATCCGAAAGAATCTCACTGTTACACATCTTAGGTTACCACTGTAGTATTAAATGAAAACTGTTAGTGTTATAATATACACTGCATCACAGCTGTAGGACCCATCAGATTATT
The DNA here is from genome assembly GCA_016801955.1 of Conus betulinus. Classification (NCBI taxonomy): domain Eukaryota; kingdom Metazoa; phylum Mollusca; class Gastropoda; order Neogastropoda; family Conidae; genus Conus; species Conus betulinus. The sequence goes on from JADBJO010002512.1 coordinate 243,935, forward strand.
AGTTTTTACACATCTTTAAATTACAGTTGCAGAAATAAAAAAGACTGTAACTTTTTATAAATCTCATGTTGAAGCCACAATAACCCCCATAATGTTCCTGAAATCACAATTGCAGAATGCAAAGGATCGTTACTGTCATAAACGCTAAGTTACAGGAGCAAAACCTAAAGGGCTGCAGTTGTTACACATTTCAAATTACAGCTAAAGAACTCTCTACAGCTGTCACATATATCAAACTACACCTGCAGAATTCTCAAAGGCTGTTTACTGCTTCATGCTTTAAGTACGGCTGCAGCACACAGCACACTGTAACTGTTTACTCATATTACATTACAGTTCTGGCAGTCAAAAGAGTATCACTGTTACAAATATTAAGTTAGAGCAGCAGCACTTCTTGCTGTTCCAGCGAAAAATGACAGGAGGTGTACTCACCATGTTGCCTTTAGGACCGACAGGACCGTTGTCTCCTGACTGACCCTGAAATAGCCACACATGCATGTCTGGTTATACATCCTGCAGGCTCTGTGTGTGTGTGTGTGTGTGTGTGTGTGTGTGTGTGTGTGTGTGTGTGTGTGTGTGTGAATGCATGTATGTGTGTTTGTATGCATATGTGTGTGTGCATGTGCATGCATCCATTAGAGTGAGAGACAGAGAGAGAGAGAGAGTGTGTGTGTGTGTGTGTGTGTGTGTGTGTGACTGTGTGAGAGATACAGAGAGAGAGAGGGGGGGGGGGGGGGGGCAGACAGAGCAGGAAAGAGAAAATGGTGAGGGGATAGACGGGAAGGGGCATTCGCAGTGTTGTAAAAACAATGTGTGTGACTGACAGACAAACTGAGAAACAGAAAGAGAGACAGAGAGAAAGACAGGCATGATAACAAAGACAGGGATAGAAAGGCACAAACTGACCGACCGAAGGAATCTCTGGCATAGAGATGAAAAAAGACAAGACAGACAGACAAACAACAGGCAGGCACAAAGAGACTGAGAGAGAGAATAATAGAAAAATCAGATAAAGAGCACAAATGGACCGGAGAGAAAGCAGGTGAGGGACAGACACACAGATAGCGAAAGATGGAAATATACATGCCCTCCCCCCCAAAATGGCTAGATAGAAAAAAAAATCACAGAGAGAAAAACAAGAAAAACAAACACAAGAACAGACAGAAAAACAAGACAAAGGCAAACACACACAGAACAAAGAAATAGACACATAAACAAGACAGACAGGGAAGCAACATCAACAAAAAGTAGACAGAAAAAGAAAACAAAGATGGATAGATTGAGAAACAAAAAAACAAAGAAAGACAGAGAGAGAAAAAAAACTTACAGGAAGTCCAGTTGGACCTGGACGTCCCCTGGGACCAAGAAAACCTCTGGGACCCTGCAATAAACATCAAACATAATACTTAAATAAAAAAAAAAAAGGTAAAAATATTTCCAAGAAAAAGAAAAGAACTAAATCATCATAATCAACACACACACACACACACACACACACACACACACACACACACACACTCTGTGTCTCTCCTCTGTCTCTCTCTCTCTCTCTCTCTCTCTCTCACACACACACACACACACACACACTTACTTACAGACACACACACACACAAAACTATATCACCATAATCTCACACACACACACACACACACACACACACACACACACACACAGATGGAGGAAAACTCAACCACCATGATAACACACACACACACACACACACACACACACACACACACACACACACACACAGAGATAATTTTTGGACATTTTCTAATTTAATTATTGCAATCTTTATGAGGAGAGAAGTCATGTTTGAAGGTGAGTAATTGTTGAGAGTAAGGGGCCCGAAACTCCAGCTTTGAAAAAGAGAGAGAGAGAGAGAGAGAGAGAGAGAGAGAGATGAAAATGACTGTTATGACACAGGGGTTATACTGACCATTTCTCCATGTGGTCCTGGGGGTCCTGGCTCTCCATTGTCTCCCTGGTTACACACACACACACACACACACACACACACACACACACGTTTATTTTGTCACCCATAGCTTAAAGAAAAATGGACCCAAAGATCCATACTTGTTTGGTACTTTTCCAGCATGCAGTTTTTTTTAGAAGTGACAGGAACTTAACTCTTTCTCCCCTTCACACACACAGATACACACAGACACATAAACATCATATAAGAAAAACACACACACACACACACACACACACACATATGCATGCATGCACACAAGCGCATGCACACATAAACGCACAAAGGCAACACACACATTCACACACACACATATACACTATGGACACACAACACACACACACACACACACACACGATATATGAGGCAAGCATGCAAGTGCACACACACACACACACACACACACACACACACACACACACATGACATTTGAAGCCATGCATGCAAGTGCACGCATGCAAATGCACGCACGCACACAATGCACGCACACACACACACACACACACACACACACACACACACACACACAATCTTACCGGCTCTCCATCAGGTCCCAGGCTTCCTGGTTCACCTGGTGTACCAGGGGCACCCTGGAACAAACACAGCACCAGTTCCTAATCTGTTTCCACAATCATTTCATTTCTTTCACAGTCCTATCTTCTGAACTTTCTCATATGGGTATTACTTTCTTATTCCGGATCTCCCATAGGCAGCCACACCCAAGCTGTTCGTGTGTCAGTCCCTACATCAAATAGTCCACAATAAAAAATCAGGTTGCCACAAGCCTACCCATCAGAGGAGATGCTGTAAGTGACTTTCTCTGACTACATCAAACACGAGGGATGTTACCCATGAAGCTTCCTTTACATGACAACTGTTTCTTCATTGCAGAGTCAGAGCTTAGAGCATCTCCCTCAAGAGTCATTTCTTCAAATGACTGACTGAAAATCCTACACTATAAGCAAAAAGCGCAATCACACATCATTTCAAATGAAGCCAAATTCTGCACCGAGGAATCAGGCATTGACAGGAGGAACTTTAGTAGAAAGAGCCTGGCAGCGGAAGCTTTTCATAAAAGAAGCCATACCTACATCCAGCAGGAATTCTTTACAGAAAAGAAGCCATCCCTACATCGAGCGGGAATTCTTTTCAGATACTTCTGCCATTGCCTCTGGGGCTCTGGTCTCTTCTCCCATGAAATCGTTGAAATCACTGTACTGAATAAAGCCAAATGCTACGTCGAGCAATCACACTTTGTTTCAAATGAAAACGAATACTGCACCAAGTGGTTTGATCTTTTTTAAACAGAACTCTAACACTGCACAGAGCTGTTACAGATGGTTTTGAAAGAGGCTGCTTTTTCTACAGTTTAGAATGAAGCTAAACAATTTCAGAGAAAAGTTATCCAAGATAATAAATCATCAACCATCAGATCAAAACAAAGCTGCAATATTTGTTTGTTATTTTTGTTGCTTTAATACATGGTTAGGCAATGATGGTAAATCAGACGTCACTTTAAAAACAAAACTGAATAATCCTACCAAAATAAATTATGTATCACTGAACGATCAGACATCAGTTGGAACGATGCCAAATGATCACTGTCCGTCCCCCTCCTCTTCTTCCTCTCCTCCCCATCTTTTGAGGCCTGTGGAACAAGTGTGCCATAGTGAAGCCATGTGTTCTTCATTGTAATCACAGCAAGTCATGCTATTTACAGCCAAGATAAGCACAGATGTCTGTGTGGCCATGCATGTCTGTGTGTTTGAGTTACGAACAAAAGCTAAAAAATCAGCAAGTATCTGTGTGAGCACTCACCCGATGGCCTTTCTCTCCAGGCATGCCTGGCATTCCCGGGAAACCTGGGACACCCTGCAACAGTTGATCGAAGATCATTTCTGCATCTTGAAAATCAAAACACCTGTGATTATAGTTTTCAGATAAAAGTCCAACAGTTATATGTAAAACTGTTATGACTTTGAACAGAAGAAGAAAAATAATTTTTCAACTGAAGTAAGTGAAGTATGTAAAAACAAAAGTTGTGAAATTAACAATACAAAACACACCAAAGTCTTAACTATTATGATAGCATGAAATGTGTGACTTAAATCACCATGAAAAAAAGAACAATTTGTGACTTTGAATTTCCTATCCAATCATTTTGTGACTTTAAATTGAAGCAATAATGGGGAATCAAGTGGCAATAAATGAAATCACCACAGGAATAAGTCGTGAAATATGACAAAATATATAACAACTTGTGACCTCAACTGAATTTACAAATAAACCTATTTTATGACTTTAAATTGCAGCAATAAAGGAAAATCAATTCACAACAAAGGAAGTAACAACAGGTACAATCCATGAGCTTAACTCCTACCAGTTTCAACGTTTTAGTGCTAATTCTAGTATGAATTTGGCTATGATAGTTTACTGATCATAAAAGAAGGATGAAAATATATATCATGTTTCATCGAAATTTAGATAAATGCCTTCAGATTTTGAATTTGTAAAGAAAACCGCACAGTCTGACCACAGAAAAATGTTTTGTAACTACTGAAACTTTACCAATGGAAAAAATAGCAAGGACGTGGCATTGAATAACCAATGGAGCAAACTGGCAAGAGCAAAGAGAAGTGTGGGAAATGTCAAATCTGCCTGAGATAACATGACAAAAGAAGTATGAATGACAAGCAGATTGCTGAAAAGAAAGCAGGCAAAAGACACAAGATAACACATTACGACTTTTACTCTATAAACCTCATAACTGAAGTGATATTCAGAATGCCTGTGACTTTGAAGTGATAAAAGACACAACTTGTGACTTTTATACTGTAGATCACAGAAAGCTGGCTTCAACTGGAATGATGAAAACAATTTTCTCCAATTTTGTCTGAAACGATCAAAAGGCAAAAGCTCTGACCTCAGTTTATATCATATATAAAGCACAGAATCTTTGGTTTGAAGTGAAATAAATTTTTGAAAAAGAGGATATATCTGTGCTTATTTGAAGTGATAAAAGATAAAGACTGTAACTTTTCTTTGTATTATAAATTACAGAATCTGTGGTTTCAACTGAAATGATCAGAAGAATATGTATTTGACAATTAAAGAACACTAACAAGTACCTCGTCTGTAAAAGATCCTTTTGAGAAAAAGAACACAATGATTCGACTCAAAGAAGATCCTTTCGAGAAAAAGAACAAGACGTTTCAACTCAAAGATCCTTCGAGTCGAAACATTGTGTTCTTTTTCTCCAAAGGATCTTTTACAAACAACCTACTTTTCAGTATTCTGTATTTTACGTTCAAGATCCTGCAGTCATACTTTATTTTATGTGACAATTACTCTTATCTCAAACTTGTGTTCTGACTACTACACTATAAACCTCAGAATCTGTGGCTTGGACAGACATGATAAAAAGAAATACCTGTGACTGTCTGAAGTATTAAAAGATTAAAAACTGTGACAGTGATGGCTTTGTTGCAGTGTTTATCATAAAGAAAAGAACTCGAGTGACAGATGGGACTGGCGTACAACATACTGCTTTTTGGATTTGGGTCACTTGGTGCCAAAAGTCCAGGTAAGAAGATCAATGTGAATGCAGGGACTGACCTTATCACCTGGTGGACCTTGAACTCCTCTGTCTCCGTCGTTACCTGGACGACCCTGTCAGACATGATGACAACGATGACAGTGTTCACCATTAGGATGAAGACGAGAGCAACAATATCACAAAACAAGGGCACAGAGATGAATATTGATGAGTAAACCCAAAGAAAGAGATAATGACTTTTTTTTCTTATATGTTCACATTTATCAAAAGAACCCTGGGAATTATTGTGATATTGTTTATTCATTCATAAAGAAATTTTTTTAAGAAAAAAGAGACAGACAGACAGACAGACAGACAGACAAACAGAGACAGAGACAAAGAACAAACTGTGGAACATAAAAACATGAATATTAACTCTACAGCTTGGGGTAAAGTGATGCCTCAAGTCTGACCGAAAATAAATTCTAAAAACACACACACACACACACACACACACACACGGATACACACAGACACAGACACACAGAGATA
>JADBJO010002512.1:255000-262500 GCA_016801955.1 Conus betulinus
TCCACATGGTTGTATTGTATAGTAAAGCATGTATTATGCAATACCATACTCACCCATGTGTTGATCAAGCATTGCATTGAAGTGTTCCACATTGTTGTAGTGTAATATATTGTGTATTACCATACTCACCATATGTTTATCACCATTGCCTTGAAGCGTTCCACATCGTTGTAATGCATTATGCAGTGCCATACTCACCATGTGCTGATCAAGCACCGCTATGAAGTGTTCCACCTTTATATTGCATGGTAACGTCTTGTTTTATATGCTATCATACTAACCATGTGTTGATCAAACATAGCACTGAAGAACTCAACATGGCACTTATTGCTCTGAAGTGTTCCACACAGTTCCATTGAATGACAAAGCATTGTATGATACACTACCACACTCACCATGTGCTGATCATGCTCAGCGGTGAAGCGTTCCACACAGCTGTATTGTGTGGCATAATATTATGTCATGCAGTATCACAGTCACCATTTGTTGATCAGGAACAGCTCTGAAGTGTTTCACGCAGTTGTACTGTACTGCATGATACTGTATTGTACTACGCAGTGCCACCCTTCACCATGTGTGTTGTTTCATACGGCGCTGTGAATGTGTTTCCACATACAGAAGTTACCACATGTTACAGTGTGGCATTGTCTTATACTTATACATACTCACCATGTGTTGATCCAGCAAGTACCATACTCAGTTACATGTGTTGATACAGCATAGCTCTGAAGTGTTCTGAACATACAGTTACAGTGTGGCATTGTCTTATACGGCAAAGTACCATACTCACCATGTGTTGATCCAGCATAGCTCTGAAGTGTTTGACATATGCTTACGGTGTGGCGTTGACTTGTACTATGAAGTACCACTCATCACGAGTTGATCCAGCATAGTTCTGAAGTGTTTGACATAGGCTTACGGTGTGGCGTTGACTTGTACTATGAAGTACCATACTCACCATGTGTTGATCCAGTATAGTTCTGAAGTGTTTGACATACGCTTATGGTGTGGCGTTGACTTGTACTATGAAGTACCATACTCACCACGTGTTGATCCAGTATAGTTCTGAAGTGTTTGACATACGCTTACGGTGTGGCGTTGACTTGTACTATGAAGTACCACAATCACCATGTGTTGATCCAGCATAGTTCTGAAGTGTCTGACATACACTTACCATGTGGCGTTGTCTCCTATTGTGAAGTACCACACTCACCATGTGTTGATCCAGCATAGTTCTCAATTGTTTGACATACACTTACCGTGTGGCGTTGTCTCCTACTGTGAAGTACCACACTCACCATGTGTTGATCCAGCATAGTTCTGAAATGTTCCACATACACTAACTGTGTGGTGTTGTCTCCTACTGTGAAGTACCACACTCACCATGTGTTGATCCAGCATAGTTCTGAAGTGTTCCACATACACTTACTGTGTGGCGTTGTCTCCTACTATGAAGTACCACATTCACATGTGTTGATCCAGCATAGTTCTGAAGTGTTCCGCATACACTTACTGTGTGGCGTTGTCTCCTACTGTGAAGTACCACACTCACCATGTGTTGATCCAGCATAGTACTGAAATGTTCCACATACACTTACTGTGTGGCGTTGTCTCATACTGTGAAGTACCATACTCACATGTGTTGATCCAGCATAGTTCTGAAGTGCTCCGCGTAGTTGCTGCCCTGCTTTCCTTCATTGTGACTCAGCTGCAAACATGTCAAAATTAGTCAGTGGATTGATCTGTCCACTCAGGGGCAGGCAGACACTGACACTGACAGAGACATTTATATGCATGAACACGCATGATTACCTATACACACAGACACACACACACACACACACACACACACAAACACACATGCATGCACAAACATGCATGCACACACATTAACACACATGTACTCAAGGAAACACTGACAAACAGCTGCTAAGATCCAGAGACTGAGGAATGTAGAGATGAGGATGGGAGAGAGACAGACTCAGTGACAGACGATTAAGTCTGTGAGACACAGCATGAGAATTAATAAGGCAAGAAAGGTATATGAGGACATGAAGAAAACTTGGTAGAGAAAGAAGGTAAGACAGATAGCAATACACTGACCGTAAGACAATGACAAAGACAACGAGAACAAAATTCAGCTGGTGACAGACAGGGTGTGTGTGTGTGTGAAGAGAGAAGGATAGGGGAGAGGGGAAGGGAAGCAAACCAAATGACAAAGTGAAAAGGAGGTCAGAGAATGAGGAAAAGTAAAACAGAAATTAAACTTAAAAAAGAAAAAGAAGAAAAGAGAGAGAGAGACAGACAAGACAAGACAAAATAACAATAAACATTTGTCTGAGAGAGAGAGACAGAGGGGGGGGGGGGGGGGGGGAGGAAGGAAGAAAAGACCAAAAAACTTTACAGTGCCAAGTCACCTACAGTGTTATGTCAAGACAAGTGATACACAGAACAAAACAAGGACACTAGCTCCAAAAAGGAATTTCACCCTTTCCCACATACTGTTGCTGCTGTGCGCGCATGTCTCATCCTACGTGAGCACACAACAGCGGCAGCAGCAGCAGCAGAAGAAGAAGAAGAGAGTACGAAAGACAGAAAGAAAGAAAAAAATACAACGAAAAGAAAGAAAGGATAAGGAGGAGTATGACAACAGAAAACGAGGGAGAAGAACATACAAATAAGAAGAAAAAGAAAAGAAGAAAAACAAGAAGACGAAGAAGAAAAAGATGGAGATGACAACGAAGACAAAAATGAGGAAGAAGGCATCAAAAAAGACGATAATGATGATGGAGGATACAAAGGAGAAGAAGAGAAAGAAAAAGCAGATAATGACAAAAGAAGAAGATAATCAAGGAGAACAAGACGAAGAAGACGACAAAGAAAAAGGGAAGACAAGCACAGGGGAAGCAACTCACTGGAATGACAAAGACGTGACCCGGGGGTCCAGGCAAACCGTTGGCACCAGGCACCCCATCCAGTCCTGACACACCCTGAAACAGCAGTCACTTCTCTGTCATTAGTGAGGGAGACAAGTGGTCAGTCAATGTGTGTGTGTGTGTGTGTGTGTGTGTGTGTGTGTGTGTGTGTGTGTGTGTGTGTGACAGAGAGAGAGAGAGAGAGAGAGAGAGAGAGAGAGAGAGAGAGAGAGAGAGAGAGAGTCTTTGTGTGTGTGCGCGCGCGTGTCTGTGTTTGTGCGTGTGCACATGCGTATGTGTGTCTGTGTGCATGTGTGTGAGACACAGCGAGGGAGAGAGAGAGAGAGGGAGGGAGGGAGAGAGAGAGAGAGAGAGAGAGAGCGTGTGTGTGTGTGTGTGTGTGTGTGTGTGTGTGTGTGTGTGTGTGTGTGTGTGTGTGTGTGTGTGTGCGTGCGCACATGTATGTGTGTGCATGTGCGTGTGCATGTGTGTAAGTATGTGTTTACACACGAATGCATATATGCACATATGTGAGAACTCGCTTGTGTGTGCGTGCATACATGCGTGCCTGTGTGTATGTGCGTGTATGTGTGCGCATGAGCTTGTATGCACGCATCCCAGCAAACAGGCATGTTTGTGCCATGTGTGCATGTGTGTGTGTGTGTGTGTGTATGTGTGGGCATGGGTAAGGGGATAGAGAGGAAGGGGCCTGGTGGAGTGGGGTGAACGGAGTTAGTCAGTGTATATTTGTCTTTGCACTTGACTCTGTGTGTAAATGAATGTGTGTAAGCACACAGATGCAAGTATGTATGATTTGCACGCATGGGCATGGCAACCAGGAACGACAGCACAAAAATGCCTCGCAACCAGCTTACAGTCTCAAACAAAAGCTTCTGCCTCAAAATGAAAATGCATCAAAACCAACCTTTAATCTCAAACAATATGAAAATACAATCAAAACTAAGAAAGGTTTTTTCTTTTAGAGTGAGAGCAGTCTGTACTGTTGTGGACTTGTAAATCAGTTAATTAAACAAATAAATGAATGGTGACAACCAATTCATTTCACAGTCCACAGTTGTGTCTTGTTAATCTTTTGATCACATTTGAAGTGTGTAAAGCATTCATTGACTTAAAACCAGCCAACCAACCGAATAAAAACAAAAAAAACCCCCAAACACAAACACAAAGCACACACAAACAGCGTGATTTTTCTTCTCTTAAGTTGAAAGTATACCAAGGTCTGTTTTGCAAATAAAAATAGGTAAATACAAAAAAAAAAAAATAAACAAACAAGCAATCAAGGTTGCTACCAGGGAAGCAAGTGAACAAGTCTGCGAAAAACAAAACAAACAAACACACACACACACAAACAAGACACTCACCTCAATCCCTTTGCCACCTGGAGGTCCAGGGATACCTCGGACACCTGGTGGCCCTTGAGGACCCTGTGAAAAGGGAGAGAAATTCCATACTGTGAACAAGACAGGGGACAGAGAGACACAGAGAGAGAGAGAGAGAGAGAGAGAGAGAGAGAGAGCAGGGGTGGGTGAGGTAGGAGAGGGAGTGGTGGGGTGGGGTGGAGGTCTGAAGAAGAGAGACAGACAGAGAGAGAAAAACACAGACAAAGAGATACAGAGGCTGTCTGAGAGAGAAGGGATATCAGAGAGAAGGGATATCAGACAGAGAGAGACAGGCTGAGGGATGAGGCGGCGACAAAGTGGAGGTGAGGACAGGGTGGTGGTGGTGGTGGGGAGAGGAGCGGTTAAGAGACTGTGAGATAAAGACAGAGAGAGACAGTGAAAAGGAGGGCAGAGTGACAAACACCCGGGAAGAGAGACAGAGAGAAATAAGACGAATACTGAGAAAGACAGACAGTGAGATACAAATGGGGAGAAAAAGGGAGAGAGACAGAAAGAACGAGAGAGCGACAGGACTAGGAGAGAATGGAAGGGAAGAGTGTGAAGAGAGAGAGACACACACACACACACACACACACACACACACACACACACACACACACACACACACACACACACAGATAGACAGACAGAGTGAAACAGAAGGGGAGGAAGAGGAGGAAGGCAGAGACAGAGCCACTGGAGAGCACAAAAAAAAAGAAAAAAGAATGAGTTCACAATATTTCTGAAATGTTCAAATGACGTCTGCATAAGAGGCTGAATTGTTTTCATACCACCGTAAACAAACACACACAACAAAAAAAACACAAAACACAAACACACACACACACACACACAAATGTTCACATGACGTCTGCACACACACACACACACGCACGCACATACCACCGTAACACATACACACACACACACACACACACGCACACACACACACACACGCACAAGCACACACACACACACTCGTTTTGGAAGCCGAACCCAATGGGTTCACACCCAAAGGGCTGACAACCACTTACAAATCTGTAGGTGACTTCCGTCATCTCAGCAGAGCCGTACTCCAAGGTCATCACTCCAGCCGTGCCGCCCTGCAACATCGGCACACACCATCACTAGACATCAACAGGGGAGTAAACACCTCGCCAACCTCTATCATGAAGTGAGTTATGTTATGTGCATGCACCTCTTGATCGTTGATCTTATGGTGCAGGAATACATGCCAGCTCGGACAGGTACTGTCCACCTAACATGATGATAGTCATCATCATCATCATCATCACCATCATCATCATCATCATCATCATCATCATCATCATCATCACGATCATTATCATCATCATCATCATCATCATCATCGTCATAATAATGATAGTAACAACAAAAAAAATAAAAAAACCCAAAATACTCATAATACCAACATTAATAATTGTATATATATATATATATATATGTGTGTGTGTGTGTGTGTGTGTGTGTGTGTGTGTGTGTGTGTGTGTGTGTGTGTGTATATGTGTGTGTGCATGTTTGTGTGTGTGTGTGTGTGTGTGTGTGTGTGTGTGTGTGTGTGTGTGTGTTTGTGTGTGTGTGTATGTTATGTGTGTGTGTATGTGTGTGTGCGAGTATGCAGAGACAGGGAAGGGGGGAGGGGGGGGGGGGGGGGGAGGAGGAGTCACTCTGTGTGAACTAATTCACATATGCTACACTACATCTGCTAAGCTACTAGACTATGATGCACAGAATGTACAATTGATGCATAAATAATGAAATCAAAATGAAAGGATTTAAAAAGCACAGGTCTCATGGATACAACTCAGCAGATGTCTGCACTTTGCATTGAGAGAGAGAGAGAGAGACAGAGAGAGAGAGAGAGAGAGAGAGAGAGAGAGAGAGAGAGAGAGAGAGACAGAGAGAGAGAGAGAGAGAGAGAGAGAGAGAGAGAGACAGAGAGAGAGAGGGAGACACAGAGAGAGAGACAGAGAGAGAGACACACAGACAGAGAGAGAGAGAGACAGAGAGAGAGAGAGAGAGAGAGAAGAGAGAGAGAGAGAGAGAGACAGAGACAGAGAGAGAGACAGAGAGAGAGACACACGCACAGAGAGAGAGACAGAGACAGAGAGAGAGAGAGAAAAGAGAGAGAGAGAGAGAGAGAGAGAGAGAGAGATCAGCCTATCTCTATGTGCGAACATACCATTCAGCGCTGTCAAAATCGTTTTTTAAAAAGCCTGTGTTTGACATGACAACACAGGATGTTTCAAGATGTTTCAGCTTCATGCTGCACTGTTGTTTGTTAACACCTATGATGTTTGGAACACCTTTTAATTTTGAAGTGCAGGTTTACTGGCACACCCGTTTATTTTGAAAAGCAGGTTTTACTGGGAATATAATTAGTTCTTCTGCATGTATGAACCATTTCAAGAGCCGTATCAAAATTCTCTCCACCCATCTCATTTTCATTAAATGATGGGTGGGCTGAGTCAAGCGGTTAGAACAGTAGATCTCAGCTTAAGTGTAGCAAGTTCGAGCCCCAGCAGCATCTGATGAATGACACATGAAACAGCGTTTTTTATGATCTGCTGATTCAGCATATGTGCAGACCTTCAGACGGCAACACCCGATTGTATGTGTGCACATTCGTTCACATACATACACAGACCTTGAAACTCTGGTCAGCATTCAGTCGGGTTACAATAACATGAAAATCCCTAGTGTGTACTGGGATACCTGGAGAGGACATTTACACATCTTCAAATTCCCCATCTGGCACAACAAGCACTCAAAACAGCAGCAACATCCTCCTTGTGTGTCTGTCACGACATGGCTATATCCTATGAAGTACAGAATGGGTTTTTTCTCCCCCCCCCCCTTTCTTTTTTTTCTTTACTTTAGTTTTTTCATGAGAAACACCCATTATACACTATTCTGATGTTCTCAGTGGGTCACAGTGCACCAGGGGACTGGCATCCTAAACATTCATTTTTGATAGCAGAGTGGCCTCCCGCAGCTGTCAGAATGGCTTTGTTTCAGCTATCACAATTGCTTTATTCAGCCTCCAGAATGGCTTTGTTCAGGCTACCAGAATGGCTTTGTTCAGGCTATCAGAATGGCTTTGTTTCAGCTATCACAATTGCTTTATTCAGCCTCCAGAATGGCTTTGTTCAGGCTACCAGAAT
>JADBJO010002512.1:267500-272500 GCA_016801955.1 Conus betulinus
GCCACCGCCACTGGACGATGATGACGATGAGGATGATGATGATGAGGACGACGACAATGATGTCGCATTGAAGAAGCGGGTGTAGGGTGAAGATGAGGTAAACACGGCTCCATAGGGGTGATACGTTGTACAGTCTGGGGTGTAGTTATCACACATGGTGGCTGCTGCATCTGGGTCGTCGGAGATGATCAGGTCTTGGATCAAACCCTGTGGAAATAGTACACACGGGTCAAGAGGCAAAGATATACCCATGATGGAAATTGATTTGAGGTGTCACTGACATAGCCACCATGCACAAGCATAGATGCTTATACATAAATACACTAAAAAAAATACATATATGTATGTATGTGGTTGCATACAAACCGCACATACACATAGTGAGAAGCCACACCACACACACACACACACACACACACACACACACACACACACACACAAACACACACACACACACACACACACACACACACACACACACACAAAGTAAAGGTATGTTTGCCAGTGCAGTGAATGTTGATTGCTTCACTGGCAAGACAGAGTGAGTGAATTCAAGATGTGAGGATGTATGTGAGAGCTCTTGTGGAAAGAAGACCAGGAAAGACACGAAAACTGCGGGAGCAGTGAGGGAACTCAGACAAAGAAGCTGGATCAGAATATGAGTCACAACAGCCTTTGATTTATCAGAAGAAAGGCGAAACGTCTCCACCAGCCTCCCCAATGAAACAAAAAGCAACAACAAAACAAATACCATCAACAGCAAGATCCAGAAAGAAACCTAACAAACCACTTGCCTGTATCCACCATTTTCCTGCCACCCCCCAAAATATACCTGTATCCACATGTGGAGGTTGGCTGTATGGTTCCTGTCCAATGAGTTGTTTGTGAACAGCCCAGCACTGCGATGCAGCATCTGAGCCACTAATTCAGATCCATTTGCAACGCGGTTCATAACCAGCCAAAAAAAAGTTTTAAACATTTTTCTGTTTTGTCTTGTATTTAGTGTGACAGGCAGAAACTGTAAGCGACAGTGATAAACAACCTTCCATTCAACATGACTGTGGATAACAGAGTGGCCGGGCCACTCTTAAATCAACAATTCTGATATCAGCGTAGAATATACAGCTGAGGCAAAAAGAGATTCAGACTCATGTGGCAGTGACTGTGGTGAGCTGGGCGCCATGAGGGGCGGTAAAGCATGGCTACGGGATGGGCTAGGGCTGTTGCAGTTGGGATTGGGGCGGGTCCAGACAGTGCTTGGTGAGCCCCACTGACCTGGCCTTGCTGCCCCTGAAAGTTCGGAGCAGACTCAATCACCTTTTTTCTTCTACCTCCCCCAAAGTTATCGCTCTGTGCGTAGTCACAGTCGCTGAAGGTCTAGCAACACAGCATGAGTTTTTGAAAATTGATGATGGAATATTCTAACGGATGTTAATGATTTCAAGGTGCACATCTATGACCCCAATAGTCAGTCATAGACAGTCACAACATACAGACACGTACACATCCAACTTCACCCACTGCAATATTTGGTCGCTTATTTTCCCCCCCAAAAAAAATCTGGTGTGATTTGAACATAACGCTTCTCTTTTCACAACTATTTTTTTTTTTTTTGTCTGAAACAATACCCCTACTCTAGAAAATTAATTTGGAAGTTTGGCGCAAGATACACGAAAAAAGTGGTGCTTGGGAGGTTAAAAACACACACGAGGCCTTTAAAGAAAGTGAGAATGCTCCTCAGCTTAGATTTTTTTTTTTAACAAAATGCTTACAAATAGTGGACTGGACGAACTATGGTAGCCTTCAGAAGAAAACACAACTAATATATACTATTCACAGTAAATCAGAAAAAATATGTTTAACAGATTTTGGTCAAAAGTACTCCCTAAATTAAAATGAAGATAAAAGTTAAGCTATAAGAAAAAAGAAGAAACAGCACGCTAGAGAATACCATAAAACAAAGAAAAGAAACAAACGTAATATCTTTAAACAAGAAACGAACGTATTATCTTTAAACAAGAAATGAAATACACATATTATGTTGAAAAAAAATAAGAAAAAAAAAGGAAAAAATGCAATGGAAATGATAACTGCACAAATACAAAATCAGGGCAAAAAAAAAGTTGTATTATTATTGTCAAGTGCTGGACAAAAAAAAAAGTGTTTTCATTACGACTGTAAAACGTTTGATAATCAGTGATAAATCTGTTTAAAATGAAAAGAATGCAGAACATTGCACTGCTATGATAAATCATTTGTCTGAAAATTGAGAATGCAGTCAGATCTTTTACAGCCATAAACATCCCCCCCCCCTCCCTTCGCCCCTCACTCACTTCTCCCCCCCTTCCCCACTCCCCAGCCCTTCATGATTAGTTTTTAAGTTGTCTTCATCACACACACACACACACACACACACACACATCACACACACACAATACATACACATACAACACACGCATACATACACATGCACGCAAGCAAGCATGCACACACACGTGCATGCACAGACACCCATACACCCTCGCGCTCCCCCTCCTTCCTCCATCTCCCCCCGCCCCACACACACACACGCACATCAGTCACACACTATCTCTTAGGCTACCAAGACATATACACACACATACACACACTCACCCCTCCACACACACCCCTGCACACACCAATGGACATCACCAGCCACTCACTCACTGCTGCCCCACATGTCCACAACAACGCCATTACTTACAGTGTACAACTCCTCCTCAGTCAATTGAAAGCCGACAAACGCTATGCCTTTCTTCATCGATTCTTGTGCAGGAAGGCTGCGCCCCAACTCGATCGTTCCACCACTTCGAACGCAGTCATGGTAGACCCTCATCTGATCCCCTTTCACGCTGATTCCCACACGATGCCACCTGCTGCTCCCGCCCCCCATCAAAAGATCAATGTTCAGTATAATGCTATCAATTAAATGACTCGATCTCTCGATACCTGAAGAAGAAATTTCTCTCTGTGTTTTTGCCTGATAAGTATGTGAACATAGCTGAACATTAAGACCTGGGAAAATTCAATATTCTTTTGTATCTATCTGCACGCCGAAGTTCTGTACCGAGGGATGTCAGACTCTTCCCTATGTTCCAAAGAGAGCCCTTGAAATAACTGAAGAGGGTTCAACACATGACCTACACTACTCATGTGCTGGCCACCTCTATGACTGAAGTGAAATCAATGCAGTAGAAAAAAATTAAAATGAAAAAATTCACTCAAGCCAAAAGGCACCATGGTCGCGTGGTCAGAACGCTTCAATGATCTGCCGAAGGTCCCTGGTTCGCATCTCACGAGAGGATTTTTTTCACTCTTTCCAATGTGAAGGAGGTGAGGAAACATGAGTGGAATTCTTTGATGTCCATGCAAAGCCATGCCAGCGAGTATAAAATGAATTATAATCCAAGACCTACAGTCACTGTCAAATGCAGGATTTGATTAGACTGAAACCATCGAGATTACTGTTCATCTAATGACCACCACTCGTCATCTATCCATTTCTGCAGATCATAAGGGTGCCACGACAGATACCCTTGGGTAGACTGGGATCTGCTCCGGTCTTCAGTCATGTGCAACAGTGCGGAGGAGTTATCACCAGTCCAATCAAATTATCTGTCCTAGACTACACCAGTCTGTGGAAATCCATCTTTGACCATGTCCAGTCATATGGTCTTGGGCAGAGAGTCCTGGCCAGACACCTGCCTGTAGGGGTCAAGCTTGCAGCATTGAATGACAGAATATACAAAATCTGATTCTGTGTCACATGATGGACTCTATAAAAGCTGATATCACAGTCATCATCTGTTAAATTATGGACCCTGTATAATCTGATTATACTACAGTCACCATAATTATGTCACATGACGGATTCTGAAAAAAACTCGATCTCTCGATACCTGAAGAAGAAATTTCTCTCTGTGTTTTTGCCTGATAAGTATGTGAACATAGCTGAACATTAAGACCTGGGAAAATTCAATATTCTTTTGTATCTATCTGCACGTCGAAGTTCTGTACCGAGGGATGTCAGACTCTTCCCTATGTTCCAAAGAGAGCCCTTGAAATAACTGAAGAGGGTTCAACACATGATGACACTACTCATGTGCTGGCCACCTCTATGACTGAAGTGAAATCAATGCAGTAGAAAAAAATTAAAATGAAAAAATTCACTCAAGCCAAAAGGCACCATGGTCGCGTGGTCAGAACGCTTCAATGATCTGCCGAAGGTCCCTGGTTCGCATCTCACGAGAGGATTTTTTTCACTCTTTCCAATGTGAAGGAGGTGAGGAAACATGAGTGGAATTCTTTGATGTCCATGCAAAGCCATGCCAGCGAGAGTATAAAATGAATTATAATCCAAGACCTACAGTCACTGTCAAATGCTGGATTTGATTAGACTGAAACCATCGAGATTACTGTTCATCTAATGACCACCACTCGTCATCTATCCATTTCTGCAGATCATAAGGGTGCCATGACAGATACCCTTGGGTAGACTGGGATCTGCTCCGGTCTTCAGTCATGTGCAACAGTGTAGAGGAGTTATCACCAGTCCAATCAAATTATCTGTCCTAGACTACACCAGTCTGTGGGAAATCCATCTTTGACCATGTCCAGCCATATGGTCTTGGGCAGAGAGTCCTGGCCAGACACCTGCCTGTAGGGGTCAAGCTTGCAGCATTGAATGACAGAATATACAAAATCTGATTCTGTGTCACATGATGGACTCTATAAAAGCTGATATCACAGTCATCATCTGTTAAATTATGGACCCTGTATAATCTGATTATACTACAGTCACCATAATTATGTCATATGACGGATTCTGAAAAAAAAACAGCTACAATATGGTCAACATGTATCAAATCATAACACACAGTAAAAACTTACAACAATTCAATAATGGTCATCATATGTCAAATGATGGGCCCTACAAAAAATGGTGCTACCACAGGCATCATATGTCAAATGACAGTAGT
>JADBJO010002512.1:277500-287500 GCA_016801955.1 Conus betulinus
CACGTGCGTGCTTGTGTGTGTGTGTGTCCCTCTCTGGAGAGAGAGAGACACACACACAGACAGAGACAGACAAACAGACAGACAGAGATAGGGACAGAGACAGAGAGAGACAGAGAAAGATAGAGAGAGAGAGTGAGAAAGTGAAAGAGAGAGAAGACAGAAAGAGAGAGTCTGAGAGAAAGAGAGAGAAAGACAAAGAGAGAGAGAGAGAGAGAGGCACAGACACATTCATTTCATGGGGAAATGGTCACAATCAGTAGCTCCCCCCTCCACCTACCCCCTCCCTCCCAGTCCCTGAACCTTCACTTCCTGAAACCTCTGTCTTCCACTGGAAGTGTTTCCCCAAACACTATCTTTTGGTATTCCTGCTGACCCTTTGTCACCTCTTCTGTTTCTAGAAGAGAGTTCTCTTTATGCTGTCTTAAATTCCTTTTTAACCCCTTTTGTGTCCATGAAAAGTGATGAGCCAGACAACTGAAGAGACTTCCCCACCCAGGAGTGCTTGAGCATGCACTCACAGTAAGCAGTACATGAAGCTGTGAGTGTCAACAGTTTTGCTTTGTCATTTTCTTTGTGAAGAGATGTTATTTGCACAATAAATGAGTATTGTATGTTACATAAATGATTTTTTTCCCCACCATGTTAGTGACTGATAATCTTTTATATGCAGTTCAAATTGACATCAAAATTACATACCACAATACTTTTGACACTGTTAATTTGATAGACACTTAAAAAAAAAACAAAAAACTAATTATATTTGAATCACTTTGGTGTTTAAAAGATGCATAAACCTAAATGAAGTGCTTTGTCACAATGCTTATGATGTTTGAATCATGATTATTTGATATATTACCACCCATTTATGTACATGCATATATCAAGACAAAAGGCAACTTAATTATAAACATGTGAAATAAAAAAGGCTTATTTCATAGTCAGAATGACTCTTTATAAAGAAAAACCATGACATGAAAATTTTGCAGTTAAACTCAAGATCTCCCTGACTCTCCCACGAAACAGCTTATGGACCTCTTCCTGTTAAGCGTTTCCTGGCTAATAATGGTGAAACCATCAGGTATGGCTGGTAAGTCAGGACCCTACGAAAGAGATCAAGTGGAAGCACCCTATTTCAGTCACCCCCCACAAATATCTAGGGCGCCAGTCATGGGTAACTCCTGCTGAGGTTCTACCTTGCTGGTGATGCCATGTCAGCTCACTCTGTTTCCCTCAGTCCCTTCCTCTCCCCTCCCTCTTTCCTCCGCCCATCTCCCCACCCCATGCCCCCCCTTCCCCCCCACTCCATCCTGTATCTAGTTCAAATTTCATGACACGGCACAAAAAGAAATTGGTTTCTACAGAGCTGAACTAAACATGCTCCCACACTTTATTCTAAAAAGGTGCTGAATATAGTCAAGCTGAACAGAATAATCCGTTTTCATAATTTTTTTTTTTTTTTAAACCTTCTTCATGCAGACATTCAACCAGACATTGATCATGTAGCAAATGCTGGGATTATGAGACTAGTATAACAGAAATTCTTTTTCATAACACTGATATAACCCTTGAAAATTTCAGTTTACACTCTGGCACTCTTCAATTTCTATTTTTTTGTCCTAATGATCTTAAACAATTAGAGATTCTACATTCAACCTTATGTGTTGTTACTATAAAATTATCTTTAACTGCAATGTAACAAATATAGGCTGAATGCCATCCTATATTAAACAAAAATTCTTGAAAAAGAAAACGTTTGTAACAAAAATATTGAGCCCTCTCCCAAAGAATGTCTTATTTAAAAACTGTTTTCTCTTACGATATTCAGTTGGTAAATAGCAAAGTGAAATATAAGATGATGTTAACATGCAAACCAAGCATGTTACAGAAAAAATGAACACGCAGCAATGTAACTGAAAGCAAGGGGAAATACAAAATAACTCACAAAACAAAAATCTCACCTAATAGCAGACAGCATGAATGAATCATGCTGACTACTATCGAGGGGAGCACTGTTTTGTGAATTCTTTGTAACACCTGAAGAACATTTATTTGTCAAAAATCAAATTGTATGATAAATCATCTTTTTTTGTTTGTTCTCTTGTAGTTCACCAAATTCGTTATACTTCACAAAACATTTCTACAGGTATTTGATGAAATGATTATGAACAGTCTGTGCATGCTCAGTGATACCTGTATTTCATACAACAGTTCATGAGATGCTCATGCTGTAACATGTCCATGTTTAGATGAGTTTACATTTACATCATGATGAGCGTTCAAATCCTACGGGGGGGGGGAGGAGAGAGAGAGAGAGTGAGAGAGTGTGTGTGTGTGTGTGTGTGTGTGTGTGTGTGTGTGTGTGTGAGAGAGAGACAGAGAGAGAGAGAGTCAGAGAGAAAGGCAGACAGGCTGTCAGACGGACAGACAGACACACTCCCTTCCCCAAATTCCCAACAGAAACAACAGACACAGTAACACTATGAGCTGTGGAAAAAAAAATTTTCAAAAAGTTTTCCCAGTGGTAGACCTATGGAAGAAACTCAGCGTGTGACAATCCAGTTGAACTGAGTCACAAGGCAGTGTAAAGTTCAGGGCTCCACCAGCCCGCCATGGCGAAGTGGTTAACATTGCGGACTCCCGGCTGGGAGGTCATGGGTTCAAATCCCATCAGATTCATGTGGGTTTTCTGCCCCGACCGGCTCCTATCCAGAGCTGAGTTTGTTGTGGACTCACTTGGGAAGACTGGGACCACACAGTCAAGTTTCATCCACTTAATGGATGCGTTTCTAAGAGTGTTGCTCAAATTTCCTGACCAACACTGCAGGTGCCTGTATCTCTCGGGCCTGGTTGATGCCAGAATATATTATGAAAGGAAGCGTAGAGTACAGCCCTGTCATGTAGTCTCAGACCGAAATGGAAATCCGTAGCATCATCTTAATCATCCTCATTCTCATTGATCAGCATTTAAAAAAAAAAAAAGGTCTCAAATTCTGTGCCCTTCATGCCCTGCTCTCGTGGTGACCTCAGTTTCGATGTCCTCTCCACGTCTGTGGCCTTGGTTTGGTTCCGTCGAGGTCACCGGTATCGGCCGAGTCCATGGGGGCTGTCACTGGACAGACGTGGTGGCGCCCTCTGGAGGGAAAGCTCACTCACGCCGGCTCCACGACTAAAGCATTATTGTTGTCAGTAGGGGGCTTAGTAGGTGGTGTCCTGCGTATGTTAGATCAGAACAGGTGCCACTGAACACCACTGAAGTGACTCGGCAACAGTGCAGTGTTTTTCTCCGTGGGGTTGCCTCTTGACGACTTGACATTGACTGCTCCCTGTGGATTGTCGGTGCCGGGGCTGCGGCGGCGGGCTGACCGGGCTGTGGCTGTGGACGGGGTGTCGGAATGAGCGGCGTGTGTGCACTGCCTCTGAGGTGGCGCCGAGGTTGGAACAGCAAAAAAAAAAAAAAAAAAAAGTTCAGGGCTCCATCCTCACACCTCAGCTGTGTTTTGAAAGCAGCCCATGTCAAACTTTGTTGTCAGGGCACGCCCAGAGCTGTACTTAGTATATCAACAATCGAACTGCAGATGTCTTTTTTTTTCGTCAGATATGCACATGCCCTCACCTTCAAGTATGCGTGCATGTATTTGTACTCACAAACGCACATGCACACACACACACACACACACACACACACACACACACACACACACACACACACACTTACCTCGTACACATATGTCCATGTACACACACACACACACACACACACACACACACACACACACACACACACACACTTCAAAAATACACACACACACACACACATAACACACCTTCATACATACACATAGAGGGAGGAAGAGACACACTGGGGATGGGGGGGGGGAGGGTAAAGGCAGGGAGGGAGAAGGAGGGGGGGGAGGGAGAGACAGAGAGGTTTAATTAATACATGTGTCTAATGCAGAAGATTAACACTGACAACCAGTAATGTATTAGGCCTACTATTTAGCGAAAGTGGAAAAAAAATCCACTTGCAGCTGTTACCCAAGATCTCTAGAAAAATGACAAATTAGCTCTGTGAAGTTACTGCTGCTGACTCGGTTAAAAGGGAGAAAAAATCCTGATATGTTGCAAAGCAATTCTGGAGGTTGTTCACCTGAATATTCGCCACTGAAAAAACAGTTGATAACCACTTATCTCTGTGTGTGTGTGTGTGTGTGGGTGGGTGGGGGTGTGTGTGTGGGTGTGGGTGTGTATGACAGAAAGAGACAGAGACAGACAGAGAGACAGACAGACAGACAGAGAGAGCCAGCCAGCCAGCGAGATACAGATATAGATGTTTATTTATAAAGGCCTGAACCTTCGACTATCATGACATATCATTTACTGAGAGAGAGAGAGAGAGAGAGAGAGAGAGAGAGAGAGAGAGAGAGAGAGAGATGCACACACACACACGCACATACGCACTCAAGCACCCTCACCTTGCACCCCCACCCCCACACATGTGCACATGCACACAAACAGACATACACACACACACACACACAAACATGCAGACACACATGTGCGCACATATACACATGCAGACAGAGAACAACAAACACACACACGCACGCACACGCATGCACGCACACGTGCACGCGTACACACACACACACACACACACACACACACACACACACACACACACAGCAGCAGACATTGACACAAAGCAGACAGACACAGTGAATGCACTTTGTGTGCTGCAGACAACTCCAGGACAGCAAAACACTTATTAGTTGAACTGATTTAGTTTTTTTTTGTTTTTTTTCTGCCAAGTCAGAAACACTTTTTTTCCGTTTCAAAAAGTGGTGGAAGGGAAACATTTCCCTGAGATACGAAGAAAGTACTGCATGGCTAGAGAAAAAAAGGATGTTTGAGGGGGAGTGAAAATGGGCATGGGGTTGGGGAGACGAAGGGGTGAAGATAGTTTGGAGAATAAAAGGAGTTGTAAGTTTGGGCTGATGCGAGTGATCGAATGTGTGTGTGTGTGTATGTGTGTGTGTGTGTGTGTGTATGTATGTGTGTGTGTGTGTGTGTGTGTGTGTGTGTGTGTGTGTGTGTATGTGTGTATGTGTGTGTCTGTGTGTATGCATTTGTGTGTATGCTCGCACATGTGTGCGTGGGTGCGTGCATGCATGTGTGTGTGTCTGTCTGTCTGTCGGTCTGTGTGCATGCGCACACATGTATGTTGGGGGGGGGGGGGGGGGGGGAAGGTGAGGGTGGGGATTGGGGGGAACGGGTGAGTCGGATAGAGAAGGGGGGAGGGAGGTGGGAAGGGATGTAGACACTCAGAGATACTGGTCTGAAAAAGAACCATTGGGCATCCCACTTACAGACCTAAAAACACCTAGGTCCGCATCAGTGCATGATCTGCCTGTTTGTGCACACAGATGTTGGAATGCGGGTCCTAAATGCAGGATGCTGCACTGTCTTCACCCCAGACCTTAGATCATGTTGTCTGTGATCATCACTGCCAAAAATCACAAGACGAGGCTACGGAGAAGCTGATAAAAATTTCACTGGTATTTTATTGTCCCAGCTCAGTATAGTCAAGCTGCGGCCGCTGCTCTTCGCCTGATAGAATGCTACAATTATACAGGCTTGCATAGGAATGGCGAGGGTGGGGATGTTGGGGTTTGGAGAGGGCTAAGGTCAGCACCATTATCATCAACAGCATCAAGCAGCATTGTCAGCAGCATACCACCACCACCATCAACAACACCACCAGCACCACCACCAAGAGAGATAACATGAAGAATTGAAAAACTGCAGGGCAATCAGCAAGAAGAAGAAAAAGAAAAGAAAGAAGAAGAAGAAGAAAAAAAGAAGAAGAAAAAAAGAAGAAAAAAAGAAGAAGAAGAAAGAGAAGAAAAGAAGAAGAAGAAGAAGAACAACAACAACAACAACAACAACAACAACAACAACACAAGATGAAGACGATGACAATGACAAAGAGAGAAGAAGAAGAAGAAAAAAAAGAAGAAAAAAAAAAAAAAAGAAAAAGAAAGAAAGAAAGAAAGAAAGAAGTCAAAGCATTACAAACACCTTCACAGCCATATCCACAGGAGAGAGCACGAATGCGTTTTGTTTGTTTTTTAAACAAACATACAACACACCACACCCAAAGCCAACAAAGCATGTTGTTTATCGTCATGAAGATTTCATGGACCAGTTCATCTCTCTCTCTCTCTCTCTCTCTCTCTCTCTCTCTCTCTCTCTCTCTCTCTCTCTCTCTCTCTCTCTCTCTCTCCCTGCCTCCTACACTGACTGAGGACAAAGAGCTATGCAGATTCTTACACTGAAATCTGTCACAACCTACTGTCATTGCATCTCCACCATCTACTGTTAAGGCACCCCTATGACCCACTATTACCTCCCTATAACTTATTGTCGCCGCACCCCTATGACCTACTGTCACAGTATCCCTATGAACTATGGTCATGGCACCCCTAAGACCCACTGTCACAACAATCCTATAACTCGGGGCACCCCTGTGACCCACTGTCACAACAATCCTATAACTCAGGGCACCCGTATGATCCACTGTCACAACAATCCTATAACTCAGGGCACCCTGTGACACACTGTCACAACAATCCTATAACTCAGGGCACCCCTATGATCCACTGTCACAACAATCCTGTAACTCGGGGCACCTCTGTAACCAACTGTCACAACAACCCTACAACTCAGGGCACCCCTATGACCCACTTTCACAACAATCCTATAACTCAGGGCACCCCTGTGACCCACTGTAACAACAATTCTGTAACTCTCGGGCACCCCTACGACCCATTGTCACAACAATCCTATAACTCAGGGCACCCCTATGACCCACTGTCACAGCAATACTACAACTCGGGGCACCCCTATGACCCACTGTCACAACAATTCTATAACTCAATGCATCCCTATGACCCACTGTCGCAGCCATCCTATAACTTGGGGCATCCCTGTGACCCACTGTCACAGCAATTCTGTAACTCATGCATCCCTATGACCCACTGTCGCAGCCATCCTATAACTCGGGGCATCCACTGTCACAACAATCCTATAATTCATGGTACCCCTATGACCCATTGTCACAACAATCCTTTGACTCAGGGCACCCCTATGACCCACTGTCACAACAATCCTTTAACTTGGGGCACCCTATGACCCACTGTCACAACAATCTTATAACTCAGGGCACCCCTATGACCCACTGTTACAATAGTCCTATAATTTTTGGGGCATCCCCTATGACCCACTGTCACAGCAATCCTGTAACTTAGGGCACCTCTATGTCCCACTGTCATAACAATCCTATCACTCGGGGCACACCTATGACCCACTGTCACAACAATCCTATAACTCAGGACACCCCTTGACCCACTGTCATAACAATCCAATAACTCAGGGCACTCCTATGACCCACTGTCACAACAATCCTATAACTCAGGGCACCCCTATGACCCACTGTCACAACAGTCCATAACTCAGGGCACCCCTATGACCCACTGTCACAACAATCCAATAACTCAGGGCACCCCTATGACCCACTGTCACTGTATCCATATGACCAACTGTCACAACAAACCTATAACTCAGGACACCCCCTGACCCACTGTCATAACAATCCAATAACTCAGGGCACTCCCTATGACCCACCGTCACAACAATCCAATAACTCAAGGCACCCCTATGACCCACTGTCACAACAATCCAATAACTCAGGGCACCCCTATGACCCACTGTCATTGTATCCCTATGACCAACTATCACAACAATCTATATAACTCAGGGCACCCCTATGACCCACTGTCACAACAATCCAATAGCTCAGGGCACCCCTATGACCCAGTCACAACAATCCAATAACTCAGGGCACCCCTATGACCCACTGTCACTGTATCCATATGACCAACTGTCACAACAATCCAATAACTCAGGCACCCCTATGACCCACTGTCACTGTATCCATATGACCAACTGTCACAACAATCCAATAACTCGGGGCACCCCTATGACCCACTTGTCACTGTATCCATATGACCAACTGTCATAACAATCCTATAACTCAGGGCACCCCTTGACCCACTGTCATAACAATCCTATAACTCGGGGTATCCCTATGCCCCACTGTCGCTGTATCCCTATGCCCCACTGTCACTGTATCCCTATGACCCACTGTCACGGCATGCCTATGACCCTACTCTCAAGGCATCCTTATGACCTACTGTCATGATATCCCTGTGACCTATTGTCATGGCGTCTCTAATAACGTACTGTCACAGTACCGCTATTGATCCACTGTCACGACATTGATGTGACCTATTGTCATGGCATCTCTAATACCGTACTGTCACTGTACCCCTATTGATCCATTGTCACGACATCGATGTGACTTATTGTCATGGCACCCCTGTATCCCACTGTCACGGAACCCCTTAATCCTACTGTCACTGCACACCCATGACCCCCTGTCATGGCTTCCGAATAGCCTTTTGTTACAGAATCCTTATGATACATTGTTTATGGGATCCCTGCAACCTATTGTCACAGCTTCCTTATAACCTGTTGTCATAGCATCCATGTAACCTATTGTCACACCATCTCTGTAACGTCACAGCATCCCTGCAACCGATTGTCACGGCATCCCTGTAACCTATTATCACATCATCATCTCTGTAACCTATTGTCACAGCATCCCTGTAACCTATTGTCACGGCATCCCTGTAACCTATTGTCACAGCATCCCTGTAACCTATTGTCACAGCATCCCTGTAACCTATTGTCACGGCATCCCTGTAACCTATTGTCACAGCATCCCTGTAACCTATTGTCACAGCATCCCTGTAACCTATTGTCACAGCATCCCTGTAACCTACTGTCACGGCATCCCTGTAACCTATTGTCACAGTTTCGTTATAACCTATTGTCACAGCAACCCTGTAACCTATTGTCGCAGCATCCCTGTAACCTATTGTCACGGCATCCCTGTAACCTGTTGTCACAGCATCTCTGTAACCTATTGTCACAGCTTCCTTATAACCTATTGTCACAGCATCCCTGCAACCTCTTGTCATGGCAGCCCTGTAACCTGTTGTCAGACCATCCGTGTAACCTGTTGTCACGCCATCACCGTAACCTATTATCACAGCATCCCTGTAACCTATTGTCACGGCATCCCTGTAACCTATCGTCACAGCATCCCTGTAGCCTATTGTCACAGCATCCCAGTAACCTACTGTCACGGCATCCCTATAACCTATTGTCACAGCATCTCTGTAACCTACTGTCACGGCATCCCTGTAATCTATTGTCACAGCATCCCTGTAACCTATTGTCACAACATCCCTGTAACCTATTGTCACAACATCCCTGTAACATACTGTCACGGCATCCCTGTAACCTATTGTCACAGTTTCGTTATAACCTATTGTCACAGCATCCCTGTAACCTATTGTCACAGCTTCCTCATAACCTATTGTCACAGCATCCCTTAACCTATTGTCACAGCATCCCTGTAACCTATTGTCACAGCATCCCTGTAACCTATTGTCACAGCATCCCTGTAACCTATTGTCACAACATACCTGTAACCTATTGTCACAGCTTCCTCATAACCTATTGTCACAGCAACCCTGTAACCTATTGTCACAGCAACCCTGTAACCTATTGTCACAGCAACCCTGTAACCTATTGTCACAGCAACCCTGTAACCTATTGTCACAGCATCCCTGTAACCTATTGTCACAACATCTCTGTAACCTATTGTCACAGCAACCCTGTAACCTATTGTCACACACATCTCTGTTACCTATTGTCACAGCAACCCTGTAACCTATTATCATGGCATCCCTGTAACCTTTTGTCACAGCATCCCTGTAACCTATTGTCACAGCATCCCTATAACCTATTGTCACAGCATCCCTGTAACCCATTGTCACAGCATCCCTATAACCTATTGTCATGGCATCCCTGT
>JADBJO010002512.1:302500-305000 GCA_016801955.1 Conus betulinus
TTTCTCTCCATCAGCTATTAATTGTGTGCACTTGTGGTCTCAAAACTTAACAAATATGGTGGACTCGTCCGCACGCAGTGACATCTTCCTGATCAAACTGAAACTCTGTGTGTGTGTGTGTGTGTGTGTGTGTGTGTGTGTGTGTGTGTGTGTGTGTGTGTGCAGGTGTGTGTGTGTGTGTGTGTGTGTGTGTGAGTGTGCGTGCGTGCGTGCGTGCGTGCGAGACAGACAGAGAGAGACAGACAGACAGAACAGACGTGCAGACAGACAGACAGACACTGAGACAGACAGAGAGACAGAGAGAGAGACAGAGAGAATGACAGACAGAGTGTGACAGAGACAGACAAAGAGAGGGAGGTGGGTAGGAAAAAAGGCAGTATAGTAGAGAAAATGGAGTACGTTGGGAAAGAGAGGGTGGGTTGGGAAAGGGGAGGGGGGGTGAGGTTGGACAGGCCTACGAAACGGAGGGAAGGGGAGGATGCAGGACATAGCGGTTGGAGAAGGTGGGGTGGGAACAGGACGGGTAAGGGGAAACAGGTGTGCCATCTGCTCTAGCCACATTAGTGGCATAGGCCTAATTTTCACACGCGGTTTTTTCGTTGAAATTTTCATGTCTTGTGGTACCTATGGGGCACAGAAACAGACTGACAAACGATGTACACATTTTCACAGTAGACTGGTTTCAGTATTGGACAAACTTACATCTCAATGATTTTATGACCCAAAAGAACCATGCTTCGTGGTTTAATATAAAAAATTAAAAAAAAAAAAAAAAGAAAAAAGACACACCACCAGCAGTCATGCCTAAACATACATGGAATTAAAGTAGAGCTCTAGACCTAGATCTTGCAACTAGTTTACTGATCTTTATCTTACCAACATGCTCGAAGAATCGAGCCTTCCCGTTCCCTTTTGTTTTCAATTTATTTCCCTCCGCTCCGCCTTCCCCCTCTCCCCACCCTTCACACACACAACACACACACACACACACACACACACACACACACAAGCGCGCAAGCGCGCGCGCGCGCGCACACACACCAAACAATTTAAACGTTAAGTAGATCTAGCTGAGTTACTGGAATTGGCATCCTACTTTTTCCTCCACGTTTCGAACTAACCTTAAATACAACACTGCAGAAAAACATACCTGTGGGAGGATAAATATCACAAGGAGCGTGACGACATGGTTGTTCATCTAGAATACACGCTGTGGAACGCACCACGATACCATCTCAGCACATGCAGCCACCTAAGCGCATTGCCATCTGCCATAGTCGTCTGCTCAGCCGGTTTGATCAAATAAGATGTCTCTTTGCGGTGCTCTCTCCCTTGGACGTCGCTGTCGGCATTCATTGAAGCCTTTCGACTCGAGCTTTTTTTCGAAAACACAAATGCATTGTTTTTGTTTTTGTTCTATATTTACTCATTTATCTGGGGACTCAGAGACAAGAATGCTACAGAATGAATCTGTATAAGGCTAGCATTATGTGAAAAATAGTAGAAAAGCACATACAGTGGAAACGTTCTTTCTTAATTTTTTCCCCCCAATTATTCATAGCCCAACGTACGTAAAGGTCTAAAACACAACTTTTGGGGATATCTCATTGGAAGGCAAAACACATAATCCATCAAAAAACAACAAAACAACACACACACACACACACACACACACACACACACACACACACACACACACACACACACACACACACACACACACACACAGACCTAACGAAATCAAAAAGGCCTCTGATTATATCATGTTCACGATCATACGTTTTCATATGATGTGCTTCAAAGACTGCTCTTAGTTCACAATAAACAAGTACGCTTACGGTAAATATTTACTTTGCTCTTGGTTTGTCTATCTATAGATATGTCAAAGATATAGTTTCATTAATAATATAATAAAATAATAATTTTCACTGTTTATTCTGGCTTTTCAAAATGTTTACTAGCACACTAAAAAAAAAAAAAAAAAAAAATTCCTTCTCTCTATCTCACGGATTAAACGAGTACTCATTGGCGAAGGAAGTTAAGAACATGGCGTTTGTCCTCTTTCAAATTGCATAAAGGGGCACACTGATTGCATGTTCGTGCTTATCAATCAACCAAAGAGAGAACCATCATAATGTTTGAAGAGCCATTAAAACCCTAACAAAATGATAGGCCTGCATATCTCTCTTTTGGTGTGACCTACTTCTTGCTTTCTTCAGGGTTTATATGATGATGATATGATATATGAGAGAGAGAGAGAGAGAGAGAGAGAGAGAGAGAGAGAGAGAGAGAGAGAGAGAGAGAGAGAGAGATTCCTACGGGGACGGGACGAGCGAGCACTTCCATCGCCGCTTTTTCTCCACCTTGAAAGAGGAAACTGAGACCTATATATTTCTCGGTGTGTGTGTGTGTGTGTGTGTGTGTGTGTGTGTGTGTGTGCGTGCGTCCGTGCGTGCGTGCGTGCGTGCGTGCGTGCGTGTGTGTGTGCGCGCGCGGTTTG
>JADBJO010002513.1:5000-17500 GCA_016801955.1 Conus betulinus
CTAAACTTTATAGATGCCAGTTTTTTTTTCTTTTGATGTGGTGACAGATAGCGAGAGTGAACCACTGGAAGAGGTACTGCTGTACATTCTGCGGTGCTGTTCTTTCATTAGGTATTTTCATATCTCTTGGTTGAATTGAAATTATCTCAAAAGGACTTTTTTAATTTTTTTCTAAGGAAAATATATCAGAGCGAAGTTATCAGAGTGGTCGGTGCACTTAAAAACATGGCCTGGTTTTATCCCACTGAAGGACTGCACTACATTCTAAACCGTATGAAAATCTAAACGTTTTCCCTCGACAGGAGTTATTTCTTGGTTTTGTTTGTGTATTGTTGTTTGTTTTTTGTTTTGCTTGTTGTGTTTGCTTGCGTCTGTTTGTATTTTGATACGTGTTGGCGCCCTGGAAATTCTCTCTGTGGTTGCTCGGGCTGCAGTCAAACAGATACTGTCAGTGCCAGTCTCCAATACGGCCATTTCAGTTTGGTTTCTTGTAAAGTAATTTATTTTTTTCTGAAAGCACTACACATTTGTCGCTTGGTGATTGTCATTCCGGTATGCCCAGACTTTGTTGTTTTTCGCGATATATCCGGACGAGCACAGATTGATAAGACCTCCCTTCATTCGTGTCCAGCCATTCAAACTCCGATGATGTCTGGAGCTGCTGTTTAACATTTGAGAAAGACGTGCGCCCGGGTGTGCAACACACACACACACACACACACACACACACACACACACACACACACACACACATGCGCACGCGCGCGCGCGCTCACACGCAGACACACGTGCGTGCATGCGACCGCGCGCGCGCGCGTGTGCGCACACACACACACACACACACACACACACACACACACACACGCGCGCGCACTCATACACATGCGCGCGCGCGCGCGCACGCATACACACACACGCGCGCGCGCGCGCGCGCGCGCGCACAGTGTCCTGACCGTTTTCTGTTTTTCGTTTCACGTGCTATATTGACTTCTTGCGTGACATTTTTGCTTCGGAGTTAACTTTCGTTCAGCTCCCTGTATTATAGATCAAGAAACAGGCTGCCGTATATGCGGCCCCTGACTCACCGTTTCATTTTGGAGGTAGTCAACACCATACACTTTCCTTTTACAGTTACCAAGTTTCTTGACGTGGTTGAGTTAGCCTGTCTTTCGGAGTTCTTCAGGCTTTGTGCTGTTCGCTCTTTCTGAGTGTAACCAAAAGTGCAGCTCAATGTTATTTCGTTGCCGTTACGTGAAACACTTCGCTTGTGATACTGCTCTGATGATTCAGCAGTTTCTCAATGCCGCGATTTCTTTTGTAATACCACTGGTAGTATTCAACAATATTTCGTCGTCGAGATTTCTTGCACATCCGTCAAAGTATTGTTTTAAAGCTGATTCGGTATAGACCCTGTGTAGAGAAGTGACACCCGATCCAGGTTCGGTGTGAGGTCATGTTCAGATTGAGCGTCAACACTCACCAAGGTGGCAGGGCAGACGTCAGCACTCTCCAAGGTGGCAGGGCAGACGTCAGCACTCCAAGGGTGGCAGGACAGACGTCAGCACTCTCCAGGGTGGCAGGGCAGACGTCAGCACTCTCCAGGGTGGCAGGGCAGACGTCAGCACTCTCCAGGGTGGCAGGGCAGACGTCAGCACTCTCCAGGGTGGCAGGGCAGACGTCAGCACTCTCCAGGGTGGCAGGGCAGACGTCAGCACTCTCCAGGGTGGCAGGGCAGACGTCAGCACTCTCCAGGGTGGCAGGGCAGACGTCAGCACTCTCCAGGGTGGCAGGGCAGACGGGATAACCGCAACAGGAGTGGGGCGGGGAAATGGACGGGATGAGAGGGAAGGTAGAGGGTGTATCAACACCACACCAATACCACCAGAACATCAATACATGAAGCCTCAGGTGTATGCAACACTACACCAATACCACCAGAACATCAATACATGAAACCTCAGGTGTATGCAACACTACACCAGTACCACCCAGAACATTAATACATGAAGCCTCAGGTATATCAACACCACACCAGTACCACCAGAAACATCAATACATGAAGCCTCAGGTGTATCTGAACTCGTCTTACAGCAGCCTAAGTGCTTTACCCTGAGTTTACTATATAACGGGGTGGGTATGAGTATTGATGGAGTTCCTGATGCAACTGTGCTCAATCACGTTGATTAAAGAAATCGGCCTTTAGAAAAATTGTTTTGATCCATGCGAGTTTTGGTCTCGATATTAACAAGTACTTTTATATATATATATATATATATATATATATATAATATATATATATATATATATATATATCTATGCTTCCGCCGTCATAATGGTTTACGTCTGATCCACTCAAAATAGATCAATTTAGATAGATACCGCTTATAACTCTTTATAAATGCCCCACTTTTGCCCCTGTTCCCACTCACATAGGATATTCTGGTACTCA
The DNA here is from genome assembly GCA_016801955.1 of Conus betulinus. Lineage (NCBI taxonomy): Eukaryota > Metazoa > Mollusca > Gastropoda > Neogastropoda > Conidae > Conus > Conus betulinus. The sequence goes on from JADBJO010002513.1 coordinate 7,450, forward strand.
CCACAAACATTTTTTTTTACCTATTTCCTTTGCTTCTCATTTGCATACTTTCACACCATGTACCAGGGCATTGTACTTGTCAGTCCAGTGTTCCCTCCACTCCTTACTTTTCCAGTTCACTCCTTGATGTTGTCCAGAGACCTTTCACTGCGTGGTATAACCATGCTGTGGGACATGACGAGAGTTCACTCCTTGATGTTGTCCAGAGACCTTTCACTGTATGGTATGACCATGCTGTAGACATGCTGAGAGTTTCACTCCTTGATGTTGTCCAGAGATCTTTCACTGTGTGGTATGACCATGCTGTGGACATGATGAGAGTTCACTCCTTGATGTTGTCCAGAGATCTTTCACTGCGTGGTATAACCATGCTGTGGGCATGCTGTGAGTTCACTCCTTGATGTTGTCCAGAGACCTTTCACTGCGTGGTATAACCATGCTGTGGATATGCTGAGAGTTCACTCCTTGATGTTGTCGAGAGACCTTCACTGTATGGTATAACCATGCTGTGGGCATGCTGAGAGGATGGACATGCACCACCACCAGTCTCCATCTCCCTCCACTGCTTCCTGCTTCGTCCACTGCAGTTGCCTTCTTTAAATATTTCATGGATTTGAACCCGAGGCCCTTCAGTTTCTCCCCCCCCCCCCCCCCCTCCCCTAGTTTCATGCTCCAGCCTTCCATTACTGTCCATACGCCCTGTTACCATTATGTTATTCACCATGGTTCCATGTTCCTCAGTCACTTATGTCATGTGGGGTCTTTTCCCACTAAACCTCCAACCTTGTGAAGTCCTGCAGTCCCCCCCCCCCCCCCCCCCCCTCCCATTCATTCTTCTCTGCCACTAGCACTTCCTTTTACACACTGCTAACCTATTGTCATTTCCATTGTTATCCCTTTACTTTTCTTTAGCGGTGTTGAACAGTAGGATGGACGTACCATTTACAACTAATCGAGTTGTCCCCTCCCTATCCCGCCCGTTGTTTATCATTCTTATGTTTTTCTTCCCTCCATCATTCATTCTCTGAAACTCCTGTCCTCCTCCAGAGCATCATTCATCAGTTTCATGATAATTTTATCTTCTCCTCACACCCATTGATCTTCGTTCTACTTGTCTTCACTCGTCCACCATTCATCCTTCTCACGTCCCCAGTTCCCGTTCCGTCTGTCAGTTACCATTCTCGTATTGCCAGTTCAAAAATGTGCACAACATGTGGAAAAAAATAAAAGAAATCAAGAATAATTTTAAATTCTGAGTGTATCCTGTTAAATTAAGAAGCATTGTTGTCATGAGATCTGTTGACAAAGCGTAGGCATTTATAAGGCATTTTTGCATAACAATGTATTTTCGAACCGTCTTTTTCGGATAATCAAAAGTTGAAGACAGAAAGATGAGACTATCTGTCATCAAAGACAAAAGACTGTATCACATACATTAAAGATCAAATTCATGTATCACGTACATCAAAGACCAAATTCATGTATCAAATACATCAAAGACCCAATTCATGTTTAGAGAACATTTTGAAATTGTTCTTTTCGTTTACAAATATTGTTGATCTTTTATGTTGTTAAAAAAAAAATGCTGGAAGATCGATTTTAAGAAGCTTCTGGGAAAAAAAAGAGAAAAAAAATCTCTCGTCTCTCTCTCTCTCTCTCTCTCTCTCTCTCTCTCTCTCTAACTCTAACTCTGTGTGTAGTGAGTGAGTAGTGTGGTGTGGTGTGGTGTGGTTTGTGTGTGTGTGTGTGTGTGGTGTGTGTGTGTTCAAACAGTACGTAGTCTTGCAGTGCGCGCGCGTTGAAAAATTTGAATATGTACATGTGCCTGCATAGGTGCGTATGTTTGTATAAGTGTGCGGGCGCGCAGCGCGCGTGTGTGTGTGTCTGGTGTGTGTGTGTGTGTACGCGCGCGCGCGCGCTGTGTGTGTGTGTGTGTGCGTAGTTGTATATGTATATATTGGTGCGTGTGTGCGCGCGTAGCTAGCTGTCACTGGTCAGTATGCGTTGCGCGCGCGAGGCAAGCGCTTCCGCTTGTGTAAATATATATATATAGAGACGAGAGAGAGAGAGAGAGAGAGTTGTGTGCGCGTACGTGCCCTTTGTGTGTGATGTGTCCACGCGCGCGCGAGTGTGAGTGAGAGAGAGGAGAGTAGGGTGTGGGTGGGGGGGGGGGGGGCAATGAATCAGCATTTCGTGCATCCATGTGAATGGTGTGTTTGTGGAGTGACAGTACGGGGGATATAGATGGGGAGGGAGAGGTGTGAGAGGGACGGGGGCGGGGACAGTATTGGTTTGCCATTGTTCAAATTAAACGTATTGTACTTGAATGACTTCCAGCACTATGCTTAGACACATGATTTTTTTTTTTTTTTTTTCTTTGTGTGTGTGTGTTGTGTGTGTGTGTGTGTGTGTGTTTGTGTGTGTGTTTTGCACAGTGATGGGAATAAGGCTAAAAATGGGTGTCAATCGCGGGTTCTCTAAAACCCCCCCCCCCCACCCTTGTCTCTCTCTCGCTATCGTCCTGATGTCTTGTCTCTTCCTCTCTCTCTCTCTCTCTCTCCTCTCTCTCTCTCTCTCTCTCTCTCTCTCTCCCTCTACATTGCCCTTTTCTCTTTCGTGTACAATCTCTTCTCATGATTGTTTAATGTCTTGTTGCATTGACTTTGAGGGTCATATATGTTGCTGTACTATTTCTATTGTAGAAATACATTGCCATATTCATTGTAAAAGCTTACAACAACAAATAACTTGCAAAAACTGCTTTAAAATTTGAAAATTAGTACAATAAGTGAAAGATGTATATCGCAATTTGTTTTAATCTGGTGAATCTGAATGTGTAAGAAAGTTGTAAGAGTCGGCAAATCTTGTCATCAATGTCAGAATATCCGTGCCATTCAGTGTGTCATTGTCATTACTGGTTGTGTGTGCTATCCTACTTAGGACCGATCACTAAGGTGCCATCAAAAGACAGGCCTGTGGTTAATATTCATACGACATTTCCATCGAGATATGACCTACCTAAGGTGCCATCAGAAGACATGCACAGGGTATACGACATTTCCATCTAGACACAAAGGCAAATCTAAGACGATGAAAGTAATAGATTATGCACAAAATATTTATCAACTGGATCATGCATTATACATGTACATAGGATGAAATATAAAGCAATGTAAAGAGACCCACCGGATGTGTCCACCCCGCGCAGCAACACAATCGAGACAGCGCTGCCTCATGGAGTTGATGGTGTTTGCGATGACGGCCTGGGGGGGATGTTTTCCACTCCTGTCGCAGGACGTGCAGCAGCTGTTCCCGATTAGCTGGACGTGGGCGGTTTGCATGGACTCGCCGGCCAAGTTCTCCCCAGATGTTCTCGATTGGATTGAGATCTGGACTGTTCGCAGGCCATGCCATCCTGGTGATCCCAGCTTCCTGAATGAAAGTGTTGACAGCCCTGCAGCGGTGTGGTGTGGCGTTGTCATCCTGGAGGACAGCTTGGGGTCCGATCTGCTGGAGGGTCGCTGTGACCAGAGGCTGTAAGATCTCCTGCAGGTAGCGCTGCCCATTGAGCATGCCCTCCACATGGTAGAGAGGAGTCCTGTAGTGTCGGCTGATGCCTCCCCAAACCATAATGGAGCCACCTCCAAAAGCAGCCGCCTCCTGGATAGCATCATCTTGCAGCTGCTCCTGTGGGCGCCGCCACACCCTGATGCGGCGCCGTCTTTGGGGCTCACCATGAAGCGCGATTCGTCGGTGAACAGGACATGGCCCCAATGAGCACGAGTCCACCTCAAAATGGTCCTGGCACCAAGCAAGTCGGCGTGCCCTGTGACCTGCAGTCAGCATGGGCTTCTTCACCGGACGCCTGGAACGCAAGGCGGCGGCATGTAGGCGACGCCGAGTGGTCTGCCCGCTTACTGCTGTGTGTGGTGGAAGCACGCAGTTGCTGACTCAAGGCATTGGCGGTGGTTGTCCTCTCTCCGAAGGGCCTGTCTGCAGAGGTACCGGTCCTCACGTTGTGTGGTTTTCTTGGGACGCCCTGGGCGTGGCCGTTCCTGGACGGTGCCTGTGGTTGATGGCGCTGTCTCAGACGGATGATGACCGAGTGTGACACTTGCAGCCTTCTGGCCACCTCTCGGACGCCTACTCGTCCTGCAGCCAGGCGATAGCTCGGGCACGATCGAAATTTCTCAACTTTCGTCTCGCTGGCATGTTGGTGTGTTGTGCTTCAGAACGGGTATTCGACGGCTTTTATGGCCATTGTGGTGAGCACAACGCACTCCCATACCTTCATGCTGTCACGTGCATCAGGATTTTCACCTGTAGACAGTTCGAGTCAGTGTGCACGGATTGCTGACAAAACAGCTTGTTTTGCCAAACAAGAGCACTTTTCTGCACGCTCAGCTGGCGAACTGTTCTTTCAGAATAAAGCGTAAATTGTCAAAAGCTAATCGTTTTGTTTTATTTGAAGTCTTTTTTATCTTGATTACAGAAACAAAAGTATTCGTAGACTCTAGCAACGAATATCTGAAAAGACCTAGACACCACGCCGTCTCTCTCAGCCAGTCAGAAAGTATAATAAGTAACAATTGACAAAAAATGCAATGTTGTTATTTCAGTGTGTTTAATGAGGTTTAAGAACAGTGCCTGTCAGGCCTCACTGAGGGAACCGACTTTTCAGATTTTCTGATTTATTGCTGCACACCGACGAAAGGCGAAAAAACATCACATTTAATCATCTGAGAAATATGATAACGTAAAAATTTTATTTCCGAGACTCGAGAAACATGTTTAAGCCGTGTATTCAAATCATTAAAAAATATGTTAGACAGAGGGCTCAATCCTGTAATCTCGCACACGTTCTGGGTTAAAAAAAAATCATGTTAAAATAAAATACTTAAATTTGTTCTTGTGTCACTCGATTCAACGTTCTTTGTCCCAGGTCCGTGTGAGTCAATGGGGCATCGCACTGAAGAACTGTTTCACCTAGACTCCTCCAGTTCTGTCGGTTGTGTTCCGAGGCCTGGTCTATACAGATGTTTCCCGGTCCATTCGCAATGTTGTCAGTCCATGTTTTCTGTCTTCTATCTGGTCTCTCTCCTTCAACACTTTCCTGGATGATGACTTTAGCGGGGCCGTTGGATTCTTGATTGACAAATCCGACCCAGTTTCTTGGCTTTGCTGGTCTGGCGCACTTGTTCCGTGGTGACATAATCAGATATATGATGTATAGCATCGTGCAATTTGACATTTAATTTCTATGACGGGGTTCGTCTTTCTTCCAGGTCAATGTCGCGTCTGTATCATAGCCATATGTAGAGTGCCAGATTTTGTTGCAGATGGCAGATTCATATCACGCTGCTGCCTTTCCGTCATATTCAGGTGTTCTGCAGAGATATTGAAAACGCTTGCAGCTTTGCCAATTTCAGCGACTTTCATCGATCTTCTCGATCCTGCTATATGACTTCCCTCGACAGAGTGTTGGAAAATCATCTCCATTCGATGAATCTGAACTGTTCTGCCGTGACCTTTCTGCATCAGTCTCGAGTTCGCTCAGTCAGTTCATCCATTTCACGATCTTTTCTTTTCTGGTCCCAGGCCCATCATTCATTTAACATTCTGGTGTTCTCTTCTTCCCCTCCGATCCATCGTGGATTTTTGTCTGGTCGTTGTCGTCGTCTCCCTTCGACCGTCATTCATGACCACGTTCTCTCCACTTTATCTCCCAGTCCCACCGGTCATGGGTTCTGCGTGTTGCACATCTGTTCCTGTGTGTTCATTCCTCCTACACGTACTGCTCATGCCATCTCGTCCATCAGTCGTCATTCTGGGTCTTCCTCTCGTGTCGTTCCACCACCTCTCCTCTCTCTCCGCTCCTCATCTCTCTCTCTCTCTATCTCTCTCTCTCCTCGGTCTCTCTCGTCTCTCTCGCCCAACTCACTTTGTCTCAGAGAGAGAGAGACACACAGAGAGAGAAGAGAGAGCGAGGGGTCACGCACCGGCCACGCGCACCACACACACACACACACAACACACACACAATCACACACACACAACACACACCCACTAACATGCACTAACACACACGTGCACACGCACACTAACACACACACACACACACAACACACACCACAACACACACACACACACACACACACACTCACATCCAACACGTGCGCTGCCCGAACACACACACACACCACACACACACATCACACACACACACACACCCAACACACACACACACGCACATACACACGCACGCACGTACGTACTTACAACACACACACAACACACACGCGCGCGCGCGTGTCGCGATCTATTACGATAGAGTCCAGTAATGAACGCTTTCCAACATCTCAAATTTCTGGTACCACTACTAGAGTAAGTGAGAAGAGAGAGGCACCATCGTTCTTTAATTCTCTGTCGTCATGTATTTTTTTTGTGAATAACTGATCAATTTTTTGATTACTGTATATATCTTCTCAATTTATTCTATGCAGTCTATGTACAACCTAAGCAAGTTTGTTGCGGCTTGTGGATATGCCTATGATGTGGTAATAACAGTATTACCAATGGAAAGTTTTAGGCTTCCTCCTTTCACATCTACAAATTTACCTGTGTTAATTGAAATCAGGTGCCACACAGAGTTTGCAAAACAGTTACCCGACCCCCCCCCCCCCACCCCACCCCCCACCGCCCCCTACATTCACCACCTATTTCCCGCAAATCTTTTTTAGAGGAGAGTCCTGTTTTTTGTTCACCTATGTTCTTTTCATTCTTGGAACACTGTATTTGAATTTTCTCTTTTTTCGTTGTTTTTTCAGATTTTTATTCTTCATTCCTTCTTTGTCTTTCGTACACTCGTGTGCTTGTTCGTTGTGTCTGTTTAACATTCGTTTAGTTTCTTTTTCATTCTTTGACACACTGTACGTGAATTTTCTTCTTTCGTTTTTTTTTCAAATTTTTATTTTTCATTCCTTCTTTCTTTGTTACACATCGTTTGCTTGTTCGTTCGCTCATTGTTGTTTTCTTCGCGCGTTTGTTGGGTCGGTCGGGGATCGAACGGTCTATCGTTCTGTCAGTCAGTTGAATCGTTCAGTCATTCGTTTTGTAAGTTTGTTCGGTTGGCGCTGATTCAGTCATCTATTCGTTCAGTCGGTCAATTGATCGTTCGGACATTCATTCGTTCAGTCGGTCGTTCAATCCTTCATTCGTGCACTCGGTTCTTCGTTCATTCAGTCGGTCTTCCGTCATTCTGTTCAGCGTCGGTCGTCAAGTCATTCATTCGTTCAGTCCGTCATTCGATCGCGCATTTATTCATTTGTTCATAATCGGTCCTTAAGCCTTTTCATTTCGTTCAGTCGATCAGTGGGTCGTTCAGTCATGTCACTCGGTCATGTCAGCCGTTCAGCCATCACCATTCTGCAGTGCTGTCAATCGGTCCCCAGTTCATTCAATCATTCGGTTAGTCGGTCGCGATTTATACTTTTCGGTCAGTCGGTCATGCAATGAATCATTCACGTCGTGTTGTCTTAGTCGTTTCGGACATTTATTCGTTCGTTCAGTCTGTCTCTCAGCCATTCGTTTCAGTCGATCAGTCGGCGGTTCATTCGTTCATTGTTTTAGTAGCGGTCGGTCAGACCTTTAGTCGGTAGACGTCGATTTTTTCATTTATTCATTCGATCAGTCAACCAATTCACTCATTTATTCGTTCAGAGCGAGTCATTCGGACAAGTTCGTTCATTCATGGGGGGGGGATCGTCCAGTTCAAAATGAGGTCGTCAAGTCTCCTTGTGCGGCTCGTGCGTCGTGTGCAAGTCACACAACTCGTCACCACCACACACACACACACACACACAACACCCATACCGCGCGGCGCGCGCGCGCACACACTCATTCACTCACTTCATTTGCCACACACAAAAGTGTGCGCGTGCTTGCGTTTCTCGTCACACCCACAACGCACACCACACACACACACACACCACACACACACCACACACACACACACACACACACCACACACACACTGGGCTCGCACGAACGCAATCACAAATATAAACATGCTCGCGCACGCACTCGTAAACACAATGGGCGTGCGCTCTCGCTTGCGAGCAGGCAGGCACACAAAGAAACAGACAGACAGGACAGGCAGATACATACACTCGCTTAACACATACGGAAAAACACGCACGGAAGTGCGACCCAGACCCACGGAGGCACGCACAGATAGACGCACGAAGCACACGCACATACATACACATACACAAGCGTGCACGTCGTCGCGTTCACACATGCGGCCGCGCGCGCGCCACACAACACGCACGCAAGCGCGCACACACACACACACACACACAATCACCACACACAACACACGTACGTACATAAATACATACATACACGCGCACTCGTGTTTACACTCACACACACGCACCACACCAACAGGCGCGGGCGCGAGCAGGTGCAACGCAAACAACATTGATCACGAACACAAACGTTGCGCACGCATCGTACACACAAACGCGCGTCCAGGGGAGCTTCCGAGCAGGCAAATGTGCGCGCGCTACAGCACACGCGCCCGCGCGCACACACACGCCACGCAAACACACACACACACACACACACCACACACACACACACACACAGAAAGAGAGAGAGAGAGACAGGGCATTTACACCGAAAAAAAATTTTTAACGAAGTTGGATGTGCCTTTTGAGATGTGTTTTAAAGCGATGTGTGTGAAGGTTTTTATTTTATATTTATTTTATGTATTCATTTTTTTGAGGATACTGTGAATGATTTTAACGAGGTGACAGCGCTCATATGGCCCTTTGCGGTCGGCTGGGCTATTAGCAGAGATTCCCTTACACCTTACACACCCACATAACGCGCGCGCGCCCCCACCACGCTTGAAACATGCACGCAGGTGCGGCGCATGCTCCCGCGCGCGCGCGCGGCGCGCGCGGCGCACGCCTCCACATACATACACATGCGCCCCGTGCGCGCGCACACACACCAACACACACACCCAAACCAGCACCGCGCGTACGCACGAGCGCAGTCACGAACGCGAACATACTCGCGCACGCACCACATGCACACAAGCGCATTTTTCTTTCCTCTTTTTCCCAGAGTAGGCGGGCACAGAGACACAACACACACAGCACGTAGATGTGAAAGTAAACGGAATACACTCCCACGTCCCCCCCCCCCCCCGTGCGCGCGCGTTGACTCCCCTCACGGAGGCAAGCACGGATATACCCACGCAGAATACAAACGCACACGCAGACACACACCGCGTCGCGCGCGCAGTCGTACGCGACCTGCACACGCACAACCCTCCCCCCCCCGACACACACACAAACGCACCACTCACATACGCACGCACTCTCCACACGGACGCGCGCGCGCGCGCGCATGTCCACACGCTGAAATAAACACGCACGCAGGGTGCGCGCACGCTCCTCAGGAGTGAACGGAACACCACGATGCACGAATGCAAAACACGCAAACACACACCACACGCTCGCGCGCGCACTACACACACACACACACACACGCGCGCGCGCGCGCGGCGCGCCGCGCGCGCGCGCGCTCGCGTTTACAACACACACACACACACACACACCACACACACCACAACACACACCGCGCACGAATGCAATAAACATATACAGACACATGTTCGCGCACGCATTCGCACACATACATGGGCGTACGCTCTCGCTTGCGAGCAGGCATGCACACACAGAAACACACAGACAGACAGATATACAGTCGCACGCAAGCACACGGCAACAACACGCACGCAAAGTGGTCGCATGCTCTCACGGAAGCACGCACCGATAGACTCACGCAGCACACGCACATACATACACATACACAAGCGTGCACGTGCTCACGTTCACACAGTCGCATAGGCGCGCGCACCCACACAAACACACACAACACACCACACACACAACGCACATATAAATTACATGCATGCATACCCGCGCCGCTCGCGCGCTTACGCACTCACACACGAGGTGCGCGCGCGCATGTGCAC
>JADBJO010002513.1:22500-27500 GCA_016801955.1 Conus betulinus
CACATACGCACACACACACATCGGAAACAATCAACCAAACATACAAACAAAAACGCTCCAGCATTTCAGACTAGGACCCCTGACGACGATACTGCGGCATTGAAGACACGTTCACGGAAAGCCCCAAAATTCAAGGGACAGAACGCGTTAATCATCGCATAGTCTCGCAAGTCCGAGTTTACTCCCTTGACAGGTGAAAGCTACGCCGGACAAAAACTGCTTTTGTGTGCGTGTGCGTGCGCGCGTGTGTGTATGTGTGAGTGTGTGTGTGTGTGTGTTTTTTTAACGAAGATGGAGTGAGTGTTGATGTTGAGACGTGAAGATGATTTCATGTGAAGTCACATGAAAGTGTGTGTGTGCGCGCGCGCGCGCGTATGCGTGCGTCGAGGAGTTGAAGGGCGAGGAAAATGGTGAGTGGGCAGGACACAGTCTTGACGAATTCTTTCTTTAACACCGCTCTCCCATTTATTTTTGAAAATGAATAATTTTATTTCAGCAGGTCTATTTTAATTACATAGCTCGTATTTCTTTTTTCTCTGGCAGAAGCACAGCCCCGGAATCCAGGGACGTAACCATCAAGCCTCGCAATCTTTCGGGCAAGAGTCTTCTCCCTTGCACCAGGAGGACGACGAACGCCTGCAGTTAAAAAAAAAAAAAAAAAGGGGGGGGGGGGGGGGGGGAGGGAGGGAAGGATGGAGGGGAGGTGGAGGGAAAGTGGATGACGTGTTCAGCCACTTTACAGAGTGAAGGGAGAAATTAATGAGGATTTCTGTTCTCATATCCCCTCTCTCTCTCTCTCTCTCTCTCTCTCTCTCTCTCTCTCTCTCTCTCTCTCTCTCTCTCCAACCACCATCCCCACTTTCAATGTTTCTCAATGAAATAACTTTAATCTGAAGGTGTTAATGAGAGGGTTTTTTTTTCACTTAAGAAAACAACAGGTGCACGTTCCGAGAACATCTCTACCCTTCAGTACACATCGCTTGTGTTTGAATGTACGAGAGAGAGAGAGAGAGAGAGAGAGAGAGAGAGAGAGCGATTGAATGAATGAATAGAAAATAAATGTCAAAGAATAAACAAAGACAATGCGTGTCATAAAATAACATAGCAATTAGGAAACCATATCACAGAAGCACTTTAAAAAAAAAAAAAAAAAAAAAAACATCGAATGCTGATATGATTGTCCTTGTGACTGCCAAAACTTTAGACACAGTCATCAAAATTTCCGTTCCGCACAGCTGAATTGCTGCTGGAAGCCAACTGCACATTATCTCTGTTAGGAGAATGAACGCTGTCCGTATTTCTCATCATTTCCTGTAGGTGTGACATAATGTCACTGATAATCACATTCTCTGGAGGGTCGTTCTGTTGTTCATTCACCTGAAAAACGTCTTTGAGTTCATCTTTATTCTGTAAATCATGATCGCACCCAATTGTCAGATTCTTCAGTTTTACGTTGTGTCATAGTCTGTGCACTTACTGCAGGCCGTCCTCATCACAAACCACATCATAACACTCATGAACATCATAACACTCATGAACACAGTCGTGATCAGCACTGACCCAAACTTCAACATCGACGCTTCATCGTGTGCAGAGAGAGAGAGAGAGAGACAGGGGACAGAGAGACAGACAGAGACAGAGAGAGAGGGGGCATTTCGTTTCTAATTCAGCTTTTCGTTGAAAAATCACATAGTACTTGATGTAGACAATAGAAATTAATCTCGTCCTAAGGGCTAGCAGTCAAAAACAAAACTCCTCTCTAACTATTTCCTAATATCTATTTATATTTGTACAACAGATTTAGTAAATCCTTCTGAGTGGAAGGTGAAGCGATTGGGATTTGTTATGGACGAACGGGAGCCCTTGAATCCAGGGACATAACTCATCAACCTTCACAATGTTCCAGGCAAGAGTTAACTCACTTCAGCGACGAGACGCTTGCACGAACACTAAACGTCTGCAGCTGTACAAAGATGGAGGTGAGAAGAGAATGGAAGGGGATGGGGATGATGACGTGGACAGCCACCTGAAAACGAAGGTACCGGGAAAGAGTATATGGAACAGACAGTGTGTGTGTGTGTGTGTGAAGGGGGGGGGGGGGGGGGGGGGGGGGGGGGGGGGGGAGTCGGAAGAGATTTTTTTCACGAGATGTACTGAGGTAGTAGAAATACTGTTATGCATGACCATTTTATCATCTTCAGTCAATTCCATCGAGGAATTTCACACACACACACACACACACACACACACACACACTCCTCTAGATCTGATCACATATCACCAATTCTGTCATCCTTACACCGACTTCCAGTTCAATCTCGCATTGACTTTAAAGTTCTCCTCCTGGTTTCAAATCACTGAATAATCCGGCTCCCTCCTACCTCTCTGACCTCCTCCATCTCTATGTTCCGTCTCGCAACTTACGCTCATCCACCGATTCTCGTCTGCTTCGGCTTCCCTCCGCTCGCCTGAAAACTTCAGGCCAACGATCTTTCTCTTGCCAGGCACCTGCTCTATGGAATAGTCTCCCTTCCTCTCTGCGTGACACAGACTCTTTAGAGACTTTTAAAACCTCCCTAAAGACACATCTCTTCCATCGGACTGATAAACGATACCCACTTATCACTGTGAGCGAGTTTGCTGGTGGTGACGCACACGTGTGTCTGTCCGCGTGTGTGACTTTTTCGTGTGTGTGTGTGTGTGTGTGTGTGTGTGTGCTTTCAATTAGAATTAGTATTTTTATCATGCCTTTCTGTGATATGCGCTTTGGGATCTTGCCAGGTAAAGCGCTCTATAAACATTCTTTTCCATTACATTTACACACACACACACACACACACACACACACACACACACACACACACACAATGTAGACTGAGAGAGCGAGAGAGCGAGCGAGCGAGAGAGAGAGAGAGAGAGAGAGAGAGAGAGAGAGAGAGACATATACACAGACGCTTGCAAAACCACGCACACAAACATGCACCTGTTGCAACACATATACACATGAATATATCCGTATGTATGACACATACGTAAGTACACTTGCACTAAAAAACCTGATCACACACACACACACACACACACACACACACACACACACACACACACACACACACACGCACGCACGCGCGCGCACACACACACACACACACACACACACACACACAAGAGGAGATTCAAGATGGCGGAAACTGTCAGTAACTAAACTTACACTTGGCTGAAATTAAGCAAATCTACCAGAACCATGACCAGAATGACAAGATCCAGAAGTCTGCGTAATCGTCAAAACAGCCTGACTTCGGAAAAAAAGACTCAAGTCAGGCGAAAATGTGTGAACAGCCAGCCTGTTTTTCGGAAAAGTTTTGGAGCGATCTGTGCTGCAAGCTCTGGACGCGCAAACAGGCCCTAACAACCGAGAAACGAGCAGCGATGAAAACTGTGCAACTGCTTCAGACACAGTAAGAGAAATCAAGGAGCTGAAACAAATTAATGATTGAGAAACTATGTGAGAGGATTGTTTCATTAGAAAAAAAAAACTGTTAATGAGCAAAACGACCTGATTTCCAACTTTAGCAAACCACCAGTAGGGTCTCCAGAAGAGCAGTGCAACAGTAAGGCACAGAACGTTAGTTCTAAAAAAATCTAACTCAACTCAAAGCCTCACCTATGCGGAAGCTGCAAGGTCAATCCCACCAACTGTCAGTCTCAAACCGTCAAAGGCAACTTGTTCGAGACAGAGCACAGACCACAAAAAAATAAATAAATAAAATAAAAAAAAGAGAGCAGAAAAAGACTCAGAACCTCCCATCAATAATGTCAAAAGCAAAAATGACGTCAAAGGGCGTTGGAATAGAACTGAGGAAATCAAGGAAAGAATGCAGGATGTCCCTCTTGTTTTGCTTTTGCACGATTGTGTGTGGACTGGAGTCGATGGGAGAAGACTGGGACGGTCTTTTGCACGATTGTGTGTGGACTGGAGTCGATGGGAGAAGGCTAGGACGGTCGTTTGCACGATTGTGTGTGGACTGGAGTCGATGGGAGAAGACTAGGACGGTCTTTTGCACGATTGTGTGTGGACTGGAGTCGATGGGAGAAGACTCGGACGGCCTTTTGCACGATTCTGTGTTGACTGGAGTCAATGGGAGAAGACTCGGACGGTCTTACGGTTTAAGTACCTTGTCAAGGAAAGCTCATAAGATCAGTGACTTAAAACCAACATTGGAGAATGCAGTATCCTCAGTTGAAAGACGAGTGGATGCTATTGTTATTCACTGTGGGATAAACGATCTGAAACATACGGACCCCGATGTCTGCAGTAAAAACCTTTTCTACACCTGTTAAAGACATTGCTGCCCAAAATCCTCAAGCAAAGATCATTATCAGCAAAACCGCGCCTGTTGGTCATCTAGAGCTGGGCATGAAAATTGATTTGTTTAATGCTTTTTACAAGCTCCGAGTTGTTTGACGTGGCAAAAGTGAGCTTCATCGGTCACGCCAACCTGAAGCCAAACACAGGACGCTGCTAAACGGCCTTCACCTGACCCGGAGAGGAGCCAATGTGCTTGCCGGCAACTTGGGGAGACACGTCCGGCAGCTGTTCTGGACGACACCTAGGAAGACCAGGTCCAGACTAGAAAAATACTGAATGGTTACATACAATAGACAGCTCTAAGGAAAGATGGTTGATGCCGGAGATTTTAAATGCTCACGCCCCATTTTGGGACAAAGGTTGTTTATCCATAACAAGCAATCGTTTTCTTGAAAACGTGGTAGATTCTTCATTGTATCTGCTTAATGATGGGAGTATAACTAGGATTCCTGATATTCCCACCCATAGATCAAGCGCAATAGATCTGACAATGATTTCTCCCCAGTTAGCTTTTGAATGCTTGTGGCAAACTTTTGATGACACTCTTGGAAGTGATCATCTGCCCATCACAATGACAATTAATAAAACATACGACATAAAAAAAATTTGCCTGAAGACAAAATACCTAAAT
>JADBJO010002513.1:38369-65869 GCA_016801955.1 Conus betulinus
TGTGACTGAGCAATTAAAATTAATGGTGTCACTGTAAGAAGGGAGCGTAGTAAATGGTGTCTTGAGGATCAGGATCAGAACAGGCACCTCTGAACGCTGGTAAATTGGCTCAGCAGCAGTGCAGTGTCTCTTCTGGTGGATTGCCTCATGACGACTAGACAGTGATTGCTCCCCTTTGGATTGCTGGTGGTATGGATATGAGGGGACCAGCATAGCTGGGTGTTGCTGTGTGTGGGGAGAGCAGGAATTGGCAGTGTGGGGGCAATACTAATATAGGAAGACATACAGAAGAGGAGACAGCAAAAAGAGAAAAAAAATGATTGTTTCAATGTAATTGGTCATGTTGCACAGCCTGTACAAATTCCCCACAGTCTTTCCCTCTTTTACTCAAAATGTATTTACATACTGAAAAACTTTGTACACATCAATTCAACCTTCTAAAGGTAATGATGAAGCATTGTGATTTACTTTCATTGAATTTCAGGATGTTTCCTAAACAGAGTGCAAATATTGCATGTCTCCAAGGGGGCAGATTATCCACTCACCGACATTTGCTTTGTTCCTTTCAATTTCACAGTTCCAGTATCGTGAGTTACGACCCGAGTTATCCCCAGCCCCGAAAAAGAAAAGGTCCTAGCTGCCACTCCAGCCCAGACTCTGGTCATGGGCAGCAGCAAGGGACCAGAGATCCACTCAACCCAAACTTCTCGTCTCAGTGGCAGCAGCAGAGGGGATGAAAGAGCTCACACTTTCTCTTTGGTGACTGCTAAGAATGACCATGTTGCATTCGGACCCAAGCAAGTCTTTCTCCACACCTGTGCCTTTCGCTCATCAATCATTCCAGCTGTTGTTTTCTGCTGTTCTTTAGACCCAGTGCCAGCCATTTGCGTAGGTGAACACCACTGCATGTTTTGGTAGTCATGGTATTAATGCTGTCATGCTGAAGACTTGATCTGTACCTGATTCAGTATGATCTGTACATTGTAATGCGTTTAGTGACAGTGGTGCAGCAATAAGATTGTATTTCTTCTTCAGATCACATTGCTTTCATGTTGTGACAAGCATGCTCATGAAAAATATTATGAGTGTTAGTAGTTGAAATATAGCAATAGTGCAAGCCATGTGCACAGTAGTGCAAGCTGAGTGCACATGTATCGAGTTTGAAAGATCACATTAGACATTAGTGTGTGTGAGCATGTTTTCCTTTTTTTTTATAAACATATTGAAGCAACAAAGTTGTGTGGCAAATTATGCATTGCAAATTATGCAAAGGATTTGGTTTTCTCCGTTGAACTGGGCCCAAATTGATGTACATGCATTCTATAAACTGTGTGTGTGTGTGTGTGTGTGTGTGTGTGTGTGTGTGTGTGTGTTGGGCTGTACACTGGTCGGCAGAATGTGTTTGTGTTGGACGGGATGCTGGTCGAAGGAATGTATATGTAGCCGTACGCTTTTTGAGAAATGTGTTACAGTTGTATGCTAGTTGAAGAAATTTTGTTTACATCTGTTGTTTTTGGTGACATACACTGGTTGAAGGAACGAGTTCATATCAAAGCAATATGCTTGTCGAAGAGATGCATTCACATGTTTTGTAAAGAAACCAGTGTGTCATTTGAAGGAATGTGGCTATAGTAAAGCAGTGTGCTTGTTGAAGGAATCTGTTTAGAGCAGTATGCTGACCAAAGGAATGTGTATACACTGCCAGTGTTATGCTGGTCAGCGATGTGTTTTATGATAGCGTGTCGTCAAGGGAGCAGGTGTACAGCAGTATACTTGTCAAAGCAATGTTTATGCGAGTGTGCTGGTCAAACAAATGGGTTTGTCTGCATGTTGAAGGAAAGTGTTCCTCAAGGTGCAGGTGGAAAGAATGTGTTATTGTCATTCGGCTGGTCAGAGAAGTGTGTTTATGTCACCATGTTGATCAATTGAATGTGTTTAATTCAGTATGATGGTCAAAGGAATGAGTATATATCGGTATGCTGGCCAAAGGAATGTGTGTATGTCCGTATGTTGTTGGAAGGGAGATGTCTCTGTTGGTATTCTGGTTGAAGGAATGTGTTTATGTCAGCTTACTGGTTGAGGGAATTTGTCTGTCAGTGGGCTGGACAAAGGAAATTTTTTGTGTGAGTATGCTGGTATAGGGATTTTTTTTATATCATTGAGCTGGTCGAAGGAATGCGTTTGTCAGTGTGTTGGTCAGAGGGATGTGTTTTGTCCGTGTGCCGGGCAAAGGAATGTGTTTTTTTCAGTGTTCTGGTCAGAGGGATGTGTTTATGTCCATGTGCTGGTCAAAGGAGTGTGTTTTTCAGTGTGTTGGTCAGAGGGATGTGTTTATGCCCGTGTGCTGGTCAAAGAATGTGTTTTTCGTTGTATTGGTCAAAGGAATGTGTTTATTTCATTTTGTTGATCGAAGAATTGTGTTTGTGTCAGAATGCTGGGTGAAGGAATGTGTTTATGTCATTTTGTTGATCAAAGGAATGTGTTTATGTCATTTTAATGATCAAATGAATGTGTTTTATGTCTGTGTGCTGGTCAAAAAAGTGTTTCTACAGCAGTATGCTGGTGGACGGAATGTCTGTGCATTGGTGGAATGTCTGTGCATTGGTGGAAGGAATGCCTGTGCACTGGTGGACGGAATGTCTGTGCATTGGTGGAAGGAATGTCTGTGCACTGGTGGACTGAATGTCTGTGCATTGGTGGAAGGAATGCCTGTGCACTGGTGGACGGAATGTCTGTGCATTGGTGGACGGAATGTCTGTGCATTGGTGGACGGAATGTCTGTGCACTGGTGGACGGAATGTCTGCATTGGTGAATGGATGCCTGTGCACTGGTGGACGGAATGTCTGTGCATGGTGGACGGAATGTCTGTGCATTGGTGGACGGAATGTCTGTGCACTGGTGGACGGAATGTCTGTGCACTGGTGGACGGAATGTCTGTGCATTGGTGGACGGAATGTCTGTGCATTGGTGGAAGGAATGCACAAAGGTCAGTGCACTGTTGGAAGGAATGTTTTTACGTCAGATTCAATGCACTGATTGGAGGAATGTGTTCATGTCATTGCGCTGGTGGAGGCCATGTCTTGATATCCGTGTGCTGTTGGAGAAATGTTTCCAGCTGTATATAATGGGTGAAGTAAAGCTGCTGATTGATGTGATATTATGACTATGTGATACTGTGTGCTTTAACAACGCACACTAGGACCTGTGTTACAGTCGGTATCTGCAGACACCTTCTTGTCCTGCTGTTTAATCATAGCAACATATTTTGAGTTTTGGCGTAACTGCGGCTTTAAGACATCAAATGAGGTGCAAGTATGACGGTGACCATTTCATGTGGATGTAGTCCAGTTCGTACATATTAGTTGTTTGCTAGAGAAATGGGGAAGGAGGAATCTTGAATCAACTATTATCAGCATAAAAGTTGTTTGTTTTATTTCAATGTAACTTTTTGTGATCTCTTGTCCTTTACCAGGAAAACATATTGCTTACAGAATGTATTATCTGCATGTGTTTTGTGCATGTTGCTATGGGGATTTTTGTTTGTTCTCTTCTGTGATCTCTGTTATCAGGAGGATATTGCTCATCCCATTAATGTGATTATCAGCACTGCCAGGCACATCTAATTGCCAGCCCCAGTCTTGGAGAATTTTTTTTATTCATCGTATATCAACTGTCATCATAGTTTGACTGCAGAGTTTAAGTGTACACATCTCCAAAATAAGTTGAGGGGGTGGGGGGAAGGTTTGTTTTCCCCACAATTTATGCAGGATGATCGTCATCTGTTGATGAATTTTTAACCTAATTTTGTCAAATTTGGTCCTCATCCATGACTTTGGTACGCAGTATCACTCACACACACACACATGCATACATACATATTTGTGAAATTGTCAGAAGCACAGAAACTACTATGTTCTTCAAGTGAATTTTTTTCCGTATCTGTGTTCACTTAAAGAACATATTATCAAATCTCTCACTCTCTTAGCTACTAAGGGACATACCCAGACTGGCTCATTTTTGATGCTCCCGTATCACCCCGCTGTCATTTCCCTGTGTGCCATTT
Organism: Conus betulinus; assembly: GCA_016801955.1. Classification (NCBI taxonomy): domain Eukaryota; kingdom Metazoa; phylum Mollusca; class Gastropoda; order Neogastropoda; family Conidae; genus Conus; species Conus betulinus. The sequence continues at coordinate 42,434 of JADBJO010002513.1, forward strand.
TGTTCAGCCTCCAGTTTGGGCATCTTTTCGACACGAGTCAGGCATCCCAAATGATAGATGCAGTATCTAACAGCCATTTTATGAAGGAAATATATGAGGTTTTTTAATAGATATGTACCTTATTGTATAAGATGTTTAAGACACATGCATGCAAAGTGCGCACTTAAACACATGTGTAACTGACTTGCAGTCATGATCCATGCATGCACACACACGCATGCATGCTCATGTACACTCACACACACACACACACACACATATATACACACACATTTCTAGAAACACTCACACACAGTTGTTTAACAATAAAAGCAGCGTTTGGTCAGTAATGTGAAGGCAACTGATAAGCATTCAATGGCCTTTTCTTTTCATGCCTTGATGAAAGTAATAATCACACAGGATCTTGATTCATGCCATGCTGAACTGAAAAGGCAAATTGTTAAGAGGGAAACAACAGTGTAATTTTTCGCTGCAGTAATTGTCCAATTGCCCTGAAAGGGCTAACAGCAAAAGGGCAAAGTATACCCTGACTTGGCGTTTCTGTCTCTACATACAAAATTTGTTAGATCTGAATTCAGCTAAATAACAACCTCAGTAAAACTTTTGCTAAAAGTGAAAATCAGTGTTTTCATGAAAGGAGAAATGTATTGGTTGTTGTGGTTTCCTTTTCTGTTTGTTTTTGTTTTGTTTTTTTTGGGGGGAGGGGGAGTTTTGTGTGTGTGTGTGTGCGTGCGCACACACGCATGCGCACACTTCAGTTGTGTGTACATTGATTTGATATTCAAGAGTATTGTATATACAAAAATGATGCGTGCGCTTTTGTTTTGTCTTCATGCATCTTTTTTTTTTTCTTAATTGTTCTCTGGATAGGCACTGGGCATTTCTTCCTTTTCATTGTTTTTTTTTTTTTTTTTTTTTGTTTTGTTTTTTTTGTTTTTTAATTTGCTTTTTGGGTAGGTTAACTGGACTTTCTACAGTACTGTTGTGGTGTGGGTAGGTAAAGACAGGTTGAAACTGGAAACAGTTTTCAATTCATATTTTTTTAATCATGAGAAATAAAATGTGTGTACAGTTTTTCATTTCAAATTGCTCAAGTTAACACCATCACTGGGAAACAGTTGTAAATATGAACTAAGGTCTGTCTCAAATCCATACCAAATTGTATAGAAAATACTGCAGCTCATAGAGTTTGTTGGATTTTTTTTTTCACAAAATAGTTTTGACTGTATCATTCCTTCTTTCCCCACCCACACCTTTCAGTCCTATAAATTCCCTCAAAACAGTTCTTTAACTTACACTGTGGTCGTTTAACTTTTCATAACAGTTTTTACATCCAGACCATGTTCATTTCATTTTTCTTAAATTTCTCAAGTTTATATTTGTGTTCATTTAAACTTTCATAGCTGTTCATGACTTTACACCATTTCTTAATTCAAACCAGATTCATTGAAATTTTCGTAAAGCTGCTAAAATTTAAACCATATTCATTTAACATTTTTCTGTTGTTTGAAAACAGTGTTGACGTTCATTTCCTTTGTTCCCTGCTGTCTTGTAGTGAGCCAATGCATGACATCTCACAACAAAAGCTGTTTTCAAGGCAAATAATTGATTTGATATCACTGTCCCATAAGGTTTCATTTTCAATGTTATTGTAGCTTAGTTGACTACAGGGCCTACTCACCATACAGAAAGTTGTTTCATGAAAAAAAAAAAAAAAAAAAAAAAAACAGAAAAAGCTAAACACAGTTTCACTTCCTGACACAATTCTTGAACTATCAGTGTTCTTAAGGCAAGAAAGAAAAAAGTAGATGCCATGGATGCCAGTCATACCAGTTAATTTCTAATCCTAAGGTGGGTTTTTTTTTTTTTTCTTCCATCAAAGAAGAAGAAATGAATTTTGGGGGATGTCTTTAAGAATACATTGTCACCACCTTCAGGAATTTTTTTTTTTCATTACACTTTGATAGCATATTGTGAGCTATCCTGTTGTGATCTGGCAACAGAGTAGTTAGACTGTGAATGCTGCTTGCTTCCCTTTCTGCGCACTCTATTTGCCTATATGGATTATGTTGTAGTGTGTGTGTAGTTCTCCGTTTTTTCACTTATCATTTTTTTTTTTTTTTCACAAATCATATGGTGGAAAAACAAGCCACTAAGCACTACATAGTTTTATTTGCTCTGAAGCTGCCAGTAGTTTAGGTTCTGTGTTATGAACTAGTACAATGTTGTGAGGTTTTTTTTAATTTTTTTTTTTTTTTTCTTGACAGCCTTGAGTCTTGTGCAGTGTGCTGGGCTATAATATTTGAATTGAAACAGCCAGCGGATTTCAACATGTGTAGAGTGCCCAGTCCCATATTTGTTGATCTCATTTAGTTATGCCCAGAATGAAATCATTGCAGTTTTTAAAGTAAGATGGCTTTAATGTTGACATCAAGTGTATGGCTTTTGACCCCAAGTTTAGTTGGAAAAAAAACAAACACCTGGATTGGTGCACAGGTTTGCAACTTGCTACTGATGTACACCGTCATACCCATTGGTAGATCTTGGAAAAAGTAGAATGTTTAGCCTACCATGCATTGTTGGGAACTCGCTGCTTTGAAAGCAGCGCTTTAGGTCCGAGTATCATGCATCACTGTGAACCCCAGTGCTGCTTTTAATGATAAGGACTGTGGAGTGTGTTTCATGAGTGTCGGCACATCAGCTGCTCAATGTAGTCGACTTCTACACCCTGCCAGTCATGTTTGCTTTGTCTGTGCTTCCGTCATCAACAGAGGCGTGCGGCTAGAATTCTTGCGAGTTTAGAGAGTGGCAGCGTTTCTCAGTCCTCTCTGGCACCCAGTGAGGCAAGAAATTGGCAAGAGGTCATGAGAGAATCTCCAAATGGGTGTCATTAATAACGTCCTGTGGTTTGCACATGAAAAGCAGTGGGTCCTCTAAATGGTGGTCGAAATGTCAGAATTCTCACCCTCGAACAGGCAGAAGAGCTCAAAGATGGGACTGCATTGTCAACAGCAATTCACCTGGCACTCATATCTTGGCTCATCTCACCTCTTGCCACAAGCGATGTTGACTGCTTGCCCGTTTCTCGTATCTATGAAACAACCTCAAGTAGGAACAGTGGGTGTGAACATAGTGATTATAACATGTATATAACCACGTGTTACTGCAGAACATTTTTTTTCCCCATTTGTTCATAATTTTCCTAATTTATCAAGCTTCCATCCTCCATTTTAATAAAAATGTCAGCCTATGTTTCTATCTTTAGCACACAACCCATTTTATGCTGTTTTAGGGTTTAACCCCACTGAACAATCTTGTTCTATGTGATCGGAACTTTATATCCAAAAAACCCTCCATCTGATAGATAAATACTGAGATTACAGCCATGTTGAAATATTTATGGATATACATCTACTTGCAGACATTCTTGTTCATCGTTTATTTTGTTTCTGCTCAGTGATAATGCACCAAACTTTGGGGTTATGTGTTGATTTTCATATTTCTACATTTACAAGACGTTTAATATGCTTGTTTACCCACGATGTACACTGAATCTAGAAATGATTTTCTCTATGCTTCACATACAAATCCATACTTGAAGGCAGAAATTGATAGTGTGGGGTATAGGAAAGAGTGAGCAAAGGGAGAAGCAGACAATAAATCCATCAACAGCGTTGTGAAACTGGGTCAGCCATCACTGCCATGGTGAAAAGAATACATAGAGAAGTGCCGCCACGATGACATCATCTTCCCTTTCTTCCATACTTCCCCCTGCCAGTTACCATACAGACAGGGGAACACTTCAGTGTTATGCCACTGTGTGGCCCTTTTTCAACAAGCATAAAAAATAAGAACACTGACATGGAAGATAGAATGTGTCCAGGTGATGGGATTTCTCCTCTTCGACATCTGTATCCACTCAGCTCTCAGATCCACGAGTTCAGTGGGTGATCAATCCTGTCCATGGACTTTCAATACTGAGACTTGTGACAGAACAAGCCTTGATAGGTCCATGTATAGAGGACCCTGAATGTGCAGTGTAGTCTGCCATGGACAGCATCAAGGATGAGACTGTAAAAATGGCATTAGTAATCTTGTTGGGTGAGGTTTTCAAGCAAGGGCATCATGCACAGCATCCATTAATTACAGGCATACACTATAGATTTCTGTCCATGTCTGCCTTTAGGAGATCAGTCTTCTGCATCACCATAGAGGATACAGTATATAGATTAGAACATGTGGACCACTTTCAAACCATTGCCGTTTTCATTATTCACTCTGTTTTTTTCTTTTTTCAAAATGTCAAAGTCTTGAACAGTAATTTTTGGTGGTGGACTTTGTTAACATTTGCCAAGGAAACATCTTACACATTTTCGTACTGTTTGGGGTTGGCCTTCCCATTAGTCCAACAGAAAGTAGATTGACGTTCAAATGTGCAGTTTTTCATCTCATACTTTCCACTGGATTGCAGCACGAAGACTGTCAGCAGGGCCAAAGAAAAACGACCAGTGTATCTCTTGGGAGTTTTTCATCTGTGGTTAGATTGTTCTCTCCGCTGTGTTATGTTTCAGTGATAAAGGAGTTTTCGTAGACACAACATTACGCTGTACACATTTTCACTTTGTCAAATGTTTCCAGTTACTAGGTTCATTACATTCCATATTAGTATTTCAAATGATGATGTAAATCTGTTGTACATATTGAACTTTTGCTCCATTTTCCACTTTGTGCACAAATTCTTTTCCTTTTCTGATCTCACAACATATCACACATAAAAATCCTTGCACTTCCTGCACTGTTTTCGAATCAGTATTTTTCCTTCATTTTCCCTTCAACTTGGATGCAGTTTTTCCACTTTTGATTCATTTTTCTTAGGCAAGTGTTCAAACAAGAGGTCAACTTGAAGTCCATTTAGAGAACGTGTATGTGTGAATTATGGAAGAGACTGGGGTAAAATAAATGCAAGCTGTGCCTTCAGTGTGACGTGAGGGGCCAACATCGTCGATGTAGCAATATGATTTTGTTCAGCCAACCCAGGTGAGGGTTTTTTGTGCAATGAACTTTTCAGGAGCAGGCCTCCTTCACCATTGAATGTACATTCATGTTCATTTTATGTAAATATTCATTTTTGTTGTTTTGATGTGCATTTGACCATTGTAAATAGTTGTCTAGAAATCCCTGCTTACTCCTCTTACCAATCTGCTCTGTTTTAATTTCAGTGTACTGAAAGTTTGTTCTTGGGAGCATTTCTGAAAAATGGTGCATTTTGCAAGCTTGCGGTGCTGTTTACCGGACTGAACATTTGAAGCCGAGGGCTTCAAGATGGTTTGTTTTCTCAGTACAATTAAAATCTAGTGCACGAGTAGAGCAGTTTCAAAAACCTTTCATAGCAAGTCCAAATCTTGTTGATCTCATTTACTCTACTCATATGAAATCTTAAGGGAAAAAAGCCTTCAACGTTTTTTTCTTTAACCATGTAATGCTTTTGTCTGTGGGTTGCCCATGATTTGATTACACTGGCTCCACTTGGTGGTGTTTTTACTGTGTGTATCCTTCTTCGGATGATGCAGATTGTACAGGACCCATGCTCCTTAAGTCTTTATACCCCAAGCACCAGTGTGTGTCACCTATAACAACCCATCCTCACACTACCATTAGTGCTCTTTAACCTTCGTTGTAAACCTTGGTATTAAATGAAATGACCCTGACCTCCAGTCATGATTTTCGCTTGATAAGCCTAGTAATTGTTTAAGCTCCACAAGATTTTTATATCTTTGTCAAATAAGCCATGTCCCTAGATCTGTACGAATACTATTTTTTGTCAACAAAGGAGAAAAAAAAAAAAAAAACTAAAAAAGAAAAAAAAATGTGGCTTTAATCCATCAGAATTAGGTGCCTGGAGACCAACAACCAATGAACAGCAAGGCTTTTTCTCCTGTACATAGAATGGGCCCCCTGACATCCACAACGTATGCCGAGCAAAATTCTAGACAACGTACAGTGAAAAGTTTAGCAACATATCATGAATTGCTTTGGTATCCTTCTTCCTGATAATGGTTGTGACCCCACCCCGCCCCCCATGTACAAATTCGACAGCTCTGAAGAGGTCCTATGAGCTCAACTGGGCTATTAAGAATTAAAATTAAACTACCTGGCTGTTACAGTTAAAACTAAACTGTCTATGAAGAAATTATATTTCCCTGTAATGTTCAAACTTTGGTGCACTCAACTATGAGCTCCGTATCTTATTTGCAGGTATGGATCCAGATCAAAGGATCAGACGTTTACACGTCTGTGCTTTCCCAAGTACACTTCTGTTCTAGTGTCAAATGTTAACGCTTTTTGATGGGTTTTGTTTTTATGTGTTTTTAAAAAATAATTTTTTTTTTTTTAATAGTCCATTTTCTTCTCAACAAGTGAATTTAGAATGATCTGACCTTTGCACCCTAAGTTTTGCAGGTAGAGAACTAAATGAGAAAAAAAAAAAAAAAAAAAAATTCCTGCCGCCATCTGAAAGCTTCCTCTCAGTGCAGGACCTGCATTTTAACAGAAAATCACTTCAAAGAGCTGCCTTATCAGACGGAGGGGACAAACACTGCTTTCAAACTTGCTTTAGTTACAGTGCATCACCACCCTTTAATTAGGCGCATGTTCTGCTTATGTGGGATACGCCAGGTGTCAACAAGATCAAATAGATTGTGTGGCTGAATGAACTCCTTGCATAATTAATGGAAAAAAGTGTTTACAAGATGGCTTTATCAGATAAACCACATGATCTCCAAAGGGCAAGTAACTACATGGATTCCCGTTCTCCCCCCCCAATACTACAAAGAATGGATTTTCCTTTTTTTTTTCCTAACTAAAATGTATTGATTTTTCCATTCTCAATAAAAAAAAAGAAAAATGTTTTGCCTGTATATGTGTGTGCGTGTGTGTGTGCGTGAAGGTTAAATCCTTATAGCCAAAAGGAGAGTGATCCCCTGCTAAATCTTGGTATTATGAAAGACAGTCTCTCTCCTTCCATAGCCCCAACCCTCCCTCTAAACAAGCCAAAATCAAAATCCGACTCCTTGCATGTAATAACCATCACCTCTGAAAATGCTGTTAACTCAGTCAACTCAGTCATGGACTGCAGGCCCCAATTGTATGTGAGGTGGTTAGAGAACCTCTGTGTTGAGAAGAACAAGCATGACTGATCAATAAAACAAAGAACAAGCACCACTGATCAACAAAAATTTCTCCACTTCAGTATCCACTTGACCTAAATGATTGTCAAAGTCCTGTTTATGCATACACAATCAAACAACCTTTTAACCAATCAACAAAAGTCAACCGGTTTTGTTAATGGTAAGTTTCATACACAGAATCGCCAGGGCTCAAAAACACAAAGTTTAGTATACTGGCATTCCCAATTCAAATGTAGCGTGTGCATGCTAATCACCAAAACTGTAATGTCTTTTTTGTTTTTTCCACCATATCAGTCTCTGTTGTATCCTTTATTCTAAGAAAGTCAGACTTAATAGCCCTTAATTCAGACTTCACTAAACGCACAAGACAATGTCAGACTAACAGAAATTTTGCTAGTCATTGCATGCTTTTGACCACCTACAAAAATTGAAAAATGGCCGATACAAAACCGATCAACAAGGCAGCAAAATCTCAACTGTCTAGAACGATTCCTCTCTTGCTTTTCTTTCCCCTCCTTACAGAACTTGTTAACTGTCTAGAGATTTGTTTTTTATCACAGAGGTGCCATTGCATTGCAACAGAATCACTACGTGCTTGGCCAATAGTGTAGCACTTGGCAGCTCCGCATATACTGCATTGGACAACACATCCGCAAACTCAGCAACCAGACAATGCTTGTGATGCAAGTCTATCAAGCACACAAAACTTACCAAATGTAATTAAACTTTACCGAATGTAATGAAACAAAGTAACTCACTGTATGTTAAATCCACCTTTTTTCTTTTAAATACACCAGTTTATGTGACAAAGTACTCCATGCACAATTTTGGGTTATACACGTCTGCACCAAGGTTAATGTGCAATTCATTTGAAAGAAAAACACAGAAACAAACGAGGTATACTAGCCAAACTCTGCAGAAAAAGCCACCAGAGGTACAGATGTATACGACCAGATGATGAAACAAAAAATAACCATACTTTTTCCATACCTTTCCAAGACCTCAGCAATATTTTTCCATGACCAAAATCCAGGACTAAACCCCCCCCATCTCACCTCCCGCAAACCCCTCAACCTTCATATTATATATCACACACACACACACACACACACACACACACACACACACACACACACACACATATATACACACACACACACACATACACTCAAAATGATACACACACAAATGCAAGTGAACACAACAGAATGAACAATTCACTTACCAAATCACACACATCATTTACAGTCACAGTTCCTTTACCATTAATGTAATTTAAAATTTACACAATTCTACTCACACCTGAAAATGTATCTTGATCCCAGTTTTACTTTTTGATTTCTTCCACTTTCTTATTTATCAGACTTAAGCAGGTCTTTCACACAAATTTCCAGTTTCCTCTTCTTTGTTCACACTGCCAGCACTTGAATCATAGTATCATTTAACAGTCACAGTTCCTTTACCATGCAAAGAGTAGCCATTTAGATGTAATGTAAAACTGACACATCCCACTCACACCTGAAAATGTATCCTATCCCAGTTCTACTTTTTGATTTCTTCAACTTCTCATTTATCTGGGCCTCAAGAACAGAAACTTCAGCTGTCTTGTCCTTAGCAGATCTACGGAGAGCATTTGACTTTGCTATGAAGGTGAAGTTTTGTGTTCTTTCTGCTTTCTCAGCGAACTCATCAGCAGACTTAAGCAGGTCTTTGATACAAATTTGGCTCGAAATTTATTGCCGTCCGATGCTTTTTTCGATCCAGTTCTGGTACTGGCTATTGGTCAACCACGCTTGGCTGAATACACACTTTCCCATTTTTTAAATTCTTGCCGTGCAGGCGCAAACGATTTAGAAAAAAAATCATAGAACGGAAGTTGGGGCTGGAAAATTGCGCACATGCGCACTCGACACAAGGGAGACTACTCGGACGGCAAAATAAATAATTCTGCAGTTCGGACGCGCGAGTGTTGACGGGGTGGCAAATCGACATCGACCTTTTCCGAAATTTGATGTAAATAATTTTGTTTCAGTTCATGACTTGAACGTTCATGACGGAACTCTGCAAATTTCATGACTTTTCCAAACCCTGCAAGACTTTTCCAGCCCTGGAAAAGCCTTTCCCATTTTTCCAAGACTTTTCCAGACTTCCAGGACTCGGTACGAACCCTGGAACTCCTTCAGGAACAGTGTACTTTCGACAGTCCTGTTTCCAGGCAGATAAAAAGAAAGCTGTCACACAGAACTCCTTCAGGAACTTTGTACTTTCAACATAGTCCTGCTTTTCAGGCAGATGGAAAGAAAAAGTCTTTGTTGATAGCGATTTGTGTTTGATGTGCATTTTTCCAACAACTTTTCTGACATTTTACTGCATATTTTTCTCAGTTTCCTGACTAATTTCTAACAAAAATCTCTTATCCTTCACTTTTCTAAATCTGTGACACAGCTGCACCATGCACTCTTTCCATGCTATCATTTCTGACATAAACTTCATGACCCTGTACTTCATTCATTCACACACACACACACACACACACAAAAACTTCCAGCGAAAAATGCCCCCATTCTCCATGTTAATCAACCTAAGGTTCAAAGACATTTAAAAAATCTGGATTATTATTTCTTTGACCTTCAAATCTGAGAAAAGCCTAGAAATTTCCTAACTTCTGTACATAAATTTTATGAAGAACGATCAGTGATCAAGTTTTCGAGCCGTCAGGACAAACCCACATACCCTCTTTTTGCAGAACTTCAAGGCACGCTTGTCTTTGGAGATACGCAGCAACTCCTGACAGCGTCTTTCATAGGGAGCAAAGCCAGCGATCTCTCGTACCAGGTCACGCACAAAGCGGGCATGCTTAGTGACCGTCTGAAACATTAAAACAAAAAGAAATCAATGATAAAAGCTTTAATGCGAATCCTACAATTAAAAAATCTTGCATGAGAATAATTTGGATTAATTCATACAGATGCCAATTCTTTGAAACCAAAAAGAAAAGGCACTTAAACGCAAATCTTACTATAAAAAATTTTCTTTACATGAGAATGATTTGGATGAATTCATAAAGATGCCAATTCTTTGACACCAAAAAAAGGCAACAGCAACCAGAGGGTAATAAACCTTTTTTCCATATAATGTAATTCATCCCCTCCTCCCTCATCTGAACAATAGCCGAGCCACAAGCCTTAAAATACATTCTTTAGAAAAACCTGAATTGGTGCCAAAGTCTGCTGATGAATTTAGTTTGAAAGTGGTTTTTATTGGAAGAAATCAGGATTTCACAGCACAAAAGCTGAATGAAAATCATTCATAAGGTCCTTATCTTACAGGTCATCTCAGTAACTGGTTCATAACTGAAATGTATTATGTGAAATATAGGTTTGGGTCTTCAAATCTCTTAAAAGTTAATGTTACAACCACTTGCTCTGTCTATCTTTGACTGAAGCCAATGAATGTACAGTTGTCCTCTCAGCCAACTCTAATGTAACAGCATGACGCCATACCAGTGATAATCTTATGCACAAATGTGCATCACCGACACATGAAATTCCCATCTGACGCACTGGAATTTGGCCAGTGTGTCACTAAAACGTACAGATGAACAACTTCCGCTAGAGAACTCTTCTCTACTGAAAATCAACAAGAGTTCAACATAGACTACCCAGTTTCTATTTGGACCATAAGACCACATGATTCGGCCAAGCGTGAAACGCATGAAAAACCCAGTAAGACTTGGCTTTGAGCTGTGGCCTGCGGTGATAATCCAGCAAAATAAACAGTTCGAGCGATGTATGAAATATGACTGGTTCGGACAGTTTATTGGCACCGTTGTGGATGCACAAATGTGTTGTGCACCGTGCAAGAGTGGCCAATCTTCATAGCTTCATCAAAGGTTCCATGAATATTCATCACTCGCCTCTTGTTTCTCACCAGGCGTCCAAGTATCACTGAGTGACAACTGGAATATGGTCAGGCAGTAAAAAACTTCAACACTGGTGGAATGGCTTGCCTAGTGGAAACTGTGATGAGGTCGAGGCCCGAGAGTCCTTACAACAAGATCTGGACAACTTCTGCAACTCGTCAGAGAACTGGCTCCTTGGTTTCCACCCCCAGAAGTGTTGCGTGATGAGATTAGGGCACAGTCCAGATGAGCACACGTACACCATGAAAATGACAACAGACGGCCAGGAAAGCAGGCACAACTTAGCCGAGACAGAAGAAGAGAAGGATCTGGGAGTAGTGATTGATGGGAAAACTGACATTCAAGAACCACGTTGCCCAAGCTACAGCCAAAGCCAATCGAACACTTGGAGTAGTCAGAATATGCTTCGACCATCTCTTGGATCGTACCTTCGTTCAGCTCTGCAAGTCACTGGTTAGACCCTTGCTGGAGTATGGACATTGGTCCCCACACTGCTGGCAGAAAGGTCTACAGCAGGATGTGGAAGACGTGCAGCATCGAGCTACCAAACTCATCGGAAGACTGAAAGAGAAGCCCTACCCTGAACGTCTCCGAGAACTGAAGCTCCCCAGCCTAGAATTCAGAACGCTCTGAGGCGACATGACTGACACGTGTAAGTATATCACAGGGATCTACAATGCAACAAGCCCGCAATTTGAACCACACACAGGACATGAGACCTGAGGTCACAGCAAGAAACTCGCCAAAAATCAAGTGCGCTGGCAAGTCCGAGACAATTGCTTCTCGGAGAGTGGTGACAATGTGGAACAGACTTCCCCGAATCACAGTAGGTACCGGCAGCCAAAATTAGCTTATTGTTTTTCATACTTAAGATCTGTATCACTGCAAAGTAAATGGAAAAACATACAAAACACAACAAGAATGAAGTCTCTATCTTGAGTCGTTTTCGAGATATTGCAGTTTAAAGTTGCAACGTTTTTATGCACCTGACAAAATGAGATATCTTCCAAGTTTGAAAGCCAATAGTATCATACATGATTGATACATCTGGTTATAAATTGGTGTTCTCAATCTATACAACTTACACTCTTTGAACAAGTAAGTCAGGGGGTTCAGTTTGGATGGCTTTTGTGTGATAAAGTGTTAAACTTGTAACAAATTGCAATTCAGCGACTTTCAAATTTGCATGATGTGGCTACTTTGAAGCACTGCAGCACAGTAAGAATAGCCATTTCAGAAGGGTACATCCTCCGCAACACATTATTTTGTCGACAGGGTGTGATTTAAGCATTGCCAATAACATGTTAAGTATTTCAACATTATGATTTTGAATGAACTTGTTGATTTAATCATTGTGAATGTAAAAGAACATAAATATGCATTATAATGCTTTTTTTAACAAAAGGTAGAATTAAAGAAAGATTTAACTTTATTTTGGACTCTACCTTTTTATCAACTACTCTGTTTATTCAGTATGTTTGTGCTGTTACAGCAATATACATAACTGTGGAGCATAACATACAATCACCAAAAAATATCATACATACAATCACCAAAAAATATCAAAAATGTTACTGTCACAACAAGTAATGTCTTGGCAATGCAATGCTACTGTAGTTGTATTCTAGCAGTTTTACTTGAAAGCAATCACTAAGTGTTCAAAACCTTGCTGTGTTTGCCAGTAAGGAGGGGAGGGGTGGGGAGGGGGGAGAGAAAGCAAATCAAATACATACAGTTCAATTACAGAAATTCAAATACGCTAGGGAAAAAAATTTGATTTGCTAAGCTAAACTTTGTTGAGTCAGGTTGACTCGACAGTGACCCCCCCCCCCCCCCCCTTACTGTTCAACTTCAGACTCTGTTCTCTCTCTCTCTCTCTCTTTATACCACCAAACACGCTTTCCACATCGAGTATGACAGTAATGATCGGTGTTTCGATTGATGGTCATTATCAGAAGACAGTGCTTTCAGAATTCAAAGCCCGGGACCGTCGTGTACGCGCGGTTGTGGCTTCCGGTTCGAATATCTGTCTCAAACAGGTGTTTTTAACTACGATTTTCTCTGTAATCGTGTAATGGAATCAGTAACTATTTCACAAATACATGAATCAACATAAGTGAAGCCCATTACTGATATCTATTTTCATTAGTTTGTCTTTAAAAAAAATACGATCGCTTCGAACGGCACAACGCGTGGGACTTTTCCGACCTGTTTAATCTTGACGAACACCGCTGAATTACGAAACAAAATAACTAAGCATTGGCACAGTATTAAGCGAATTAAAATAATTGAATCGTTTCATTAATGTTCTCGTTTGTTATTACATGCGTTATCTTACCAAGTGCATCTTGCATTTCAACAACGATTAGCGCATTCGACTCAGTCATTGTCGGATCTCGGCTTCGTTCCGCCATTTTTGAAATCTTCGACAAGGAGCAAATGTTTGCATTTGGTACCTTCGCTTTGATTGGCTTGCGCTTTGCGAGCATTCAACCAATCGCTTAGCTTGATACACCAATGAATGCGGGAGAGAACGGCCTTTCTAGCGCATCGTTAATGTGTATGTTTTTTTCGCAAGTTTTTTTAGCAACGACGCTGGAAAGACAACACTTGTAACAAGCCTCATAAAAACTTCGATTCTAATCAATTTAAACGCATCGTACCAAAAAGAAAAATAGACTGAAATAAAGCTTGAACCATGCTCTTGTATTCTGACCTATTTAAACGCCAGTGAATGAAATGAACACATTGTATGTGTTTATTTTCGACACAGTGTAGTTCGAACGCTCGCCAAATGGCGCTTGCGACGCTTCGGGATGTGTGACGCGCTTCGTTTTCGTGTGAACGGATGGGTGTATTTGGAATAAAAACAGTCATCGTACCGTCTATTGCAGACACAAATAAACAACACAGAGTTCAAAAGGAAACTGTATTCTTTATTCTTAACAATTTTCATCTGATTCTAAACGCGTTATTCATAGATACTGCCAATTGAAAACAAGCATATTTTTCACTCGGCTGAACTTTCCCGTACGCTGAAAGAAGGGCTGCCGGTACCTAATCACAGTGACAGCACCCACCCTGAATAACTTCAAAAACAGACTGATGCCCACTGGTCAGATCATCCTAGGCTTTATAACCCCAAGTGCTATGAGCCAAACAACTCATTTCAAATGACACTAACAATCTTCCCACCATTACATTGGTCAGTTGTATGTCACATTAACAGAGCGATGAACCGATCTATGAAAGTTCTTTCAACATCGAAAACTACAAGTACAAGTAAGTACTACAAGTACAAGTATGATAGTCCAAGAGGATATTCCGTCTTTAGAAAACATCCCCCTTAAATCAAGTTTCAAAGTTTAAATCATGACTGTAGGTGCTTGCAATTTAGTCGACAACACTTTACTGACATTGAAATACAAATCTGAACACATAAATTTCAGCATTATCTTGGGTGTTTAATTAACTTTAATACTGGAACCTCTTATCTATTTCTGTTTCATTCTCCGAGTATTTAATGTGTGTGAGCATGCATACGTGTTTGCTGTGTGTGTTTTTTTTTTCTTGTTTGTACATTTTTTTGCACATCTAAAGTGTGACCTCCTAGGTATGTTTGAGACCCTCTGAAAATTTGGAAATGAGTTTGTTGTACCAAACCTGACCCCTGGGTTTTTTTTTAAAAAATATTATCACTGCATACTTTTACTAGTACTATTTATTACCATTTGTTAAGTTGGTAAGAGTGATAACAAATTACAGAATACAATTTAATCCCCATGCCTTTATGTACACACAGCACATGTTTGCATAGACATACATTCATTCACTTGATGATCTCTGCTTCAATTGAAAGCATACATATAAAAGCCTCAAATCAAAATGCATTCTCTTACCCCCTTTCTGCGAGATGGACGATCCTTACGACTTGTCGCCATTTTTGTTGTCTTGTGGCCTTTTTGAAGGCCAACCGCCAGCTGGTATCGCACCATCTGATTAACAAACACAAACCTTTAAATTTATTTTTTCACAATTTTGTTCATTTCTTGATAGCTCAAGATTTCCCAAGTCCTTGCCACACAACAATAACTGGACTGAATCTATAGCACCTAACATCTGAGAAAGACCAATAAGGGAACTGTCAGTATACATGTATCTGTGCAAGAGTTGGACTCCTAGTCCCAACAACACCAGGTTCAATCCAATAAAAAAAACCCCTACAAAATGCACATCACACTACTGTAGCTTTAACAGCCTTCTTGAGAAAATATCAGGTACTAAGGCTGCAATTAATCATGGGGGGCAGCGCAACATCGAAAGTTGTCATTATCATCAGTATCAATTACTGTCAACAGACCTATTGATAGTTTTTCCTATTTTTCATGAAATTATCACTTCAAACCTACCTTCTCTCTGTTTAATAAAGTGAACGCAAAATATACAACAACATCAGACCCAGACCTTTTGTAATTTCTGAATCCCCAGAAAAACTGCGAGGTCAAGTTCCAGTTTTTGGCCTTTCCAAACATGTGGTTTCATCCATGGTAGCCTTTCTGCACCTAGTTCATACAGATACTGACTGTTCTTAGGGGGCACTGAAGTAAAGAGGGAGCTACTGCACTGTTGAATGAAAGATTAAACAAATTCCAAAACAAACACGTTTCAACCTATTTAGTCTTTTTCAGGCAAAACAAATAATATTCAACTTGTTTGGTTTTGGAAAAAAATGTTCAATCTTTCATTCGGCTGAACAGTAATTCCTACTTTTTACTAATTTTATTTTCTGCCTGCAGTCATCTCGCCCAGAAACCCTCTCTTACAATTGTTTTGACACTTCAAACAATGCCATGTTACTTGTAAATAAATGTTATCTTCCATAATCAACTGGGAATCAATGTCATTGCAAATCACAGCCACAATGCAGCATGACACAGGCAGTTAAGATTTGTTTCAGCAGCAACAATGCTAAACTTTTCAAAAGAAACTGACTACAATTCCATGGGCAGCCTGAGAAGTTACATACCACAAAATTCATTGAAATTGCACAAGCAGTCCGCCAAAAAAAAAGCAAGACAAGACCTACTGCATGAAGGGACATGACCCCCAGGGAGTGGAGTGCACTCATTGGTTAGCGGAGAGTGACGATGAGAAAGACCTGGGTGCGTTGGTGGACAATGACCTGAGCTTTAAGAATCATGTGGCACACATAACAGCATAAGCCAACAGAACCCTAGGCGTCATAAGGAGAACCTTTGACCATCTTAAGCAAAAAAACCCCTTCCGTTTCACTCTACAAGTCCCTAGTGAGACCAGCCTTGAGAGTATGGCCACTCAGTCCCGCAGCGAAGACACACGACGCTCTGGAGTGACCTGGAAGATGTCCAAAGGAGACCAACCCGCCTGATAAGTCCCCTGAAGGATCTCCCCTATGCAAAACGTCTTGCCAGCCTGAAACTACCTAGCTTGGTGCATCATCATGCCAGAGGTGACATGATCGACGTATACAAATACGTCCACAGGATTTTATGACACAGATCAACAGGTGCTCCCCCTCTTCCAAGACAGCGATACCCGAGGATATAGTCTTAAGCTGGCCAAGGGACACTGCAGGCTGAACACAAACTGGTTACTCCTCCCAGCGTGTCATCACAGTCCGCAATAGCCTTCCGGACTATGTTGTAACCTGTCAGCGCATTCAAAAACAAGTCTGGATGCCCAAGTGCTGGGGGAAATGCACCGACTCTCTACGACCCAGAACGCTACCACTAGGCTGTGCCACGCATGCCACACAGTCTAGGGATTTCTTTTTTCTTGAAACGATGAACAGGCCATTATAGGCCTTCTACACTGCAAAAATCAAGTATCAAGTAAGTCAGAAGGAGATACTACATCCACATGGACGATCCATTAAAAAAAGACCATTGGATGGTCGCACTGATCCGCACAGATACACCGTGCTGATGATCATGTAGTCCGGTATCATCTTGCTGTTTTATGTTGGCTAAGTCAGTTTTTCTTCCAATGACATTTTTGATGTTTTACCATTTTTTCATCAAAATCCGTGTTCAACAAGTGAACGAAGCACCGACAAATCATAACCATTCCCACACTGACATAGAAATCGGAATCGACGTGAACCTGAATGGTTGTGCTTGGTTGACAGAACGACAGAAGGCGATATCTTACTGTCACTAATAATGCTTTACAATAACACATATTTTCTAATCATAATGAGGCTATTTTATGCTAAAAACTTAAATATATACATGTAACCAATACTTGCGATCAAATAATGTAAATAACGTGAAGATGAAAGAAGATTGTGAATATGAACAATCCACACACTGTCACTCACGATGTCTGGTTAAGTGTAGAGAGGAAGTTGATATGAACTTCCGCTTGGCTATAAAAACATTGATTGGCTCATGTGAAAGCTGTTGAAATGTTACAATCAAACTTTAAAAGTAGTAAGATACAACTTCATCAAATACCTTTTCGGTGTACAATGTGTTATTATATGAATCTGTTTCTTTTTAATTTAACGAGAAATTCCGCTTATACTTTTTATTTCCCAGGGGAGTAAACTCTGCACTGTAGACTAGACGATGTCAACAAAATGCCAGGAAACATTGTTCCGCTGTATCTTTGCAAAACGTGCAAAGGCTTGTTTGTCTTTGAATCACAAGCAGAAAGCCACCAAATAAAATGTAATGGAGATGCATTTAAATCGCCAGCGAACTTATTTGTCTGCGAAAGAGACCATTATCTGGAGCTGATTTCGCCCAGTCCCAGTGTTCCTGGCCCTAAAGCGAGCAAGAAATCGCAACAGAACCGTCTGCTTTGTGAAAGAAAAAGAAGGAAGACATCTCCCCAGATAAGTACCGCACCTGAAACTAGGGTTACTGCAAGATCGTTTCTCAGTAAAGATGATCTTAGTACTCTCACTCAAGGATCTTATGGAATGACTGGTACTCAAGTGCGTGACACTAACCGCAGAACTGTACCACGGTCACGGTCTCTTCCTCAAGCTAATACAGTCAGTTTCACATCCCCGCAAGGTAATTCAGTTACCAATGCGCTGCCTACCAACACGTGTACAACAGGCCAGTGTACTGATAACCACAATATTCTAAATACTGTTGTGAGCCTGACTGCGCCAGTATCGCAGACCCGTGGGTTCAACAGCAATGGAGATCTCGTGCCGTGCTGTTTCACGTCATCCAAAGGAGAAGTCAGTTTCTCATCAAGTTCAAATCTGCCAAGAGTTGACCATAAAAAGACAGATTCTTCCGACTCTGAAACTGTTTTTAATTCAGAAAAACAGCACACCTGCTACAAACCTACTTGCATACTTAAGCCAACTTCAACAAGACCGAGCGCCATCAGTGTGTGCGTTACAACCAAGTCAGACTGGGAAAAAAGAGGAATTTCCCAGCTTAGCACATCAATCTGTTCCTGTTGATGATCCCTCTAAATATATCCTTATATGTTGGAAGGCAGTTCAGTTGAAGAAGCTGATGTTATGAAATCTTCCAGCTTGCAATCTGAATCTTCAAATTCAATATTAGTTAACAATTCAAGTGAACAGAATGAACATGTTGATATTCTCACAGGAGAAATACTTAAACTTGAAGATTTTCACTTCAAGACTGTTACAGCTGCCACCAATGCCAGTACCATCCATAACACAGACCAGCTTTTAGATCAGACTGTTTATCCACAGAACCTAGATGACTTTTTGTCATTTGCGCCCAGTGTCAGTGGGGAGACAGGAAAACCAACTCAGCTCACGAGTTCCCTGCAGGCACCTATGTACCAAGTGGGAAGTGACAGCTGTGCTTTTCCAGAACTACCAGCTACCAGTAAAGACAGAAACATGCACCCAAACAAGGATTGTCTTGGGGGAGATGTCATTGTATACAAAAATTCAGACATTGTGCAACCATTTCAGACTGAATGCCCAAACTCTTCTTCAGCTGTTCATGTCTTTAATGACTTATCAAAGTCTGAGACAGCTATGGCTGACACGCCTTCCAACCAAGAGAGCAGTTTGCCAGGCTCAGTTGTTCTCTTCTTTGAACCTGATGGACAGATTATTCAGACAATGGCTGTAGACAGTGCATTGAAATGGCTCACAGATGAACACCACGGTTCCAGGTACCACAGGAATGAATACAGAGGACATACAGCTTTGTGCTGGAAGTACACTACAAGTGCCGATACGCGAATCAGTCGTGCCGGATGGAACTGGAGATGGAAGTTCACCAGATGACAGTGAGTGTGACAGATCCAACTCTGAAACAAGACAGCATATAAACACCTGGAAGGGAAACAAGTACTTACACTCCTTCTGGAAAAGGGACTGTCAAAGCTAAAACAAAAACACAGATTCGTCAAGAGGAACTAAGTGCCCTGAGAGAAGAGGTTCTGCTGCAGGCACGAGAGATTCCTGTGGAGGGAGAAGCCAAGAAAATTCATTACAGCTGCAATGTGTGTGGACATGTGGCCAAGTCGGTTAAGTTTATGCACAACCATCTGCAGGTACAAATATTTTACAAAGTTGCCTGATTAATCACTGTGTTCAGTTTAGTACTGTGCCATAAGACTAATTCACATGATGAGCTGAATGAAAAAAAAAAAATGTAAATTTTTACTCTACAACAAATGGTTCATGTCCTTTTAACTGAATCTTGTTTAACTATGGTCCAGACTAAAGTGAGCTATTTCACCCAAATTTTAGATCTTAAATTAATTACAGTTTTATAGTTTTAACTGACCTTTTTAACATTCTAAAGTTCTTGTTTTTTTGTTTGTTTGTTGTTGTTTTGTTTTATTTTTGCTGTTGTTGTTTTATGTTAATTGTTGCTAGCAATTTTGGCTTGATGGAAAGTAGACAGCATGTTACTGTTAGTCACACTCATTGTGAGCAAAGGATCCCACTTTCTGCTTGTTTTATGACAGACACAAAGAAATGTATAATGTCCATATTACAGTGTTAATAGCCTTCAGAAGTCATTAAGAATTGGGTCTTCAGGCTAGAGTGTGTCGGTTATAGTGTTTGGGTAAGTACTTTAGAAAAGTAAGTCTTAATTAACAGAAAATGTTTATTCAGAGGGGATAAGCAGGTGAGGTGGGGGTTATGTTAAGTCTTCATGGGGAGGTTTCACTATAATAGTATAAATTTAATAGAATCATTACTTGTGAAAAAATCTATTAGATCTTTGAATAGCAAATCAGTTTGAATAATCTCATCGTTACTGTTTACAGTATTCCTCCTGCCTCATATCAGTCATAAGCTGAGATGATGGTTTGTGTGCTCGGGTGTTACTAAGTTAATGTTTGTGTATATGAATGACTGGTTCAAATGTTTGTTTTGTTGGTTTGTTGGATGGTGGGTGGTTTAATCAGAACAAGAAGTTTGAGTAACAATTTGAGCATGGGCAACTTATGAAAAGATGATGAATTCAATCATAATAAATAATAAATGCCTGAAAAAACATACACACAAAGTGTTCATGTTAACTTGAAATTACTTGACTGTGTGATAGTATTCATGATTGAATCTTCACTCTTCCAGGTTCCAGTCACTGAGTGCTTTGCAATGATTGATGGTATGCATGACATAGAGACTGTCAAGGGAGCGAAACCTCTCATAGAAGGCTTTAGTTTAAGCACTTTAAAAGACAGCGAATAAGAGTTTGATCACGAACAGGATAATTGGCCAGCAAGCGTTAGGGCCCTCACATAGTGCAGACCTTCAGGCAGGAAGATGGATATTAAAAAACTGTTGAATTATCATTGGCAGGTAACAGTAATCGTCAAGGGCAGGGAATATCCTGAGTTCAAATCTTTAATAGTCCAGAGGGGACTCAGAGCTCAGAGCATCAGGTGTTGTGCTGAGGGCTGAGTCAGTTACAGCTTGTTCAGTAAAGATGAATGCACCAAACGCGTGACAGTTCACTTGAAGAGTGGTGCTTCTTCAGCTGGTATTGCTGTCAGGCACAGTGCTGGTCACTGTCAGGCATTTAGATACATGTGGACAAAGTGGTCATAGTTTTTTCTAGATGATAATCATAGAGTGAAAATGACCTCACAAGTTTCTGGGAGTTTTCAGTGTCCATTTAGTGAGATGTGGCTGTTTGGTAGAATGTTATATGGAATGTGTATGAATGCTGGTGTGTGGGAAAACTCAGCAGAGATTCACTGTGATTGTGAACATGGCTATAGAGATGACCAACATAGACATGGATGGAGCTCAAGGGATATTTTTTTTTTTTCAATCCCTATATAAAACTGGACATTGGAAAGATTGAGAGAGGACAACAACAATACGACACAAGGACAGAAAAAAAGTGAGCAGGACAGATTGAGGTTAAAGAGGACATAGTTTGGGTGATTGAAGTGAGAGATAGACCTCTCTGGGAAAGCCATAAAAGAGAGAACTGAGAAAGAAAGGCTAAGTCCAAAACCCAGAAATGCAGCTCAGGAAGAAGAGAAGAAGACTTTTATCTCTGAAGAAAAGTCTCCAGAGACAACTACGGAGAGCCAGTGCTGGCTCAAGATGATCCAAGATGTTACCATTACCTGCTGCTGAGGCTTTTTGTAATGACCTGTTTGAAAACTGTGGTGTGGTGTGCAAGTGTGTGTGTGTGTATGTGTGTGTGTGTGTGTGTGTGTGTTTGTGTGTGCGTGCGTGTGTGTGTGTGTGTGTGTGTGTGTGTGTGTGTGTGTGTGTGTGTGTGTGTGTGTGTGTGTGTGTGTGTGTGTGCGTGGAAATCCAGCCAAGTACAAAACCTATTATAGTATATAAACCAGATCTCATGTGTTTGTACTTTTTTTTGTACATTTAGAGTTTTCCTGTATACATTTTAAGTAGAAATAGATTCTATTTCTTGTGCTCAGTCTGTCAGGAGAGAAGTGTACATGCATGACACCTTATTACCTTATTACCAGAGATAACCTTGGTGTGTTTTGACTGACTTATGTATCTCACTTAATTCACTTAAGCAAAACAACCATAATACACCCATCCTGGACGACAGAGACATGAAGCTCTGGCTTCATAGAATATGCACATCCAAAATCCACTTTGTGCCTTCAGAAAAATCTTTGGTGTGTGAACAGCCATTTAGTGATTCACACTCTTTTCTGCAACTGAATTTTTTGCTGTATGATATGTCTTGTTTTGTTTTCTTTGTGTGTACTATTTAGTAGATTTCAGGTTTCTGTTGGTGACAGATGCATGCAGATGGCAAAGTATACTTTGAGTGTGACCAGTGTGACTTCAAGAGTCGGCTGCGCAGCAAGCTAGCAGAGCATCAACAGCGGCACTCACGCACTCGACTGTTGTGTCATCATTGTCCTGTTACCTTCATGGATCTTGCTTCACTCAATCGTCATGTTTCAGCCAAACATGCAGGTAGGTGTGTGTGTGTGTGTGTGTGTGTGTTGTTTGTGTCTGTGTGTGTGTGTGTTTTTTCTGGAAAGTGAACTTATATCCTAACTTTGAGGGATATTTATGAAAAGAAAGTACATCAGCCATTTGAATACTTGGATATCAGTGGTAATAGGGTTTTTTTTTGTTTGTTTTATGAATGGTGGATTATTGTTGATAGCCTCAGGATTTCTACATTTGGTAGTGTCTGTGAAATTCATGCAACTGTTGGATGAATTTGAACACATGCGCATGTACGCATACATGCACACACTCACACACGCACAGATTCATACCCCCACACACACGCGCACGCACACACGCACGCACGCACGCATGCACACACACGGTGTCAGTATATAAGCATGTGCAGAGAAAAGAGAGAGAGCATGACTTGGGAAAACAATTTCAGCTGTTATTCATGTAGATAAAAGATGTGTTTTGAATTCCTGCTGCAGACAAGAATTGTTTTGCTCAGTTTCATTATCTCAATATTACTGCTGATTTCACATGTACAGAATATGCCTGCTGTCAGTGGTCTTCATTCCTGTGTCAAAATTCAAACTTTCACATGTGATTTGCGCAAAGGTGTCTGGGATCACAAGGTACTGGACATGATTCACTTGAAGCTGACCACCAATGCTCAAGGCCAGGATGCTAAAAGATGCATTCAACATTTGTACTGATAGTGAATGTCAACCTCAGAACATATTACAAGATTGTCATTTCCTAATCCTGCTGCAGATGTGATGCTTGGGCATAATGAACAGCATATTTTGTTTCACACTGAAAAATACAGAGTGCAATTTTTCCTGTAATATTGGTAGGCAAGGCTACAACAACATGCTCTGAGTTGTCTGAGTACTGGAAGTAGAATTGCTTGGCTCATC
>JADBJO010002513.1:70869-73369 GCA_016801955.1 Conus betulinus
TGCATTGTATTTTTTCTCCCATGATTGTGAGAATACCACAAAATGGACAACACACTCAGGCCATTTTCTACAGAAAAATCTTGTGCAGGATTTGCAAGTCAGCTCAAGAAGGTGTGTGGTTCTGTTACAAGACAGAATTTGTGGTCCCAGCTATCAGTGAAGGGGTTAATGGGGTTTAATATATACAAGACAGAATTTGTGGTCCCAGCTATCAGTGAAGGGGTTAATGGGGTTAATATATACAAGACAGAATTTGTGGTCCCAGCTGTCAGCGAAGGGGTTAATAGGGTTAATATCTACAAGACAGACTTTGTGGTCCCAGCTATCAGTGAAGGGGTTAATAGGGTTAATATCTACAAGACAGACTTTGTGGTCCCAGCTATCAGTGAAGGGGTTAATAGGATTAATATCTACGAAACAGATTTTGTGGTCCCAGCTGTCGGTGAAAGGGTTAATAGGGTTAATATCTACGAAACAGAATTTGTGGTCCCAGCTATCAGCGAAGGGTTAATAGGGTTAATATCTACAAAACAGACTTTTGTGTCTCAGCTATCAGTGAAGGGGTTAATAGGGTTAATATCTACAAAACAGACTTTATGGTCCCAGCTATCAGCGAAGGGATTAATAGGGTTAATATCTACAAAACAGACTTTATGGTCCCAGCTATCAGTGAAGGGGTTAATAGGGTTAATATCTACAAGACAGAATTTGTGGTCCCAGCTATCAGTGAAGGGGTCAGCAGGGTAAATATCTGCGCTTTTAAACCTTTTTTTCCATACCTTTGTTTCCTCCTCCATCCCATGCTTTCCCCTGAACATCACTCCCCCTCCCCTCCACTCCTCCTCTCAACCCTCCCCTTCGGCATAGTCCAGAGTTGCCAAGTTATGGTGCTAATGCGGAGGTACTGTTGCACCTGTTTTCCCCATCTTACCAGCTTCAGTGGAGAGTAGTAAGAGAGAGGGGGGATGTGGAGGAGGGGGCTTCAGCCCTGTTCATATGTTCACATGCAAAGTTTGGAAAGTCATGCTCCACACTTCACGTCAACTGCTGCTTAGGGATGGAACCCAAGAACCTCAAATGCAGTGTCAACAAAAAGAAATAAAAAAGTAAATAAAAATGCAGTATTTTGACCAGTCAGCAATATCATACTGTGAGTCTGTTAAATTGTAGTTAAACCAGCTGCCACATTGCGGTGATTAACACCAAAGACTTTTGAGCTGGGAGACTGTGGGTTCGATTCCCCACAGAGGCATTTTGTTTATGGATTGTTTTTCAGCTTTACATGCTTACCACCCAGAGTTCAGTGTGATCAGGGCAGAAATGGGAAGGCTGTGACTGCACAGAGTTTTGCAGTGTCCAGGAGTGTTGCCCAAATGTGTGGACCAAAACTCCAGGTGTCTGGTTGACATCTGGATATGTTATGAAAGAAAGCATAGACAGTGCTCAGCCCCTTCATGACTCTTTCCAGAGGGAACATCACAGCATCCATAGCATTGTCATTGGTCATCATGAGAAAAACATCGCTATGAATGAGGGACATAGTTTGACTTGCCCTTCCATTTGGTCCACCTTTTTGATAGAGATAAGTTCCAGACATCTTTGTCCGCGCATCCGTCAGTCTCAGTATGTCATGCAGTCCACGATTATTACTTACATATTATAATCATGATTAAGTCCTTTAGTATTGTCATGAAATTGTTCGTTTGTTTGTTTGTTTGTTCAAAACTTTCACACACTTCTATGTAAATTCGGTGATCTTAAAGAAATGCAGACAGACCGCTGAACATGCTCTGCTCAAAAAAAAAAAAAAAAAATCATTTTTCTTCTTGCACACTTCAAACATGCCATGATAGTCATAAAACACCTCATTCCATCACCAGGTGTCAAACTTCTTGTAATTAGAAAGGAAAGATAATCACCGATGTTGGACTGTTGCAGGTACAGTGTAATGGTGCACATTCAGCACAAGCATCAGTCCCAGAAGAATTTCTATGCCTGCGACCAGTGCTCCTTCTACACCTCCTATGCCAGTAGTATCGCCAAGCACCTCAAGACTCACCTGAGCACCTTCACCTGCCCGCTGTGCAACCACACCACTCACAACTTGGCCAGCATCAAGAAACATCTGCATGAAGTGCATCAGATGGTTAACATGGAGGTTGTGCAAAGCAACACAAAAATCAACACCAAGGATTACCTGTGCACAGAATCCACCACGCCTATGGTGGAATCCCCCAAACCTTTGACAGAGTCTGACAAAGGTTTGATGGAAGCAGACAGATCCCCGATAGAAACAGACAAAGCCTTGATGGAGTCCAGCAAAGCACTGATGGACTCGCTGATGGCAGACACCATGAACATGGACTCCCAAGACCTCCCCCTCTTCCCGCTGACAGATATGGACAGGTCACAAATCGATCCCATGAAGCTGAGCTTTCACTTCCAGGATCTGAATCCTGGCCCCAGCACCAGTGGAACCAACCTGACCCGTGCGAGCTCC
>JADBJO010002513.1:78369-88369 GCA_016801955.1 Conus betulinus
ACAACCTGGTGGTCAGCAGTTTAGAGCTAGATCGCAATGGCTGCGTGATGATTGTTTCTTTCAGAATTGTGACACTGAATTGGGGAGACAGAAATAGAACAACAAGATACAGGTAACTACAGACTTAACTCTGTTTCAAACAGCAAAGCACATGTCGCCTTGTGGTGAAGAATTGAATGAAAAAGTGGCTGAAGAGTGAAAACTAAAAATTAGTTTAATAAAATAAGGGCAGCCTAATCTACAGTTTTCTTCCAAGGTTTTTGAACCTTTCATGGACCTGTGGTAACTCCTAGACCACACGCAACACCCATACCATGTTCATAAACGCACGCCCGATAGCCATTGAATAATGCTACACTCTGCTTTCCTTTTAAATTGAATCAGTGTTATATGTGCACCCAGGTATCAATGTTGTATGACTTACTTGCATAATATGTGTATCCATGTTAATGTGTACGCTGTTTGATTCATTTGCATGTCATTGCATGATGAACATGATTAATGCGTTGCGACAGTGGCATTCATTGGGTGGTTCTACTTACGTGGATTTTTATTGTTTTGCTGGTTTTCAGTCTTAATGCGTTTAAAAAATATGGAGTGTATCACTCTTGAGAAAACTGTCTCCATATGACTGAGCCTTTGTTTGTTCATTATGCCAGTATATTAGACTGTTAAACATGTACAGAACAGGCTGCTGATGATTCAGTTCTATGTTTCAACATTCTGTTTAGACTCTGCCTTCATTTTTCAACTATATTGGGTTGAACCAACAATTACAATGTGGACATGAGCGCATGTTACATAACTTTGTGAGGACCTCCCCAAAAGTTTGGGTTTTGAACACCTGTAGTTAGAGCATCAAAATTACCAGGAGCTGCCTGGAATACTTGAAATCTCCTGTCAGTCTTAGAGTGCAAAGCACAAAACTTATCCATTTTGGTAATTGTTGGTCTGTGGTAAGGGCTTTCCACCTTTTTTTTTTCTTTCTTTCTTTTAAAGAGAATCCCAGCCTTCAGTTCCCAGAGTCAAAGGCTAAGTCATCCTCTGTGTGTAGTTTCTGGATGTAAAATCTACTCAGTCACTGGTCACTCACCCTCAATATTTTTGTGGGATGGGCTCCATGGGGGAGGAAGCATGTTTTTAAACGCAGGATCAGAGCACACACAGCAAGAGTTGTTCTGCAGAGAGGAGTGGGTGGGGAGGAGGGGGCAAAATCTGCAAAATCTGGATGACATTTCTCATCATGGAGGGGGGGGGGGGGGGGGGGGGGGGGGGGCAATACATATCTGCAAAATCTGGATGACATTTCTCGTCATGCAATGCTATGAAGTTTCTTCTTTTATCTTTTGTTTTTATATTTCTCTTGATAAAAATATCAGTTGGTTTACTTGTTCTCTTCTGGAAAGTGCTGACAATTATCCTTTTCTCTTTTTCTGTTCTGGGCTGACTGTGATCTTTAGTGTGTTGTTCATGCTTTCTATGTAGAGACACAGAGCCATGAATTTGAAGTTTAGACAGAGCCAGTGATTTCTTGACGTCCTGTTCATTAGGGTGATTCTCACCGTGTCAGCCTTGTTCACCTCTGACATGTCATTGCATTGGCCTACCTTCTCTTCTAGATTTCACTGTGTTTCTCTGCATCTGTTGCACACAACTTGGGGACTCCTGGTAGTGCTTCACATGCCTGGCAACATCATGAGAGATTGTGGGTTCAAGTCTTAAAGAGGTGATCAGGCTTTTCAATTCTGATGTGGTGGGCCATTCACTGAGAGTTGTTGTTCAGGGTGTTTTCAATGTTTTCAGGGTTTCCTGACTGTAGACATCCCCCAACCAGTTTGTTGCAGGAAGAGGGAGGGATGGGGGAAGGGGGGGTGACGCTGACAGGCCCTGTGTTTAATCCTGTGCAGCAGAGCTGTTATGGCTGCCCTGTGGCCCATCCTACCATTTCAGAGTATAAAAGGGAGATAATTAAGTACAGATAAAGAATCATCCAAAAAAAAAAAACCAAATCTTTATTGGGAGGTAAAACCCAGCACAGAAGACAAAATGCTTAGCTTTTAGGAAAAACAAGCTTTTTGAAAGAGAAAGTCTTTTGGGTCAGACAATCCCAGTACAAAGACAAAACCATTCTGAAAGAAAAACACATTTTCATGCAAGGGAAGTTTTTATTTGGAGCTGACTCCTATGCAGGCCAAGACAGATAAAAATGTTCCTTGAAAGAAAAAAGGATTTTGTAATGGAAGAGAGACAAAGTAAGGAGTGACATTTAATACAAAACTTAGACAAAACTAATGAACAAATAGTGTAACTTCCTCCCATGGTGATCATGGGAGAGAGAGTTCCACTACTTATTTGTCATTTACTGTTTACTGTTCCCTGCCTCATTTAAGACGTCCATAAAGACAAGAAAATGTTCCAGTGCACAGCCTTAAACCCTTTCAACCTATCCAAGTTTTCAGCCTCAGCAACCTCGGGCTGATCTGTATGAACAGAAGGGCTGTATGCAAACCCTAATAGCCCAAAAATTGTTTCACCAAAAGGCTAACAATTTTTACATGGTTATAGCAAAATAATTGCATATAATTGAAAATTTCATGGAATAGGATGTTTTTTTCAGACCTTTGATGCTTTGACAAGCTCAAACATATTTTTATTCCTTACATAATTCCTTTTTTTATGTAAGCCTTCAAGACACTTAAACCACTCAAATCACTCGGAGAAATTTAACAAGCCTGCGAGGAAGGAAACTCAGTGTAAGTTGCTCTCCCCTTCCCTAGCAAGTTACTTCCCTTTCCTAGCAATTTATAGCATAATATACATTTGGACGATGATAAACCGATGTCAGTAAATAGACTACACAGCCCAGCTTTTTTCAGCACAGGCTGAGAATGACATAACATGGCGCTCAAAAAACATTCAGGTGTAGGACTGGGTGAGTCAGAGGGAGGATGATGTGGAAGATGTCATTGTGGAAATGATTGTTGTTGGTTTTATGATTACTGTTCTCGTGTTTTTACTGTGGATGTTCAGTTGCTGACATTGTTGTTTGTTTATGTACTAAATTCTTTTGAATTTCCTTTCTGATAAACTTGTGCTCTCTCTCTCTCTCTCTCTCTCTCTCTCTGGCAAATCTGCTGTTTTTGTTTTTTTGTCAGTACTTCTGTTGATGCTCATACTGTTCAGTGTGCAACAGCCAGTATCAGTTGTTACTATATATTTTCAATCCTTCTGTGATAGAGATGTGTGCATGTCTCATGTAATGTGTGTGTGTGTGTGTGTGTGTGTGTGCGCGCGCGCGCGCGTGTGTGTGTGTGTGTGTGTGTGTGTGTGTGTGAGAGAGAGAGAGAGAGAGAGGGAGAGAAGGAAAAAAGAGAGAGGGAGAAAGCAATGAGAAAGAGGGGTGGGGGCTGACGTTTTGCTTGTTACAAGTTGTTTCATTGTGTGGATGTTGTGTTATTGTGGTTTGTTTTTTTTTCACTATGATTTTGCTCATTTGACATTAAAAGGGCAAGTTGTGAAGTTGTGAAATAAAGTTACAGCTGTTGGTATAGTGTGTTCTGAGTCATAAAACTTACGAGTAAGAAATATGAAAAACAAAATTCAACTTTGATTCTCAGCTATTACATATCTATTTCATAATTAATGCATCCCATGCTTGCTACAAAACAACAGTCTTCTTGTTGGTAACAAAGTAGGGTGAGAGCAGTCAGAATTTATGGGCTGCCAAATAAGCCTTCACACCATAGTGAACCCAAAGTACCGGGCTAGTATGGTGGAAAATGAGTTACACTCGGCGTTGCATTTTTTCAAAGAAATAACACTTACGGTTATAAACAGCAGAAATTGTCACAAGAATCGGAGATTTAGATGAAAACACATACACATGCAGAAACATGCACACAAAAACCAAAATTACACAGTGGTACACATGCGTATATTTGCATGCATGCACTCATACACAAGCACACACATGAATAAACTCAGTAGATAGGAGATGTTGTAGGAGGGATGGGGACAATGAAGAGGGTATGGGAGAGGGTAGGGGAGTCTAATGTAAACACTAAAGAACATCCAATAAGTAACACATGCAGGGAAAATTTATGATTTTGTCATTTAACCTGCATGCACACAACATGGTACAATATCAAATGGTAACACATCTTACCCACTACACTATCCAATGACATGAAATACAATCTGGGACAATATCAAATTGGTAACTCACCAAACAGTATCATGTTAAATCAATAGCTCAACCAAGTGGTACAGCTATGGTTTATCCACAAACACCAAGTATGGACAATACTCAATCAACATCGTCTATAACTCAGTTTTTGGTTGGTCAGTCAGTCTGGCTATGAGGACCAGTCGTGCCAACTTCTTTTGGAACTTGCCTTCCACAGAAGACACTGAAACAAACAAATAAATCAATGTAACCACAGTCTTCATATTCTTTCACTGGAAATGCGTGTCCACATAACGCATCTTGTACGGAGCATGTGATTCATCAGAACATGCATTGTTACTACTACAAATTGTCCTATGATCATTATTATTACTGTGGCTTCGGATGTGCGCATAAATAAGTTAACTTTTTGTCATTGTGTTTTGCTTCATGAACACTCATACAATATTGCCATGAATATGTAACATCACCCCTATTTTATGGTGATTAAGTGATGTATCACAGGAAAAATAAATAAATAAATAAATTCAAAAGAATTTTTTTTTAAGTGATGTATTATAAATATATAAGTTGATGCTGTTGCTATTACGCCTACATCTCACCTGGGTACAAATCCTGTTTGGTTCTCAATGTTTCTAACATACATTATTACCAAAGTCTTCTTTAATGAGCCAAAATTATTATAAAGAAACATTCCACACGTTGATTTTTTTTTACCTGCTCTTCCAGAGCCACCTGTGTGGTGTGGAAAAGATTCAATTTTCACCAAACCTTACACAATTCACCGAAAGCAAAAGAACATACAGAGTAAGTCTGATGAATAATTTCACGCTGCCATTCCTATTCCC
Source organism: Conus betulinus (assembly GCA_016801955.1). NCBI lineage: Eukaryota > Metazoa > Mollusca > Gastropoda > Neogastropoda > Conidae > Conus > Conus betulinus. The sequence goes on from JADBJO010002513.1 coordinate 83,404, forward strand.
ATGTAACTAAGAACGAGCATCTCAGGGGAGTAGGGCATTGGACACCTATCGAACATTACACTGACACCACCAGAACGACAAAATGTCAACATGAAACTGGAGGCCAATTTTCAACTTTTGAACAGCAACTAGAACTGAATGTGACTTCACACACACGGTGTCTTTGTTCCACTGATCCAGTTAAGAGTCCAGAATATAACTATGCATGGTAAAGGAGCTATATACATAGGCCTACAAGTTGGGTCATTTTCTGTTTCAAATTTTTTTTAAATGCAGTTATCAGTCAATCAGAATTTGCACCCTTACACCCAGCCCTTTTTTCTTTTCTACCAATTTTCCAATTCATATATTTTTTATGAAAATAACATACAATTTCCTTTCACTCAAAATGAAAGATTCGATTCAAGTCCTTACCCTAATGCCAGCAGCAACAATAGCGAGCGAGGGTATTGTGAGGATTTTCGACATGTTAAAATCGGATCCCACCAACGGGTCAAGTTCGCGACCGTCAGCTCAGCAGTCAATCACTCCAAGCATTAGAGAACGGGATTTATTAATACTGTATTCTAACTTCGACCATGATAGCGTTGTTCGTTTTAAAGCTTAAACTTTGACTGTCATGGTGTTGTTCGTTTCACAGCTTTATCAAATTGTTGTAAACATGGCATCCCAAAAACGTTTTTTTTTTTTTTTTTTTTCCAGATTATTTTTACCCTTTCCTATTCAAACAGACAACACCACAACAAAATTGCAAACCTACCCGTGCGTTTTTTTCCTTGTCCAGTTTTAATTCATCGTCTTTCAAAGGTCTATCCGAAATGCTCTGGAACACACACACACACACACACACACACACACACACACACACACACACACATATCATGAAAATGTCTATACTTGGCTGCAAATTTTCATTCCATCCTCTCTCTCTCATCATTTTTTCCCACCCCCCCCCCCCCCCCCTCTCTCTCTCTCTCTCTCTCTCTCTCTCTCTCTCTCTCTCTCTCTCTCTCTCTCTCAGCAGCAAATTATTTTTCCATCCTGTGTGTGTGTGTGTGTGTGTGTGTGTGTGTGTGAATGCGTGTGTGTGTGTGTGTGTGTGTGTAGACCCTCTGTCTGTGTGTCTGTCTGTCTCTCTCTCTCTCTCTCTCTCTCTCTCTCTCTCTCTCTCTCTCTATGTGTGTGAAAGCGTGCGTATGTGCGTGCGAGCATGCGTTCGTGTGTGTGTGTGTGCGTGTGTGTGTGTGTGTGCGCGCGCGCGTGAATGCGTGCCTCTGTGTGTGTGTGTGTGTGTGTGTGTGTGAGAGAGAGAGAGAGCGTGCATGCGTGCGTGCGTCCGCATGTGTGTGTGCGTGTGTTCGACTACCCTAATCAAACAGTTGTGCTGTGACTTACCGTCGCTTCATGGGAGTAGAGTTCCACGCCCGGGCCAGTGAGACTCATGGTGAAGTTCTGGAACTCAAGGTAAGACTCTGTCCGGAAGATGGCGCACTTCAGGTGCTTCTCGTCAGTAGCCGGCCTCTCCATGATCATCCGCCATTGCTGTCGCATCGCACACAGTCACATTCACAAACTTATACATCCATTTGCACACACACACACACACACACACACGCACGCACGCACGTGTGCATGCACGCACGCACGCGTGCGCGCAGACACGCACACACACACCACTACACTACACACACATGCACACACACGCGCGAGCGCGCACGCTCGCACGCATGCACGTACGCACGCACACGCACACACACACACGCACGTACGCACACGCATGCACGCACGCGCGCGCGCGCGCGCGCGCACACACACACACACACACACACACACACACACACACACAGATGAGAGAGAGAGAGAGAGTCTTCAATATGCACATTCTCACCTCTTTGGTCTGCCCATGCGCATGATAGATGACTGTGCACTTGAACTTGTGCTGGAAAAAAAAAATAGCATATATGGTAACCTGCTATATCAATAATTTATCAGCATCATCATTTTCTTCATCGATCAACGTTAAAGAAAAAAATCACAGACTCAATAATCCTTCACTGCATTGTTTACGGATCCGAATCAAAGGCGGATCCAAGGTCTGGTGCAATAACTGCGACGGTTGTAATTAAAGGACCAAATGAAGAATGCTGCACATGTTTTAAAGAACAAATGATGTAAAAAAATAAAAAAAAATGTTGAACTGACTGCTACGAAAAGATGATGCAAGACCGGTTTCACTAAAAAAAAAAAAAAAATGGAAAATCTGCTAAAGCGATTCTAACAGACAGATGATACAAAAATTGCTGAATCGAATTTTACGAAAAGATGATACAAAAACTGTTAAAACAGTTTTAAATAAATAAAAAAAATCTATGTACAACCAATTGAACCAATTTTAATTCAAAAGATGATGCAAAACCGCTTAACTGATTTTTTTTTTTTTAAGATGACGCAAACAAAAACTGTTAAACCAGTTTTTAATAAAAAGATTATACACGACCAAACGAGCCAGTTTTAATTTTAACCAAAAGATGATATACAAACTGCTAAACCGATTTTAAGGTACTTTTTTTTTTTTTTTTTTTTTTTTTTTTTTTTTTTTTATTTGTTTGTTTTTTGTTTTTTTGTTGATTGCTGAACCGACTGTAAAAAAAAAAAAAAAAAAAAAAGGATGCAAACCCTGCTGAACTGATTTTAACGAATTGATGGTACAAAAATGCTGAATCGTTTTTAACGAGCAGATGATGCAAGAAACTGCTAAACCAACTGTAATAAACAGATGATCCACAAAGTGCCGAACCGACTTTAAACAAAAAAAAAAATATTCAAAAATTGTTGAACCGATCTGACCGAACAGAAAATGCAAAAACTGCAAAACTTACTTTAACAAAAAGATTATGAAAACCTACTGGACCACTCCTGACCGATTTTCAGGAACAGCGGATGCAAAAACTGCTGAACTGATATTTCAACGAACATATGACACAATAGGAACATATGAACAGATGATGCGAAATGAACCTACTGAACCGATTTTAGCGAACAGTTTATGCAAAATCTGCTGAAACAATTTCAACAAAGAAATAATGTAAAAACTGTCGGACTAATCTAAATGGGGAGATAGATGATGCAAGAAATGCCCGAACCAAGTTTAACGAAAAGATATACAAAAAGTGATAAATCATTTTTAACAAAAAGATGATACAAAAATCGACCAGTCTTTGAAATTACTGACCTGATTTTCCAATCTCTGATGTTACTGAACCGATTTTTACGGACATATGTTGCAAAAGCTACAAGAGCAATTCTAACGAAAAGTTAGCGCAAAACAATAACATCAACAACAACACCAACACTAAACCGATTTCTAACAAACGTTGGTAAAAAGACGGAAGATGGTCAAAGGACGAGGTCAATAAATTATTCAGTTGTTACGGATCGGGAAAAAAAAAAAAAAAAAAAAAAAAAAAAAAAGCGAACTTGATTCAGGATCCCTTCGTGATCGGAGGCCCGTAGTTTCGCAACTGCCCTTCTAGGTCTCTCCCTCTATCATAATATAGCCTATACAAATGGATAGAATAGGCAAATTCGATTCTAAAATTTTCAACGTAGATGATAAACAGACTGCACATGCAGTCTTAAAAGGACTCTGTGTGAGATGATTTGGCTGTCATCAGCGAAACTGAAACTGCAGCAGCACGGACTGAAAATGAGTGACTTTGAAAAGCTGTTGATAAAGCACCGCTAAAGAACGTAGACAAACGAATCACAAGACAAAACACGACACGTTTCAACCTCTTTGGTTTTCGTTCAACACCATCTTGCGCCGAAACGGATGAAGATAAGTGATTGCTCGTTCATTTTCGTTGTTCTGAGTGTTGTGTATCTCTGCTTGAAGAAGACTTAAGAGGTAGAAACGCGTCGTGTTTTGTCTTGTGATTCGTTCTTTGGCGGTGTTTTATCAATAACTTTCAAACGTGTTTAGATTTCCGCCTGCAGTCGCCTCACTTTGCAACGAGATGTAAAAATGAGTGAACCAATCCACCATCAACCTGCCGGTTGTGATAAATCTGATGATCACTACCTATACCTCGACTTGAGCGGCAGCAGACAAGGCTGTATGTATGAAGACACACGCAGACTCACATGTATCGATCTAAATCATAATGAAGCGTGTTTGTTTTGATGGAACCTATTTTCAAATTTCACCTTCAGGATCCCGACAACAAATGTGTTCTGGAAAGCTTCGCTGAATGTCTTTTCCGTTATCCGTCAGTTGTTATTGTTGTTGATATTATTGTTGTTGATATTGTTGTTTGCTGGTCTTCTTCTTCTTTCTTCTTCCTCTTCTTCTTCTTCTTCTTCTCTCTCTCTCTCTCTCTCTCTCTCTCTCTCTCTCTCTCTCTCTCTCTCTCCTCTTTGCCATCAGAGAGAGACAGAAAGACAAAGAATGAAGCATTCAACTCAACGAACGCTCGATCCCTACCCTTTAACGTGAACCTTCCTACACCCCACCCGATACCAGTTTAGAATCTATTTTTGTGTACCATTATAGTACAAGATCAACATGTGTGTGTGTGTGTGTGTGTGTGTGTGTGTGTGTGTGTGTGTGTGTGTGTGTGTGTGTAACAATAACAATAACAATAATTTCAATCAGTCTTTTCTGGCCAACTGGCCTATACAGACAGGAGAAATGGTCATTCAAAACTGTATACATGGTGAGTAGCAAAACATTTCAATCAAGATGTAGTTTGGCATCTCAGTTTCACAGCTCCACAAATGTAGGTCGCAACTCTAAAGGCTAATTTTCCACTGAGATTTGTGAATAGCGATTGCACACTTTTAGAGTTGATGGGAAGCGGTAGTAATACAGAGGGATATGTCGTTTACGGAGTGCAGCATAATTTGGGCACACAAGCAAAAAATGAACAAGGTCTTCAACACAGTTCAAATCACAGACTTTACAATT
>JADBJO010002513.1:103369-163369 GCA_016801955.1 Conus betulinus
GGCGATACAGTTATATCCGTGGGATTAAAAGATGAGCGCGTATTGATACACAGGTAGCACAGAGTGAAACGTCCGGCAATTTGTTGCTTTTTGTTTCAGTGTACGCAGTGAAAGGGAAGTTCCAAAAGAAACTGGAGAGAGTCACGCTCACAGCCAAAATCAAGAAGAAGAAGAAGAAGGTGGAATTGTAATGTTGAAGCCTGTAAACTGTGAACCCTGCTCCACCTGTTGTGTGTACTAACTATCAAAGAGAAGGTATGAATGACGTCATTTGTGCGTGCTTTCCTCAACAATTTAAAAAAAAAATCAGATTAGAACTGTCCACAGGAGTTTTTGCTACAAATTTTGTGCCATTTCATCATCATGATCATTTGTTTTACCTCAAGAAGACCAGGAGGATGAAACGTGTCGCCTCTGTACTGTCATTTGCTCGCTCCATTTGTTAATATTTAATGCCGGTCTAGTAATACGAATCTTGGTTATGTCCGCAAGGTGGTATATATGTTGCTGTCTCAAATACATGTCAGAATCACTCTTGCTTGAAGTTTCACGTATAAGACAAATAAATGAATTCTGGAACAGGCATGACGGTTGAAAGATTAGAAAACAATTTTTTTTAATGGAAAAGGACAGACGGAAGAGGGAAACATTTTGATCATCCTGAGAGGAGCACCTAAGCTGCTTTTTATCCAAATTTTCTTCAACAAGTACATGCTAGAGAGGAGTATAGAGGATGGTGTAGGAGGGGAAAGGAGGAGAGTTTCACGATGATTCATTGGTTAGCAATCCATATTTTGATTGCTGATGTCGACTGGACGAACACCAGAATAAAACATTGCAGATTTTCAACAGTTTGAAGATCAGCAGAAAGGCAGATTTATGAACTGAAGTCAGAATAGAGCATCGTTGGAAGAAAGATAAGTTTGGTGATTTTGTGACAGAATTTTCACTAATAGCAAAATAATTTTACATAGGTTGAAGACAATCCTGAATAGAAGCTTCTTCTATTTTTTTATCTTTGTTTTCATTACAGTTTTTTTTTTTTAATCCCATGGGTTTTGATTCAGTAAGACTGTGCGGTTGTCAAGTTTTGTCCACTTCACAGATGCAGTTTGAGAGCTTTATTCATTTATTTCAACTCATGAAACATTTGCAAATATATTTAAGGCCATGCTAATTCCAGGATGCAGATTTTGAAAAAGAATTCAAGTTCCAAATGTACAGCCCTGGAAAATGTCATGAAATCTCACACTGGAACCAGTTTCCATAGGTTCACATATATTTCTCAAAGCAAGAACTTTCAATGACTTCCCAAAGGTGAAATATGCAAACAAAAGTGCAGATATACAAACTACTTATCAGTCAAAGACTAGATGCCATACAAATGTACGCACCTGAATTATGTAAGCGATATCTGACGCTGAATCTGCTTATAAGCAATTTAAAAAACGGTATTGAGTAGCAAAGATATTCATTTTGCAGTTCACATATCTGATAATAATACGTTTTGTCAAAAAGTGAATACATTCTGTTTAGCCTGTCACCTCTGTTGCATTTTTAGAAATAAATGGAAGTGTGATCCACAGACTGAAAAGTGAAGCGATGCCAGATTTCTTCTGTGTGTGTGTGTGTGTGTGTGTGTGTGTGTGTGGCGTGCGCACACGTGTGTGTGTGTGTGTGTGTGTGTGTGTGTGTGTGTGTGTGTGTGTGTGTGTGTGATCCTCTGCAACCATTTTCTCGTATGATTTTTTTTTTCTAATTGATATAAAAATGTAGATTTTATACATATTCTGTTTCTCAATTATCTGTTGAGAAGTTACTCGGAAATGTTAAATTACTTAAATTACGCAGTTCAAATGATGATAGAGCAATTATAACATGATATGGACCATTTAAATTCTATATGGCCTTAAAATTGTACTGGGATATGCTGCCCTTTTTCAGCTGGATCACGACCATCCACACTCGAGCGAAACCATTCACCATCACGGTAGTGCAAATACATGCTCCTGCATCAGGCTAATCTAATGGTAATCAACTACACTCAGCATCAAATGGTTATCAACGAAGTTGATGAGAAAGACATCTTCATTGTTCGGAATGGCTGGAATGCCAAGGTAGGTATAAATGCCCCAGAAGACTGGAGGTACACCTGTGACCCATACCGTAGGCCTAATGAGACCACCAATGATAGGGGACAATGCCTGTTGGAATTTGCCTCCGATAATGACTCGATGCTTGCTTTTCACCACCCTAAGTAAGTATAAAACATCATGACGATGAACACAAATGGTCAGTATAGAACTGATCAGCAGATTGACCGTACTCTTGAGAAGAACCAAACAGGTGTGTATCATCAATAGGGTTAATACAATAGCATTTCCAAGAGCAGACTTTGATAATGAGCATAATATTTTCATGATGAACCCGACGTATGATTGAAAAAAAAAAAGTGAAAACAGCCGTATTAGATTCAGTCTCAACAGACTATAAGACTGTCTTTACTGATTCCAAGTGCACATAGGAGGTAATTCCCTCCTCAAGTAGGCCTACTGCTTGAAGAGGACTCCCGTACAGTTAGTGATGACTGACTCTTGCGGCAGCGACGGAAGTCCAAGGCACAGACTGATGGAAATCCGTGCCATGCATCAAATGCCGTATCTTGGAAATATGATTTTTTTTTTCTGGGGGTGGGGGGGGGGAAGGTGCTGATAGTACAATGGAATGTATATTGCAGTTTAAAGGTCTAAGATCATCTTGTGATGACAAAACGTCAAATAAACTACTGAACTGAACTGAACTTGGAAATATGTTATCACAAGCACAATTCTCTCTGGCTATGCACACAGCAGATGCGCATAACTTGTCGCGAATCGTGCTTGCTTAAAAAAAAATTCTCTGGCTATGCACACAGCAGGTGCGCATAACTCGTCGCGAATCGTGCCTGTGACATATGTAAATTTAGAAGAAGATTAAAGGCGAACAAGAAGAGTAAAGATGGGGAAAAACAGCGCAGTAAAAAGAGGATCTGTGTCAAGAAAGGAAGAATATAAAAGAATGCTGAATTGAACAGAAATGGAAGCACACTAAGAAAACCTAGACAACAGCCTCACACAGAAAACCCTTTAGACCGTAAAAGACTGACCAAATCGAAGCACAGCAAAATTACTACCAGTCAAGGCAAAATTGGAAACTGTGTTACACTGAAAGAAGACATCATAAAAAAGATGGACTGGATATTGCTCTGAACTCTACAACAAATAGAGCAAATGAGATCCAGCTAAGTTAACAGCACAGACTTCATCAACTTAAGATGATCTTTCAATGCTACGTGGAGAAGTTGTAACTGCGTTGAAGTCACTGTAATATGATAAGGCTGCGGGTATTGACAACACTGCGGCGAGACAGTGACTAATTTCCAAACTGTTTTACTGGAGAGAAGGTCAGACCATGGACTTAGTTACTAATCATGACCCCTCTTAACAAGGAAATTTCCAACACTGCCAGACTTGCCACACCGACACACGGAGTTAAGGCAGAGAAGAAAAAGAAAATCCAAACTATGAGTAATATGTTGTCATCGAATAATTGCAACATTACTTATTAGAAATCATCCAGTGAAATTCAGTAAACCATTTGTTAAAAAATTATCTTCACGCTCTATAATTCACGCACGTGCACACACACACACACACGCACACACACACACACACACACACACACACACACACACACACACACACACTCTCTCTCTCTCTTTTTGGTACTCTTCTCCTTACACAGAAATCAGACATAGAAGATACTGAGGTAGGAATATTGCTTCCAAATTTTGATATCTAGAAATATTTTTATGCATCTTTCTTTGATAATTTGTAACATAAATACGACCTGCTTGCCATTATCTGTGCATGGCAATACCTATGGGTCAGAAAATGATATGGAGGAGGCTTCTTTTCTCTTGAAAAAAAAAAGAACTTTTTTTTAGTTGCTTTTTTTTTTTTCCATTTTAAGCTTTCGTAACCTTTGCTCATACAATTATCAAATTGTGTGCGTATGTGCATCTAAAATTCTAACTAGTTACCATGTTGAAAATTTATTTTGCACTCGGTCATAATGATCACATCAGAAATGGAAAAGTATACGTTAAGAAATATTGCCTAGTACCTTGTCATATGTTCCATTCATTGGAACCTAGTCTTACTTTCCATACACTTAAGTGTTTGATTTTAGTCGGGAAAAACGTGCAAAATTTGCTGACAAGACGCTCTGATGTGAATTCTCTGCAGCTATTACTTGATTTGTTATGTCCACAAAATTTTTGTTGTAAAACGTCCAGCACTTCCGCTGAAGACTAGATAAGTTCACACCATATAGCAAAAGTAAAAGAGCTGACCTTGATGGGCCAGAGTATGACCTTGAAAGCGGCTCGCTATATTTACTGGTGAAACTAGGGGTATGTACCAGGGGTGCTTGTTGCCAACGCCCAACAGGCTGAGCGTTGTATTAAACAGAAAAGTTGCAAGGTTTTTATCTTGTTGCATAAGTTTTAAATGTATTAATAGGGAACTGCCAAGAAAACGTAGACAACGAATCGCAAGATAAAACACGACGCGTTTTGACCTCCTAGGTCTTCGTCAGGCAAGATACGAAACATCCAGGACAACGAAAGTTAGCGAGCAATCACTAATCTCCATTCACTTTAACGTAAGATGGGCGTTGTTACATAAGTACCTGCTATGAACAATCTGACCCACTGTCTGGATCTGGCTGTATACGTCGCTGAAACAACTTGATTATATTGCGACGGAAAACAGGGAGAGCGCAAAAAAAAAAAAAAAAAAAAAAAGGGATATTTTTCTTTTCTTTTAAGGACTAGTTAGGTGTGGAGCTGCCGGATCGCTACTACTTTTCACTTCGCACATACAGGCAAGCCTGTACATTACCAGCCCTGACCCTACAGAAGTAGTGCCAGCCCCCCCCCCCCCCCCCCCCCCCCCCCCGAAAAAAAAAAGTAAGCATCTATCAACATTATGGTTCTGATGCTGTGTGACATATTAAGACTTTTCACAAATGAGACATATGTCAAGCATATTTTCTGTCTTCGTTCTCACCAACACAGCTGGCATACCCCATCACTGTGAACAAACACTGACACTGAAAAAAAAAAAAATCCTCAGAGAATTTACAGAAGTGTAATCTTCCCCCATGAATTGTCGCATTGGTGTGTGGGTTCTACACACATCTTAAGGAGAGAGCATGACAAACGATTTTTTTGGTTCATAGGAGAGGACAGATCTCCTTTCTGTTGCTTTTTTTTTTTTTTTTTTTTTTAACCAACGTCTCCACAAATTCGGCAATTTCTGTTTTAAATCAAAAACAAATTTGAAACCTTTAGTATATTTTTTGTATTATGTATTTACTGCGATTGGTTGCACTGTTCTTACAGATGTACTTACACTTTCACTAAGAATCTCAAGTCATTACAAAGTCTTTGATGTATACTGGCTCTCTATGAACGAGTCATTCACCCACTGGATTGGCAGTGGACACTCATCAAAATCTGGCTCAGCGACAAAGCAATTATTGTGATGAAAAGTAGGCTTGGATGGTGTCGTGCATATGTTAGATCAGAAAAATCACCACTGGACACTATGTAAATGCCTCTGTTACAGAACAGTGTCTGCTCTGGTGGGTTACCTCATAACTTGACAGTGGTTGCTCCTATTGGTGCAGTATTCACGAGTCAGCAGAAAGCGTTGTGAACAGCCAGCCCTTCATGAAAATTTTAAACAAAGGTCACTCTACAGAACTTAAAGATGGAGCATGATACTGTTGAACAGGCTCATGAGAAGAAACAATAGCAGCAGTCAGTTTGCTACATTTGTGGGTTCAAGTTTTATCAAAGGATTCACAGTGTTTTTTTTTTTTTTCTACTTCTAGTCCAAGTTGAGAGCACTATGGGCTTAAATGGAAAGACAGGAAGTACAAAATCAAGTTTTTTCCACTTAAAAGAGCATTACTTAAAATTTCCTTGTCAAAACTGCTGATGTCAGTACCCCTCAGGCCAGGATATACCATGGAAGGAAGTGTAGAATACAGCCTTTTCATTAAGTCTGGGAACAGAGAATGAACTCATGATTTCATCTTCATTTACCATCATATAAGGGGCTTCAATGTAGCGGCACTTCCTGCCAAGACTCTCTGGTGACCTCAAGCTTCACCTCTTTTTCATGTCCTTACCTACGGTGAATTTGCGTCAAAGTTGTCAGCACTGAAAAGTTCATTGGCACTGCCACTGGAAGGACATTGAAGTGCCCTTTGGTGCGCTGGAGTGTCGACGCTCAGTCACGCTAGCCTTGTGAGTAGTAAAAAAAAGCAATTATGTTGTTAATATGGGGTTCAGTTGCAGGTGTCCTGGGTATGTTGGATCAGAACAGGCACCACTTACTAACACTTGAGTGACTCATCATCAGTGCAGTTTCTCTCCTCAGGTGGGTTACCTAAAAACGACCAAGTGTAGATTGTTTCCTGTGAACCGCTGAATCAAAGCCTTTGGCAGGATGGTTGGCAGTAGCCGTGTGTGTGGGTTGGCCAGGATGGGTGAAAGGAGAGTAATGTCCTTTATGGAACATGGAAATGAGAATCCACCCATCCACACCTTTAAAAAAGGAAAGGTGGCTAGACTTTCTGAGTTGTCTCATGATGACCTGCTGTTGCTGATAGCTCATTGCAGATCTTCAGAGCTGAGGCTGCAACATGATGATCCTGTGTGTAGCTGTATATGTGCAAGTTGGAATGAGTGGTATGGGTGTAGTATTACTGGCAGGACATGGAAGACATGACAACACACACATACGCACACAGCAGGCAGCTTGCAGACAAAACACTGTGAAATAAAAGGCTTCATGGATGTGTGCTGTGCATACACTTTCATGCGCATTTGTTTTTTGTGTGCGGAGTAGTGTGTGTGTGTGTGTGTGTGTGTGTGCGCGTGCGCACGTGTATGTGCACGCGCATGATCATGCGCTCACACTAATTTGTGTATATGTGTAGCTGTATATGTGAGGAGATGAGAGACAAAATGCATGTGTATTTGTTTGCTTGGGGGTGTGTGTGTGTGTGTGTGTGTGTGTGTATGCACATGTATGCATATTTATGCATTATTATTCAACACCTCACTTTTCATTCCACACAAGACAGTCTCTTTTGCCAATGAATACATGCATCTTTTTCCTTCTCAGAAACATTGTATTTAGCAGAACATTGTCACATATTTCAAATGCACACTTATCACTCAATTTTCCACTCAACATTACAATGATGTCCAATTTTGGTGCATCACAAAAAGACATCTCTCTTTGCTTTTTCCTTGTACTCTTATGGCAATAATGTCACATAAACTTATTCTATGTGATGCAGTGATTGATTCTTTTGTTGGGAATTTCTTTTTTTCTCTCGTTTTTCTCGGGACCATAGCTGTTGCCTGATTTTCAGAGTAAGAGAAAAAAAGATTTCTACATCTATTTTTCTAACTTTTGCATGCGAGTTTTGGGATAAAATGTTTAGCGTTTTTCTGTTGTTGTTTTTTTTTCTTGATTTATATGAGAAAAAAATATATTCAACTGGTTATCTCTATGGATATATGTATACAATTTCTACAAGCAGAGTAAAATAAAAAAAAAAAAAAAAACGAAACAAAACAAAAATGCTCATTTAAGCCAATCAATTCATTTTTAGGATGAACAGGTCCAAGTAATTCTAATTAAAGTTCTGCTAACTGCAAAGAACATAAACAGTACATACACCAGTATATGGGAAAACTGGCTAACTACACCTTGCAAGCACCATTCACCAGAAGCAGACATCATTCTGAGGAACTAGATTGTCGCTAACTTGATGCCACTGACTCACAGATAAGGGAGGTGAAGCAGGAAATATTCATCCATCTTGTAGCATGATTCAGGATTGACTTACAACAGCCTCATTAGCTGGGACTGTCCAAGCTTTGGCACTACACTTATCAGGTGTCGACCAGCCTCATTCCATCAGTGAGGCCACAAGTATTCCTCTTCCCTCCAGCAGCAGGAATTAGTGCATGCACTTTCATTGTCTCACTCTGCAAACTTGGCTTCCTTCCCATCAATGTCTTATCTAGTCAATATCTCTCTAGTCTAACCATCAAATCTTACCGCTCTTCAACATGTCTATGTGTTTTAATCCGCTGAAGTGAAACAGAACCCATGACGTTACATGCAAACCAAGATATATCGTATGGTGGCAGTGTGTTGAGATACGAGCTCTCACCTCAGACGAGACTGGTCAGTCAAACTAGCAGTGGTGGGGGGTTTACATGGTGTACCAGTTCACTACACCCTTCATTCCCCACCCTCTGAGGCACCCACTGCCCCTGGATTGGAACATCTCCCATCATGTAGCATCCAGCGGCTCTCTGTCCTCCCTACCCCACTGTGGACGATACAAGGGATCATGCATCACTGTGGGGATACCAGGGAGGCATGAGACAGTCTGACACAGTGTTCAAGTTCCACACAACCGCTGTCTGATTCACTGGACCACCCTGTGACCCTGCCTCTCCAGCCACTCTCCTCACCTCTGGTCTCAGGCTGGCTACAACATTCCAACTCATAATGTCTGATGGCAGACTCGGAGCAGTGCCAATGAGACAGGCAGGCATTTAAGAGATGTATGCTGGCTTTGCTTTCATTATCCCGACACAAATCAGACAGTGAAAAACAAGTGGGAGTAAACCAGTCAGAATGGTTTTAAATCATGATATGCATCATCTCTTTCACACTGAATTCATATACATGGTCATGAAAATTCAATTCAAGTGGCCCTCATAACATGAACTGAACAAATGACCATTGATGGGTTTCCCACATAATCTTGTTTTGCATCATTGTTATGTTGCTTTCACAACCGCCTCAAGTACACAGCCATTCCACCACACAGTCCACTGTTCAGGGCATCCGGGAATGGCAACCACACCTAGTCACTGCTGTCTCTGACCTGCCTGAATATATTTCCCTCTTTTAGACAGACACAAGGAGGAAGACAGAGGCAGATTTAAGAGACTGCATCAAGGCAATCAGAGAGAGCAGCCAATTCAGAGTGGCAGTCCTTCAGCATAGCAAAAGGCAGCAGAACTTTGTGAACCTTTCCAGTTAGCAGTAGCAGGAAACAGAGACTACGTCAGCAAAGTTCTGGCAAAATTTGAAACATACAGGTTACAGTCAGCAGATAAAGGTGACAAACTTGGGTCACCAGCACTCCTGATGATGAATTGAACAGAAACTCCTTTGAGGGAAAGAACTGTCTTTGGCAAAGTATACAGACGTCTGTAGATCCACAATTACAGCAGCTGAAACTGAAGACATCAATGCTAGTATAGTAACAAGACACACAAGCTGTAACCAGAGGAGAATGACCAGTGAAAGCTGGCAAGATTTGGTTAATCTTTAAGTACTACTGGTATCAACACTGACCCAAATGCCATAAGGTTGTTTTGAAAAAAAAAACGTGCTAAAAGAAACATAAGAAAGCCATTCACTGTTTGAATAATCTTGTTCAGGATGACAATGATACAATGTGTTGCCTGTCCCATTGCTTGCTACTTGCTACTGCTGAGTTTACGTTGCACACAAGTTAAAAAAAAAGAAAGAACGAAAGAAGGAAAGAAAAAGAGCATGTACTTATCAATGTTGTTACAACGTCATTTTACTTTCATAGTTAAGCTAGTGTACATTGCATGCCTGAATAAACATGTCCAAGATGACAGAAAGGCTGGGAGCAAAGGGAAGGTGAGGGAACAAGGCATCACAGTCTTACAACATGATACCATGTCAAATGCCATGTTAAGCTATGCCACAGAACTGAGACAACTGTATGCCATCAACTCACAGAAACCAAGGAGACGAAAGATAAAGGAATGATTGAGTCATTCACCTGAATTGTGTGAAGTTGCTGCAGAGTGACACAAAAATGTCATGTAGATGAACATGTTTCACTGTCACCAATATTGTCATGTTAATCCTCACAAATTTCTGTGCTGAAGTTTTAATCAAAAAGGGCTTCTTCCTATCTTCACACACAACCACAAGCAAGCTTGTAACAGAACATACACCCAGGCACATGTGTGAGAACATGAATTAATACACCGTGACAACACATACACCACATGATCCACATAAAACCACCCTGTGAACACAACTAACTGGACTGCTCTGCATTCCCATCCCTCCTCCTTTCTACCTCCCATCAAGCTCCTTCACCAAGCTCCAATTCCAAATTCAACTGATTGTGAAGAGTGGACATCAAACAACACTTGCAAAAACACTGAATTAAGACAATGTATACTTTCTTAAAAATCTGAAGTGTTGCCATCTAGTTGTAAGCAATGCTTGTAATGTTACATCCCAAATGCTTTTTTCATATTCTCAAATAAAGGACATAAGAAGCACCTAACCATACATCAGCCAAGCCCCCAAATAAAGGCCATTTGTGAATTACAACTGAACTAAAAAATAAACTGGAGCTAGAAAATCAGACCCACTAACCCCAAGTCAGTCTTGAAAAGAGCAGTTTTATTATTTGAGCATATCAAATTGGTATTTGAGGATAGCATCACCAACATTCAACAAACACTTCACATGTTGGATCACAGCTATCAAACCACCATACAACACCTTGAAAGGCAGTCAGTACACACAGCAGAAAACTGGTTTGCATTAATCCTTGATTTTTTTGATGCATGAGTGTTCTGTCAAGTATGCTTCAACAGTGCAAGGTTGACTTTTCTTTGCTTTGCTTCAAGATCATCACAGGCTTCTTGTTCAGACCATACAATATGATTTTGGACAAATAAATATGATCCAAAGAGGACAACAACTCAGTATGCCCATGGAGAGAACCAGGAAATATAATTTAAGCTTTGATAGCCTGGGTGATCATGTGTCATGAAAGAAAACTCCCGTGAGTCTACAATATAATTGGTTATTGATAAAAACATGACGATTTGGGACCCCAGTTGTCTCCCTTGATCTTTCCTCAAGATGGTTATTTTTTGGTATCGATTAGTATAAAGATAAAATAAAAATCATGGCTTGGTTTTTGTCACTCCAATGTTGCACTTCTGTTGTCAGTGTAGCAACCTAGCATTCTGATGCTTAGCATGTCATGCGATGTTCAAAACACAGCAGCTGGCTGGACTCAATAAATGACACAGAGGGCAGAAAAGACTAGCCTTGGTGTTCAAAATGACGACCAATCATTTATTGTAATGCATTCTTTTCTACTGAGATATATGAAAGGCTATCAAAATTGTCTGTTGACGTCACTCCGTGAGAAAAAAGTAATGCTCACACACACTGCCCCTTTAAACTTTGCCTCTATGTGCACATTTCGTACTTAAAGATGATAATAAAGCAAGCAAAGTATTATAAACAGTTGAAACAACTACTCAGTACAAACAAATGTTCTATACATGTAAGCAGAAGAAGAGCCAAAAAGGAATGAATATTTAAAACCATAAGAACTAATACCATCTAGTTCAAAGTGGAAACAAAACATAACTGTCTTCCAGGATGACTGAATACATGACAACCCTTAACCAGAGAAAAAAAAAAATCCTGCATAACTGTAGACGCTTTTCTTTGTCACAAGTTTGTGACCCCTTCCATGTCAAGATCTGACATGTTTAGCTGAGCGCAAGCTTACAGTGTATGTATTTACACACCTTACATTCACTGCTGTATATTGTAATATTCACTATATTATTGTATAATACAGCACTGGACAACTGCCTGGCTACCAAGCAACAATTATTTCCGATTCTTATGTCCTTAGAAAATGGCACCAGAAATTTGGAACATTTCCTTTTAGATTTACAACAATCAGCAAACATGAGGTTTCTGGGGACTGATGAAGCTAAGGAGATAAATTCCAATGTGAGATTATGGTATATTACAAAGGGGTGTGTATAACCTAAGGTCTTTACTCAATAAATACCTTAGTGCCAACAGAGCCCTCAAGACATGCAAATATTGCAGCACCAGCCAGAAACTCTGAATAAAATTCATAACATTGCAGCTCTTTGACGTGGAAAAGACTTGATCAACTGTGGGGTCTAGTTGCATCATATGAGTTTATAGCTCGCTCTGGACTGGCTCGGTGACTGTGATTTTTGAAAAAAACACACGTGAAATAAAAAGAAAGTTTTTGACTGGGATTACATCCAACAGATACGAAATATTACTTTTAAAGAACATTGTCATTTTTTCAAATCAAGACAGTTTTTACTTTCTTCTGGCATTGTGCATTCTAGCTTGGGTAAATCTCTGCTTTTGTTGATCCTACACCAGCTGAAAACCTGGACTGTATTGTTATGGGAACTTAATGTGCTCATTTACTGCACAGTCCGACAATCAAACAAGAGAGCGCTTAGCTACAGATACTTGCAAAAATTATCCACTCCCCCACCCACCCCCCTCCTCAGTCCTTCCTGACCCAACAAAGGTGAGATTAACATCCTCCATAACCTGACCTACTGGCTAAAAAAAAACTGTGATAAAAAAAAAAAACATAGTTCTCCTCTTGGGTTGGCTTAAAGGACCCCCCCCCCCCCCCCTTTTTTTTTTTTTTTCTTAGACTTACTGTGATACAAACTTTGTTACCAGTTCTACATGTCAGATTCTATGAGCGAACAACTGCAACATGTATAGGAGGCATATGGTGAAATATAAACTATCTTTGCTGGAAAGCACTGTGAGGGGGCAGAGGTGGGTGGGTCCAGAAACCACTGATGAAGAAAGCATCCACACACTCCCTCGTCCATAGCTTCATTCTCTCTTACACAGCATGACATGCATTACAACTCTTGCTTCTTCTTTTCCTTCTTCTTTCCCAACCGGGCCATGACTCCAACTTGCTCCAGTTTCTGCTTGAACTCTCCTTGCACGGCAGACACTGGAACAAACAGCAGCCATTTGTTTCATACATCACTGTGGTGGCTCTCAGACAAACAACTAGGTCTCAGTAAATGCTAACATGGATACCTGTGCCTGCATACACAGTCACTCAACCCTATATAGGTGTATTGCCTTCACCCTAACTCCAACACATGTAGAGTTTACCAGATTGTTGCTGAAATGCAAGGTCAATCTGTCAGCATCATATTAACATAATGAAAAAAACCAAACACTTTTGCTCGTTTGGTGATTCACAGTTGAAGACATTTCAACTTAGCTCATGTAACTGCCTTTCATGTTCTTCATCGCTGAGTTTTTTCTAACTGCGTAAATGTATGACTTAGCATAAAATCCAAATAAAATAAAAAGGGGATGTATGAATGTGAAAGCACAGTAAGCCAGAACTAGAAATTCATGGATAAAATTCAAATCTAAAAAAACAGGCTGTTTGAGGGTGAAACTGAAAGCATCAGCAGAACTAGAAGTTCATGGACAATATCCAAATAAAAAAAAAAGGGACTGTATGAAGGTGAAAGCACAATAAACCAGAACTAGAAGTTCACGGATAAAATCCAAATAAAAAAAAAGGCTGTATGAGGGTGAAAGCATATTAAGTTAGAACCAGAAATCCAAGGGTTAAAATCCAAACTTCAAAAAAAGGAGGCTGTATGAAGGTGAAAAACACACTAAGCCAGAACCAGAAATCCAAGGGCTAAAATCCAAACTTCAAAAATGAGGCTGTATGAAGGGAAAACACACTAAGCCAGAACCAGATATCCATGGGTTAAAATCCAAACAAAAAAGGAAGCTGCGCCAAAGCACATCAAGCCACAATCAGAAATCCAAGTTAAAATCTGAACCTAAAAAAAAAGAAGCTATTAGAGTGTGAAAGCACATTTATACCTGAACTAAACTAAAAGGAAAGGTTAAAATCCAACCCAAATTCAAATTCCTGAATCCAGGAAGACCAGACACCATTCTTTAGCCTCCCACATGTGTTCACCACAGAACCTCTGTTCACGGCTTCAACAAAAGAACTTGAAAAAAAGAACTGAAAACCATACAGATTCTGACTCAGAAGAAAACAAATCTCCTCTAAATTCATTTCTCAAGAGAGAACTGAACCAGTCATGTCATGATCTTCATACACCCAGTCAACGACCCACTCAACTGACTTACGAAGGAATAGGCTATGTGGCTGGCACACTGCGAAGCCATGATCATCTCTGTGGGAATTATCAGGATAGTGAAGAGGATCACGAACATGGTTTTACTCACATATTCCGTTCTTCTTGTCAGTTTGGTCTCAGAATCTGTCAATGGTGTTGACTCCAGACTCTGTTGAATACACAGATGAAAGTAAGTACACACACAGAGAGACATACATACATTCAGAAGCATGCAGGCAGACATGCATGCAATCTGATAAAACATAACAATATGATCATACATGTGTAAACAGACAGACAGAAAAACACACACACACACACAACCATTGTTACGAGGGTGCTAATTCCATAATCATAGCAATATTTATAGTGATTAACAAAGAGCATATCAAATTAAATGTCAAAGGAAACAGCAACGCAATTTGATACAGAAAATAATGGAAAAAACGCATTCCTATATATGATTAAATTAATATGGAAAAAAAGCATCCCTACATAAGATTTAACTATTAATTTTAATAGAATTTTTCATGTTCTAAATGACTGATGATTAATTTAATTAAAACACACACACACAAAACCCCTAACGAAAAAAGACTTTTATAATTTCTTTCTTAAGTATGAAAGTTTTCAACAAAAATGGAAAAAAAAAAAAAAAAAACACACAGACACACACAAAAAGCAGAAATGACAGACACAAAAAGGTAAGAAAAAAATCTCATGAAGATAAGACTTTCATGAGAACAAAACAATAATTCAAAACCAGACAGACAAAAAACCTATGAATACACAACACATACACATGCTGCTGAGCAACACACAAATCCACTCACTCACACTCTCTCCGACCTTATTTCCTTAAAGAAAAAAAAGCACATGATTTACTGTGAAAATCTCAGTAACTTCTGCACTTACTATTGCTTCGAATTGCTCAATATGAACCTTTGGTCCTGTTAAGCTTAGGGAGAAGTTTTCAAAAAACAGGTAAGACGTTCCACCTCGTGTTACCATGCATTGCAATGTTTTTGTCGTCTGGTTTCTCCAGGGTAAACTTCCATTTGTACACAAACGTATATGACTATGAGCAATGAATGCATGCTCATACACTGACATGGATACACACAGAGAAGATAATGTATGCAAGTGTGCGTACACATAAACATGCGCACATGTGCACACACACACACACGCTCAATCACATATGTTACACGTGTGTGCTCGTGTGCTCACACTCAAACACACACACACACACACACACACGCATACACATACACACACACACACACGCACACACACACATTGACACACACACACACACACACACACAAACACACATGCACACACACATACACACTGAACATCTGAATTGTAACGTTTTAGTTTTACTATTGACAAAATGAAATTTCAGCTTTTTTTAAACAATAAAGTTAAGCAGGAGTACTAGAATCATCAGTTCAATATTGCTATAGTTCTTGCAGTCTGTTGTTGAGGAAGATGTCAAGTTCGTTTGAGTGAACACACTTAAAATATACAAATTTACTGAAATTAAGAAAAAAGTTAATAAAGACTAATTTTAACTGACTATAAGAGTGTTCAAAAATAAAAAAGGAGAAAAACTGATTAGAATTAATCAAATCAACAACACAAAGCGTTCATAAGTTCTTCTTGAATTTGAACACAAATGACACATTAATTTAGATAAGCATTTGCAGACCTACCCCTAAAAGAAACTAAAAAAAAAGGGTAAAACTACTGATTATAAATTCATAAGCAATTATGCAAGCCACATGTACGGTATGTAACATTATGAAAAGATACTGATTTCTAAATAATTTACATATTTCTTTTTCCTGCAATGACTCACCTCATTTGTACCTCCCTGTGCTTGGTAGGTAAATGTGCACTGGTAGCTTTGCTAAGAAGAGAAGAAAAAAAAATAATAAAAAACCCACACATCTGAAACTTTGTAATGTAAATGAACATGCTCTCTCTCTTTTCACACACACACACACACACACACACACACACACACACACACACACACAAAGACAGACAGGCAGAAAGACACATGCATACACACACACTTAATCTATCCTGATAAATTTGCGATGATTCCCCCTCCAACCCCCCGTCCTCTCCTCCCCCTTTTCTTCTTTTAAATATGTGAGAGTGCATGCATTTAAATTAGCTTGCAATGAACAGACATTCAAATGTCAAGAAAACATATGCACACATACTGTATACACTGGCATTTTAAAAAGTTTTTAGTTTTTCACCAACACTAACATTTATTTTCTTTCCAAGAACACTCCTGGTCTGCAAATCCCTTCAATCAACAACAGCAGAGGCTTCCACCTCAGCATCTTTCAAAAGGAAACTGAAAAAAAAATCTCTTTAATATTGAGTGTTCCATATAAACCAAAGCATCAGCTGTGCCAGGGATGTGCCAATAGGTGTACGGCCCTGGAACCGCTGCAGTAGCGCAGCCAGACTGGCTTGGACCATCATGAAAACTGGACAAACTTCTTGTTGTTGTTGTTTTTTTGTTTTGTTTTGTGCCCACAGTAACATGTTGATAAATGTAAATTGTGACAACTGATATAGGGAAACTGGGCCATGTGATTTGCAAAATTCTGTCAACTTTTTTGCTCTTGTACATAGTATAAGACTGCAGTTCACCGGGTTGAGAATTAGATGAGATTTTTTGCAAAGCCAGAAGTTTGATTTGGTTCCATCAGTGACACCTGTGCATAAGATAAAAATCAATCAATTATCAAAGACATGTCTCACACTGGCATGCAAAGCTAGTCTGACTGTGCTAGTTGGTCCAGGAGCTGTGTTGTCAGGATTTTTGTCAGAATATGTACTCCTTGCTTGCTTTCACTTGCAGATTTTTTTTTCTTTTTTTTTCCTTTTTTACATTCCCTACTTCTCCAACCCCATTTGCCCAGTTATCCCTCCTCTTGCTGTCTTCTGAACTAGATCCATTTTGTTGTTGATGAGCTGACCGAACTCTGATACACAACAAACAGAATGGGGCTGCATTGTTCCTGCAAGAGAAAATAACATATTGACAAAAAAGAGCGCTTTCTAAATTTATGAGTTATGTGCTGAGCAATATTCCTTCGCTATGTTTCCTTCTCTTACATGTAGAAATGTGGAATATGCCTAGCATTAAATGCAGTCTCTCTCCCTCTCCTGCTATTACCATCAAACTCTGATCTTTCACAGGACTGGTGGAGAGATAATAACTGTACGTCAACTGTAAAGGTGTGTGTCTGTGTATGTGCGCATGCACGCGCGTGCGTGAATGCGTGTGTGTGTGCACGTGCACACATGTACATGCGCATGAGAACTGGCAAATATCTGAAGATAGTTGTCTGTGGATGACCTGACCATGTGATAGTCCCTTATGTACTCAATAATCTCAAAGCAATTTGCTTGTACATTATATACGAAAAAAGAACTGGATGCAGAACATGTGTATCTGGTAAAAAAAAAAATGGGTTCCAGTTGTTTGCAGATGAAATGGAACTCATTCTCTCTACCAAAAAGAGGTGGTTGCTCTATAAAACTTGTTGGACACAAGAAACAGCCAAACAAGCAGGTCAAGGTAACCATCACCCAGTCAGTATCATTACTGAGAGCACTTATGCAGCACCTGTCCCCTGATACAGACCAACCACTACACTCTTGTCAAAATCCATGATGTCATTTACACAGCGACCTGCCCACTTGGGTAGAGCTGACTGAATAGCTGTCATGGAGCTACACTCTGTTGTTTCTCATGTCATTGACTCAAATACCATTCATTCATTCTTTCATTCATGCTGAGTGCACACTTGTCATCCATACCAACTGCCAAACTGGCTCTCTCTGTTTGGAGGCACAGCAGCAGATGTCATCACATCACTTCATTGTGAAGGAAACAAGACATGAGCTAAATCACCCCCAAGATCAACTGTACTGGAACCACTTCACCATGAATGGGAACAAAATCCAGACTACTTCAACATAAAGGATATCCCAAAGGATCCAACACCTGGTACTACATCATCCCACAGGGACCCATGGGACTCACTAACTATGTCAGCTACCACACAGGGAGAGTCAAAAGAAACGTCCACTATCACTGACACCCCCCTCCTCCCCAAGATATCAAACATTGTTGGGATATTGTGTCCTTAAGCGCCTCCAGTTGTTGATAGGATATTGATTTAATCTTAGTTGTAGAAACTCTGCAATCAAGATGAGAAGACTTGAGGTCTCAGGTTGGGCTTCTACTAGAGTATGGAGGGGCACTGGCTCCTCCCACCCCAATGTGGGACCTGGAAGAATGAGATTTTATGATATTATTATTGACAAAATTGCTCAGTGCCAATGCATCAACCGCAGTCTTTATGTAAATGGTGATAAGTGTTCTTATTTCTGTTCTCTGAATGGTCAGGATTGGGACCTCTTACATTTTCAAGTTTCTTTGCTGCTGTAGAGAACTTGCTTAGAGACTAGATTAAAAATAAAATCTTTTTTGAATGTTGCTTTTCCTTTTTAGGAACTCTCTTATTTGTATGCAAGATCAAGGTTATCATTAGGAGTTTGGAGAGAGCTGACAGGTTTAGGAAATTAGCATTTGTTTTTTTCCTCCTTTCTCTCTTTCTTTTTTTTCCTTCCTTCTACATCTCTCTCTCTCTGTGAACTGGCTGCTTAAGTCTGCTTGGTAAGGTGTCAAATTTGTCTGCTGAAGTTGTGTATGCCACAGTGCTAATCTTTCTTTTATTCTTTCTCTCTCTAAGGCCTGGTTGCACACATTCTGTTAGTTTGTCGGGTCTGTAGTAGTGTAACTCTATCAACGGAAGCTGGACAAACAAAAGTTTCCATAATTTTTTCTGTCTCTCTCTCTTCCTTCCACACTCTGGTCTGGTTGCATAAGTCAGGTGTGTCTGATGTGTCTGTCTGTGGAAGTGGGACCTGCTACTTACTCTTTTTCTGATTCATTCTTTCTCTCTCTCAATCCTGGCTGTATCAAGTCAGGATGGTTTGGCATGTCTGTCTGCAGAAGTTTCACACGCTACTTATTCTCTTTCTGATTCTTTCTTTCTCTCTTTCATTCCTGGCTGCATAGGTAGGGTTGGTCTGATGTGTCAGTCCGAGAAGTTTGATATACTACTGTAGCATTCTTTCTCTCATTCTTACTATCTCTCCCTCCTCTCTCTCTCCCTCACTTTAGCTAGACTGCATCAGTCAATTGATTTCCTTGATGTGTCTGCCTGCAGAAGTTGGTTGCACTACTGTAGCATACCCCTTACCCTCATTCCTCTCCCCCTCCAGCCCTCCCCCCTCTCTCACTGACTTGATTGCACAAGTCGGGTTGGTTTCCTTGGCATGTCTGTCTGTGGAAGTCAGACATATATCATAGTCTTTGTTTTCTTTCTCTCTCTGAGATGGCTGCCTAAGTTGGGTTGATTTCCTTGGTGTTTCTGTCTCTGGCACTATGACACACAACTGTAGTAGTGTTCTATTCTTTTCCTCTCTCTGTGTCTTCGACTTGACTGCATATGTTGGGTTGGTTGGGTGGATTGTTGCCTGTGTGAGGAACATGGAAATACTGCTTTCTCTTCATCTTTTCTCGTTTTATTTTGTGTACCACAGTTGTGAAGGCCACTGATGGAAGAGAGATAATTCTCAAATGTTCTGTTGTTGTAGAGGTTTATTCTGATAAATGATCGTGAGTGATATACAGACAGGTTACCTGTTGTATATTGAATCTGGATAGCCTGAAAATGCAGCTGCACTGGCTAGCAAATGCAGCAAAACCTTGTGGTGTAATTTTCTCTTGATGGCTTAAGATTATATAAATTGTATAACTTGTCAAATGGGACTGGTCTTTTTGATGATGTGTTGTCTTGCTGTTCAAAGTGTTGTGATGAGTCAGGTGTCTGTGTAATGGTAGGCACAGCATCTTGACAAAATGCTTGTTTTAAATCCAGTCTAAAATGATGAATCTCCCCCCCCCCCCCCGCCTTTCCATTCCAGTCTGAAACTACATGGCGGATCTACTTCATGCTCCCTGTCCAAGCATTAACCAGTGATCAAACACCTTTGAATTTAACATGTTACAGTAACATTGTCATTCGATTCATTGTCAGCGTATGGGCCAGTTCTCATTAACAACTATATGGTTTTAGTCTTGGCCATGTGCAGGTCAGGCCGACAAAAACTAATCTCGCCAGGTCAAACCATCGTTGTCCCCCAAACTGCTGACAACTTTACAGAGCTTTAACGATCATAATAAACGGTGTCGATGCAGTTGTCTTACCAATTTTCTTTCAAAGACCGTATGTGTTCCACGGGTTTTACATCGAAATCTTCCGCCACTGTGTTCTCCTTATTTTGATCCTGTGCAGCACTGCACAAAAACATCGACAAAGCAAGGAGCAGCTTCATTTTGCTCTTCTAGGCTTTCTCAAGACATCGAGCAGACGGCTTTGTATCAAACCGGAAGCTAGTTTCGGCCCTATGAACGATTCCCGTGTGTCAAAAATTAACCAATCATCAGTCTCTGAATGAAAGTGAATAACCTTGACCTCCCACGGGGTGAAAGGTAAAAGTCCAAGAACATGGCTTCACCCATAAGATTTGACGGGCGGGTCGCTTTAGTTACTGGCGCTGGGAATGGTAAGAATCGTAAACTATTCGGTCATTCAGCGTCAATAGTCAGCTTTAAAATTGTTTCTGCCTTGTAAATGATTGTTGTCTGGATTGCTGTCATTATATTCTGCCTAAACCATGACAAGAATCAGAAAGTAGACCTCGTACGTTCGACGAGTGAGAGCAAACCGTGAGAAGTCCAAAGATCATACTGTGATCGATGAAAAAAAAAAAGAAGCGTATGCAAAGTAAAATGGCCCAGCCGCCTAACTAGATTCCTGTATGATAGTAGGGATTGGACTGGGAATGAATACCAAGAACCTCCTTAGCAGCACTTTAGAACACCAACAGTACTGGGTTCAATAAAAGCCAAATTGCTGCCGAAAATTTGTGGTGTTTTTAGAAGAGGAGATTTGCAATCACTCGGCATGGACAAGCACTTTGAATTTACTCGGAAATCAGGTATCCATGATCATTGGCATCCACATTAGTTCTACAAAAGTACTTCCAGTTCTGACGATATTGATGAAACTGCCCTGCACACAGTGGTCTTCATCCTCTTGGAGTGGGACCATTATCAGTACACAGAATGCATGCTTTGTGTATATGTTTCATCCATCACCACAGGCCTAAAACTGTAAAAGGCTTACTCTTTAGAAGAAGAATGGTGATGGATTTGATGTATGCTCAGATATGTGTGCATTGACATCAGACTAATGTTTTGAACATGAACATGCTGCAAATTTATACAACTGATTAATTGCAGCCGGAGGGGGGAGGGGGGGGGGGGGGGGGGGGGGGGAGGCTGCCCACTGCTTGACCATTGAACTGATCACAAGCTCAGGCTAGCCCATCCACTTCTTGTTCCACATCCCCATTCCCCTCATTCATTGGCCACACTCCTCCCTCTCTCTCTGTCCCCACACTTGTGAGGAGAATGGGGAGTGGGTTGAGGAGAGGGGGGAACAATTTTTTTTTTTTTTTTGTCTTTCTGTAACTTGGGAGTATGAGATCATGGAGACCGCGGCTGGATGGCAGTTATCTGATAAGACACTCAGAGCGAGAGCACAGGTGATAAGGTTGTGGTGGATGTATGGTGATGTTGGGGGAGAATATTTGAGCAAAGACTGGATTGTTTGTATTCCATTGCTACAGCATGAGGTGCTCACTCCGACAAGACCTCAGTTTACATACTGTCTTGCTCTCTGTCTCTGGCATACTCTCATGTGAATGTGTGTGTGCATGCACACACACATGTATGCATGTGTGTGTGTACGTGCTTGTGTGTGTGCACATGTATGTGTGTACATAAGTATGATCTCTCTATGTCTTTGTTTGTTTGTGCGTCTGTCTTTTTTGTGTGTGTGTCTGTCTGTCTCTTAGGATTTACTACAATAAATTGTACAAGGGACAGAGGGGAGTATCTTCCTGTTGGCCACCAAACATGAAGTGTTTTTTCCCATGTATTGAGCAAAAAACCCTCCTTTCTTGGCAGGCTGTACTGTCTCTGTGTGCATTCTAGGAAAGACAGACATGGTAGACTCTAACTTCAAGATTAATATTAAAATCATTCCTAGTTATTGCTTCACCAGTTTGTCATTGCCCCTATTTTCATTTGCATAGTCATTTGCATATACCCACTGTTTATGCCATGTATATATGTGGATTAGGTTTATTGAGACACTTCTGATGGCTTCCTGAGAATCTCCCACTATCTGTTGCCATTCTGTGCAACCTTTGGCAGTATACACATAAATTTACCTAAAGTGTAAAAGGATATTGTCAACTGATGGACAGGAACCCACCAAATACTTCAGTAAGTTTTTTCTCCATCAGTAGACTATCTTCTCTTGCAGGATAAATGTGGATATAATCTAGCTTTCTGAAATTTCTGGCAGGGCAAGCCTGTCCACTCTTCAGTGGTGCTTTCAGTTTCACCTGTGTCTTCTGTATGCTTCTCCATTGTTTCGTCAGTGGCGTCGATCAGTTAAATACTCATTGATAGTACTCTCTTGCTCTTCTTGGAAGGGTAATCTGACTGAACTGTATGTTGTTGAATGCAGTGCCTGTGTGTTCAAACAAGTCAGAGCTTTCTGAGGGAAAAAAAAAGAAAAAAAAAAAAAAGAAAAAAAAAAAAAGAAAGAAAAGTAATTTGTAGAGAAGCTATGATTGAGAAACAACATCAATGATAGAAATACCCAAGATCTCCTGACGTTTGTACTGTAAAATGCCGCTGACAGTGACGAGTTGAAAGTGCTTTCCATTGGCTGTGGTACAACTACAAGCGGCTGTTTTTACAGCATAAGAACTTTGGCAGTGCTAGTGATTTTGTGTGATCTTTCCGCAGATCACTTTTGATGACTTTCTACATATCACATGACAGTGACCTTGACACTGTATTAAATATGGTAAAGGCAACACATTCAGCAGCAGCATATGATGCACTCAAGATTTGCATCAAACTAAAAGTAAATGAAAGGGATATAACCATGTTAATCATCGGCTTCTCATTTCCCTTGTGCGTCTCATTTCTCTCCTCACTCACTCTGTCACTTTCTTGGTAAAGAATGTCAATTACAAAATGAGTTTTGACTTGACAGTTTAAATGATGATGTTCCTGCATGCCTACACCTGTCTATTTGGTGTCTGACAGCGATTTAAAAGATGATGTTCCTACATGCTTGCACCTGTTTATTTGGAGCTTATCAGGAACATTGACTTCACTGTTGTAGAGAGTGAACCATCGCAAGAGAGATTTTCTGCATCAATAGGTGCCATTTTGCTTCAGCTGTAAATGCTTTCAAAACCTCATTTGAAAATGCGCTCATCCGTTTTGCTCAAAGGGTGTGACTTGTGCTTTGTCTCTGTCTAGCAGCTAAGCTGCTTCAAGCTGATTTCTGTTTGATATATGTATGCTAGTTTTGTGCACTGCAGGCCAAGCTTTTGTCATCCACATGGTCACTTGGCCTGAGGTACAGGGTGCTTGAACGTCAAACTCAAATGTGTTCAACATATAACATTCCTAACTCATGCATGCCAACCCTCCCAAATTTTTTTTGAATTTTCCTAATTCACAAATTGAGTGGAAAACAAATTGAGACGCTCAAAATCAAGTTTAGAACTGTGGAGTGAGGGGGTCATTTTTGGATAGGGATGAAACAGCATAACAGAATAAAGCCCAACTTGTGTTATGTGTATGTTGACAATTGTTTCTATGGAAAAATGCATTTTCTATTTAAACCCCACATTAGTAGTCAACTGAGTCACAAAGGAATTTAAAATGCTTTCATTCAAAGGCTGAACTGCTCGCTCTTCACTCTGCTCATCCCCTTCATCTCCTGGAACCTAAACTTAGACTCAGAAAGGTTGGCAGCTATACTTTCTATCTTCTTTTTGATGGCTCTCAGTGGCCCCAAAGTATTTCAGCCATTTGCCAGGCCCACTGACTAGATGATTACCTTTTGAAAAAGTAGTATGTTCAGGATAGGACTGTTCAAATGCCCATGAGAGTGTTTCCCTTCTTTGAGAGGTGCATAAGTTTGTACAGTGCAATTGGCAATTTGATACTCCATGCAAGCTGTCCACATTGAAGGTTTAGGGCTTTCCTTTTAAAACCTGATTTCTTCGACTGTGTCAAGCATTCTAACAACTGAGTGATTGATTATTTACTCTTGTTTTTCTGTACTTTTGATATTTACTCTTGTTTTTCTGTACTTTTTAATTGTTTAGTTTTATTCTTTCAGATCTCATTGTCGTTTATCCCCTCTTAAGCTGGGTATATTTGAAAAAAAAAAAAAAAGAAATCACTGTTTGAATACGTGTGTGTGTGTGTGTGTGTGTGTGTGTGTGTGTGTGTTCATAGTTTTTTTCCACTGTGATTTGTCTTTCAGCCTGAGTGCAGGAGAAGTACATGCTAAATGTTCTTTTGAATTGAAAAAAAAAAAAAAGAAGAGAAACTGACAAAGTATTTGCTTTATCAGTGCGTAGTATGCAAAACAACAGGTGGCACATCACACCTTCATTTTGCCTTTGCCAAAGTGATCAACAGTGGCTTCAGTTAGATCAAAGGATGCATCACTGCTTGCCATGTAGTCATATACATAAATACATATAGATCAGTACCATGCTAGCTACAGGTGATAGCTGAATCTAAAAAAAAAAAAAAAAAACAATGGGGAGGGGGTAAAAAATGGGGGGAGAGTGGGGAGGGGGTTCTGAGGAAGGGGAGGGAGTCAGATTTAACAAATACTGACATGGTGCAATTTTGTATCTAAACCATTTTGAACTTCCTCTGATACCTGGCTCTTTGGTCAGGGATTGAACATTTTATCTAAAATAGCCCATGAGATCAAAGCACCATCAGGGGCCATGATAGTGTGGTCCATCCTAATCATTGTAACACAGGTGAGAGATGTAGCCCAGACAGTGTGACACTGGAAAAGTGATACTGGTTCCAAGTGAAAAGTTGTATTATTTTTTTCTAATGTGGCCAGAATAGTTCAGTGGTAGAGCACCAGACTTATAATCGTGGTGATCCTGGGGTTGCGGGGTTTGAATCTCCACCAGGCTGTTTCGGTACAGGGGGATTTTTCCCTCGGAGTTAACATTGGTTCTGACTCAATTTCTTAAACAGTCCTTCGAATGGGACAATTTTGAGGTGAAGGTCGCTCGCCTGGCAGGCTGAGCGTTCTGAGCTCCGCATTGTTTTTGCTTTTTTCTTGTGATCTACAGTGTGTCAGACTTTGATTGTTCTTGTGGTGCTGCATTATGGAGTGGAGCAACTCTGTGTGGCCATCTTTTTCTCCTACGGACGGCAGATTGTTTATATTTTGGTTTTTACTTTTCGCATGGATGACCGTTTTGAAAGAGCAATGGCCGCAACTCAACACTACCCTACACAGATCATTGCATGTGCGACATGGTCGTACGATCTCTGTCACGGAAGGTGAGCCATGTCACCACAACACACCTGTGTGCCAGTGTCAGAGGGGACCATTCTGCCCTAGTGTCAAAAAAACTCTGCCGCACGTGCAAAACGGACAACAACGCCCACCTGTCGCCATACATGGCGACCCATTTCGCATATATGCAAGGGCCAAGATGTTATCAATGAACCCTGCACCCCTGTCCCCTGACCTGACCGCCGTTTGCGACAGGCAGGAATTGGATTTGCCCTGCCCTGAAGGAGACTCAAACATGGAGGAAGATGGAAGCGGAGAACTATTTCAGTCATTGTTTCTCCTCTTTCATCCACTGAGAAACATAACACCACAGACCGACTGTCTTCCGTGAACGCTGAATGCTGGACAAAAGGCCATCTGGGTTGATACCTGTCCTCACTTTAGAAAATCTTGCTGTACAGTCTCCAGATTTAGTTCAGAGACAGGAGCTGCGTAGACAACTATTGGACAAATTTTGGGTTGTGCTGGGTTAATGAATATCTACGCTATCTCCCACCTTGCAAAGATAGTCCAATCAACAAAAAGGGTATCCACATGGGTTCGGTTGTTTTGGACCAAGATGAATGTTGCAGCAAGTTGGAGTAGCCTTTTGGGATTGTGCAAGCTGTGTATTCTGGTCGGGATGGGTTGATTCGGTCTGTTGAGGTGAAAACTGCCAGTGGAATCCTGAAAAGATCTATCCAACATGTTCATGATCTTGAAGTGATTGATGTCTTCAATGACGCTCCACAATTTCTGCACAGTCACCAGATGCTCAACCACCTGTTCATGTGCCATCAGACATTGTTTGTCCTGATGCAGAGGTTACCAGTCAAAGCACAGAGAACATGAACAGTGAAGAAATCTTGTGTTCTGAGTCATCAGTTGAAAACAATGACTCAGTGACAAGATGTGGACGTCGGGTCAAAAGACCAGTGAAATTGAATCTATAAACTTTCATACACACATTTAACAAGTTTTGTTTTCATTCCCCCTTCCCTGTTCCCTTCTCCATCCCTCCCATTTCCTGCCCCTTCCCCCATGTTGAACACAGTATCAGATGCAATATGAATTTAATTGTTTGGTACATGTGCACTAATAATATACTTTGAACTAATATGCTGAACATAACTTTGAATTAATACATTTTCATTGATGGGACTATAAATACGTAAAAGAAACCTCACCAAGATGGATCTTCAACTCTCCTTCGCAGTTGGGACTGTGAACTGTGTTTTCAAAGAAAAGGTCAATTATTGTTATCAGTATTATTGTTGGAGTCTACAGAACTGACTTTACAGAGACTCCAAGGTGGGGAGAATGTTGAAGATCACGTTATTTGTTTTGGATGTTTTTGCATCCACGTATAGCGACCAGTCTTTTCTAGCTCTCCCATGTTGAAAGTATAGAAAATAAAAAGAGTTATTAACGACTTGATGGCTTCGGGTCTTTTTTACGAACCCCCTGTGTGGTTTGTAATATGTTCCATAGTTTATTGAACACACACACACACACACACACACACACACACACAGCGAGAGAGAGAGAGAGAGTGTGTGTGTGTGTGACATTTCATTCGAACTTTGAATTATTTTTCTGCTGCATATGTGTTTGTTTGCTTATATATATATATATATATATATATATATATTTGAAACCTATGGTTATGAGTGCATAAATTCTTATTGAATGTATTATAATAATGGGGGTTAGCCGACTTGGTCATTTTTTCTAATCTTGCGACAGCATCAAAAAGCATTTACATTGTTTGTGCTTTTATGGATCCCTGTTTGCATTTTTTTTTCTTTTCTTTCTTTTTTTTTTTTTTTTTTGAGATGGGAGGGGAAGGGGGAGACACAGAAGAGCTTGTTCTCAGTCAAAACTTCATCAGACTGCTTATGGTAACCGATAATCGACCATAGTGAGAGTATGCATCATTGCGATTATGAAGGTCGGAAGTATCAGCATCCAGTATCACCAGATAGCATGAAAGCGAGGCAACGGACGTACTCTTTGTGCACCCTTCAAGCAAACAAAAACGTTCAAAAAATTTTGAAGGAATGAACTTGCGATTAAAATAAAAGGTGTTCACTGACATGCCACAAATGGGAGATTAATATACTGAGAGCACCCGATAGTTGTTCATCTGGATGTTTCAAATCACAAATCGCTTACCAATCAACCATATCCAAAGACGTTAGGTGCGCAATCAAATGATTGCGCAAAAATGATTGAAGGCAGGAAGAGCTAACCTCCAGTATTTTGTTAAAACCTGGAACAGTGATCAGCCATAGTAGTAAGGGTATGGAGCCTGTAGTACAGGCTCAGCTCAGAGGTCAGCAGCGATGGTCACATTGATGTATTGCACGGTGGAACTCAGTAGCCACCATCCTCCAAATCCTAAAATTTAGGGATGACTAAGTCTCTGTGAGAAAAAGAACCATTGTTTCAAAGTGGTTAGTGTTACTGATTCCAGTTGTGAGATTGTGGGTTTGATTCCCATAAGAGCATTCATTTGTGGGAAGAGAGTGTTTATTGGGACAGACATTTGGCATGGATATAGAGAAATATTTTTATTCAAGTATTTTTGAGGAGTGTTTGTTTTGAGGTAAAACTATGATAGGAAAAAAACCCAAACAAACAGAAAAAGCAGTTTTTTAAAGAGAAGAAGCCTTTTTTTGGGTGTTTATCAGGCGTCATTGTATTATCTAAAAAACTTTCCTGGCCCAAGAGGGGTGCTTTCATTGTTTCAGTCAGTTGTCATCAAACTTTGCACAGTCAGCAGATGCGATGCGAACAGAACTGTACTTAAAAGTTCAAGTGGAACAGTCAAGGCCACAATAATGATGCCACTCAAGATAATTTTTTTCCTGTAGCAAGGGATGCTTTGGTTGTGAAATAGTTGCTTTTATTTATGTTCATTGATTTGTTTTTTTTAATCCAAGCTTGACATTGTTTTAGACAACAGCAAGACCCAGCTGCAAAAAGATTTTTTTTTGTAACGCTTCTGTCGTTCAACTGACAACACGTTTTGGGCAAACCTGAGTTTGTGGTCCCCCAGTTTCAATGCTTGTTCAACCTCAAAGATGTTTTTATCTCAGTCAAGTTTCTTTTCATCTGAAATCAATGAAACTAAATACTTAAAACTGTCTACAAATGCAGCAAACAAAGCTAAACAAAAACAAAACTCAGAGTAGGCATATTTCAGCTGAATCAGACTCATATTTGATGCTATGAAATTGTCTTTAAAAGGGAAATTACCTATTTGGAGTTTGAATAGGGACCCCCAAACTCCAGGATTGGGTGTATATTATGACAAAGATCAGTAACCATACAAAAGTGCACGTGTTTGATATCTTGCCTGCTCCTTTCTTTTTGTTCGTTTTGTGTTTTGACTGTCTCATTTTTCTGTCTCACGTATTCAGACACATGCTCTTGCACACACATACACATACTAACTTGCATGTATACACATGGATGTTATCTACAAAACCATCTTTAGATATGGGCATGACCATGAAGTGTAGGAACTGGTAGCAGATGGGCTAACCCTGTGCGAGTGCTCAAACCCATGGGACACAATATACCCACATTATATATGGTTCAGTGATGGCTTTGCCAGGCTCTTTGCTGTCTGCTTGGTGTATTGTATGGTGTTGAAGCTTACAGTTCACAGTCATGCTGAAAGTTTGGAGAAATCTAGTAAGAGCATGATTTTGTTTTTAGGGACTTGCTCATGTCACTTTCTTCATATGAAGATAATTATGTCAATGTATTATGACGAGGTCAGTAGTTCCAAGCATAGAGAAGCAAAAGGTGCATTTTAAGAAGTGGATGTTATCGTTCACAAGTGTGGGCCAAATAAGGTCTGAATGTAACATTGAGGGAGCTACAGGTTCCAGTAAATAGAATTCTGTACCATCCTTTAAAGAAAATGTGTCAGATAATCGATTATGAGAGACAGTGCATTTTCATTTTCATAAGGTGTGGCATATAAATGCTGATTTGGTGTTTGGCAGTTGTCTTTTGAAAATTTGAGAGGAATTCTTTTCCCAGACCAGTCTGGCTTTCTGCCTCAGTGGGAGTGTCGCCTGTTTCCCAGAAAGCTGATCTGTCCTTTGCTCACTACCCCTGTCTGTCTGTCTGTCTGTCAGTCTGTCTGTCTCTCTGTTTAAAAAACTTCGATCCTACCAGCTTCAGTTGTGCAGTGTTTAACATTGCTGGGTGGAAGACTTTGTGGGTTCGATTCCTATTAGAAGCTATTTGTTTGTGAGATTTTTTTTTGCTCACCTAGCCCTTACCCGGAGTTACGTGTGTCCTGGCTCAAATGGGAAGACTGAAACCACATACTGGGAGCGTTTCTGTGAGCGTTAATTGAAATGTCTGATCATCGATTAGTTGGTTGCTAGTTTAATTTCATGATCAGTTGGTTGTTACTTTACTTTCATGATCAGTGCTGTCTCTGTATCTCTCAGGACTGCTGATACCAGGGTATATTACCACAGGAAGCGTGTAAGTACAGCCTTGTCTGCAATCTCTGACCAGAATGTAAAACTCCACAGTATTGCCTTCAGCAACCTCATCCTAGTTGATCTGCATGAAAAAAGTCTGAAACTGGGTTGCTTATCATGCTCAGCTCACATGGTGACTTCAGTTTGGATACTCTCTCCATGTTGATTCCAGCAGTACCTTTGTGTGAAACTGTCAGCAACAGCAAGTTCAAGCTGACTGTTGCTGGAGGGATGTGGTGGGCACCCTCCAGATAGGGACGCTCATAATGCTGGCTCTGTGACTAGGCCATTATCTGTGGTGGTAGGGGGCTCAGTAAATGATGTTCTGCAAATGCTGGATCAGAACAGTCATGGCTGAACTCTGCCAAAATGGCTCAGCAGCTGGGCAGTTTGATTCTTTGCATCCTGGAGCTAAACAAATGTAACATGTTACTGTCACACTAAAAGACAAGAGGAAAGCCACTTTTATTTCATATCATATAAAGATGATGAAAGACATATGTTTAGACAGGGGCCGGAATAGCCTAGTGGTAGAGCGCCGGACTCGTAATCATGGGGTTGCGGGTTCGAATGTCCGCTGGCCGTTTCAGTACAGGGGGATTTTTCCCTTGGTGTTAACATTGGTTCTGACTCCATTTCCCATACAGTCCTTTGAATGAGACTATAAACTGAGGTTCCATGTGTGAATGCACGCATTATATCTTGCAGACATGTCAAATCCCATCACCAACTTTCGGAAGAGAAGGTCAGTTTGGCCGTTGGTATGGATGACACATTACACATAGCATGCTCCTTCCTCGAAGCTGGAGTATGGTTGCCTAATGGTGGGATAAAAAAAAACGGTCATACACACAAAACTCCACTCCCTTTGTTGGGTAGATGGGATTAATCCTTTCCTGTCTATACAGGGAGTGTCCGCAGGAGTATCAGCCTGTGTATGCGAGAAAAAAAAAAAAAAAAGAAAATGTTTAGACTCATGGTCAGTTTGTCTACCTGTGTTTAAAGATGATTTCACCAATAGAAAAAAAACTAATGCAGACTGAATGTTACAGGTGAGTTTCTCTTTTTCTCTCTCCATTTCTGTGTTATAATTGCATGCATTACTCTAAGAAATGAAATAAGTTTCACAATAATTTTTTTCCCGTTCTCATGCATGTGGCTTATTCCTTTGATGTTATTGAGGAAAATGAAGAGGGGATTTCATTTATAATTAACTTAGGGTTGAAAAACTTGATGAAGAGACCCACACCTCATGTTCTCCACCATTCTGTGTTGTTCCTATCCTACATGTCTGTCACAACATAGATTCTCAGTCCCTGATGCTGGTGTATTCAGTGCATTACATAACATGTGTAAAACATTAAGATGCTCAGAGAGGCTGATGGGTATCGCCAATAAATGCTATTGCCATCTGAAATACCATGATCAGTGCACAGACAACAGCACCATTCGTCCAGTGCATTTAAAGGATGTGATATGTTTTTGAAAATGAAACAAAAAAAACTATTTAAGAAAAAAAAATGGAGGACAGCGATAAAATAGTCCAGAGATTGTGAAAAGTTGTGAAACAGATCAGCGCAGAAAATCCTACTTTCTGAGAATATTTATCGTCCTGTCCTATGCAGGTAACAAAATTACAAACTCAGATGTTTCTGAGACAGTGAAGTGGGCAATGGCTGCTGCCAGTGTCAGACAGTGATAATATTGTTTTGTGTGTCATGTATTCATGTTCCATGTGTGGTTAATGTGTCAGTAGTCTCTGTCTGTGCATGAGGAAATGTGTCTTTCTCCATCTCTTCCTCCATGTGATGTCAGCAGCCCTGTGGGTTTCTGTTTGTTCTGTGCAGGTCTGGGAAGGGCCTATGCTCTGGCGCTGGCGGAGAGAGGGGCTTCAGTTGTTGGTGAGCAGGCTGTCATTTTTCTTCTGTCTTTTTTTTTTTTCCTTTTGAAAAATTTTGTCTGGGTTCTGTGCCAAGAACATTCCCCTCCCCTCCTCCCCCCAAACAAATTCTTGTTCCGGTAACGTGACCAACAGCAAGTTTTCAACTGACCTCAGAATTTGTACTTTTGTTACTCGAAAAATATACACAACGAACGTGCACTAGATATAGTGCATACAGGAAGTTTCTGCTCAAGAGGAGAAACAGTTGATGACTGAAGTATTTGTCAACACCAGATACGGTCATCTGTAAGCATTTGCTGGGATAAAGAAATACAACAAAATATACAAAAAGCTTATTGTTTGCATTTGCTTTAAGGCAAACCAATCCTCAACAAACAAGATGAAGAAAGAAAAAGAATTACAACCTCTACCTACCCTTTCTTTTTTCAACAGGTTACTGGAAATGCACATATTTGTTTGTTTGTTTGTTTTCATAAAATGCCTGTGCCAAAACGTACGATGGGGATGGGGAAACGAAAATCTTTCTGAGTGGCCTATTGAGCTTACTCCATGTTGGAAGGAGTTGCTTTGAATTTTCCAGTGCAGTGCATGGACCACAAATGTGAAAAACAAATTCAATAGCGTCCCAGCTTGGTCTCTGATTTATCTGAGTCAGAAGGAACAGTAATCTTCCTGTCCTGTGTGGGAGGTTTGTGAATCATGTGAATCAGAAGGAACAGTAGTCTCTTCCTTTCTGTGTGGGAGGTTTGTGATTTATCTGAGTCAGAAGGAACAGTAATCTTCCTGCCCTGTGTGGGAGGTTTGTAAACTCAGGGGAGGGAGGGACAGGAGAGGGTGAGAGAGAGAGAGAGGCTGTGAAATGGGTCAAGGGATGTGACATGACAGTTTCCTGTTGATTGTGGACAGCGAGAATGTTATAGTGATGTGTGGTGCTGTGTACGATATTGTTGTGATGGGCAGCATGGAAACAATGCGACAGAAAAAAAAAAAAACCCCAGAAGAGGAGGGAGAAAGTCTGGACAGATCATGTTATGCTCAAGGCACATCTGAAATGTTTGTGGCTGTGACCAGGAATGCATTGTATCTGTATTCTGAACTTAGTTTTTGTTTCCTCCAGTGAACGATCTTGGGGGAGACACCAAGGGGCTGGGAAAAGCACACGTGCCGCTGATCTGGTGGTGGAGGAGATCAAGGCCAAAAGGAGGAAAAGCTGTCGCCAATTATGGTATGCCAGCAATTTTGATGACCATCCATAATTCATTCATTGTTCGAGTCGCATCTCTTCGGAAGGGAGGTCAATTACAACGTGTATGGCACGATCACATGTTTTTTGACACGCACATTCATGTAAACTATAGGTGCTCATAAATACATGCACAAACACAGCCCACATTCACACGCGTAAGCATGCACCCACAAACGGCACACATAAAAGAAGCAAAAGTTAACTCTAGCAAGACAAATCAGCAAAGAAAAAAAAGCGAAGCCTAGATAGTCAGTACTGGGCTGATTAGAACAGAGTTGATGTGGTAGTGCTTTTGTGAGAAAGCTGTATGAAACCTTTGTCGATGGCAGAACATAAGCATGATCCAAACAGTTAGTTTCAAAAAGCAGCATCCAAAAAGCGTTTTGCCCTGTAATCTGTTTGTCCGTATCGTATCGTTTAGCGGAACTAATACCATGTCTTTTTAACATTTACCATCCCAAAAGTTCAGATACAAACCAGGTCAAAAGCTTCAGCAAACATGTCTTTTCAAGACACATACCTCAAAGTATATATGAGCATTGTGACAGTATGGTCAGCAATAAGAGATAGATGATGATGAAATTCACACAAGGAAAAACGCTTCCTCAAATGGGTTAAGAATGCATTCCAGTGTACGATGGGTCACAGCAGGCACCATTGAATGGCACCAGCTGCAGCTGTGCAGTGTCTCCTGTGGTGGGTCGCCTCATGATGACCTGACAGTGACTGCTGATGTTTTGGTTGTGACAGGTCAAAGAGAGTCCAGCTGTGTGCTGGCTGGCTGGAATGAGCTGTATGAGGTCAACATTTAGAACTAGTTGCAAAGTGAGATGACTGCAGGCAGAAATCTAAACAAATCTTAAATAAATGTTAGCTAATGGCCAAGAGAAACGTGGACGAACAAGTCACAAGACAAAACATGACACGTTTTGACCTCTTAGGTCTTCTTCAGGCAAGACACAAACAAATAAGACAATGAAAATGAACGAGTTAGTCACTTAGCTTTGGTCTCTTCAGTGCAAGGTAGGCATTGAAAATTTCTCTGGCAGTTTGCCAACATTGATTAGGATTTGTCAACATTTAGAGATAGTGAAGATGAGAGGTGGAGAGTGAGACATGGAAAATGTAAAACAGAAGATGTGTGGTGATGTGACACACACAAAAAAGGTATTCTCAAATGTACAAAACAGTATGGTAGATACTAAATTTGAATACATTTCTGATAAATCAATAAATTGTTCACCTTGGATGCATTATTGTTCAGATTCTGAAGAGAGTGAGAGAAAGAAGAGGAATCAAAATAATACCATGAATGAAATGAGAATATTGTTTACACTTGATCACAACAAAAAAAAACCCACCAGTTGTTTCTCTGCCAAATTTTCGTCTTTAATGAACTTCAGGACTGTCTAAAATAATAGGACACAAGCCTATATAAATTAAGCACATAAGACTGTATGGCGAAAGCTTGGCTGTGTCTTGAGTGGCACTGTCTTCATCTGTCCGTGGGCAAGAGTGGTTGGGTCTGTGGGGTGTGCTCGACAGCTGGAGGGTGGTGTTTCTCGCCGGTGGGCTCAGCAGTCATGAAATACGGGCTGGTACACCCATGGGGATGCTACTTTAAGGCTGTTATGAGTTGCATCCTGTAGTCTGATTTACCTCTGTTCAGGAGCAGTTATGTCCCTTGATATCTTAATGGAGTGTCCTGTGCGTGCCTGTACCCATCGTCAACACAGCGCAGGCCTCCA
The DNA here is from genome assembly GCA_016801955.1 of Conus betulinus. Lineage (NCBI taxonomy): Eukaryota > Metazoa > Mollusca > Gastropoda > Neogastropoda > Conidae > Conus > Conus betulinus. The sequence continues at coordinate 138,521 of JADBJO010002513.1, forward strand.
AGGGTGGTACAGGACTGCTCTAAAGGCAGGTGAAGACAGTGCTTCTCTGGGTCCTCCCCAGCACCTTCGGGTGTTTCTTTTTTTCTTATAAGGTATGAAAAGCAAGAGTAAAAACAATTCACCCTGTAATATTTACATTGACCAGTTGTCACTTATCCCTGAGAACTTCCCCCACTTGCTGATAGTAAACCCATATCCATTGATTTATGAACTTGCACTCACCTGCATACCCCCCCCCCCCCCCCCCCCCCACCCCACCCCCAGAGACACACACGCACACTCACCCACACACATACATACATATCATTGTTTAGAAGATGTGGGAGATCAGGCAGTGCAAGAAAGAATGTGTGGTCAAATGGGAAAATAAAATAAGAATTGAGAAACTATGGAAGTTGGGTTGCCTGGTGGTCATGTTGTTAGAACTGTGGAAGTTGTCAGCCATGTTGTGTGGTGGTCATGTTGTCAGATTCTGTGGAAGTTGTCAGCCATGTTGTGTGGTGGTCATGTTGTCAGATTCTGTGGAAGCTGTCAGCCATGTTGTCAGATTCTGTGGAAGTTGTCAGCCATGCTGTGTGGTGGTCATGTTGTCAGATTCTGTGGAAGTTGTCAGCCATGTTGTGTGGTCATGTTGTCAGATTCTGTGGAAGCTGTCAGGGTGTGGTCATGTTGTCAGATTCTGTGGAAGTTGTCAGCCATGTTGTGTGGTCATGTTGTCAGATTCTGTGGAAGCTGGAGAGAAGCTGGTCCAGACAGCACTGGAGAAGTTTGGCAGGATTGGTAAAGCTGTGTGTGTGTGTGTGTGTGTGTGTGTGTGTGTGTGTGTGTGTGTGTGTGTGCGTGTGTGCGTGTGTGTGTGCGTGCGTGCGAGTGTGCATGTGTGTGCGCATGTGTGTGTGCGTGTGTGCGTGCGTGTGTGTGATTATGTTTGGATAAAGTGGAGATAGGAAATTGTGTGTGTACGCTTCCTTTTGATTGTGTGTGTGTGTGTGGCTGTGTGTGTGTGTGTGGCTGTGTGTGTGTGTGTGTGTGTGATTGAATATGTTTGGATGAAGTGGAGATAGGAAATTATATGTGTATTCTTCTTTTTGAGTGTGTGTGTGTGTGTGTGTGTGTGTGTGTGTGTGTGTGTGCTTATTTTTGCATGGCTAGGTCCTATGCATATGTGTGTGTGTGTGTGTGTGTGTGTGTGTGTGTGTGTGTGTGTGTGTGTAAAGAAAGATGCTTTTTCAAGGCATAATATCTTCCCAGTTTACATTCTGTAAATGCCCAGAATTGAGAGATGATAAATACATGTGCATTTGTGAATGATTGGATAAGAATGCATCTTTTTTTTATCTCGTCTAATCTATTCTGCCTGTCTATCTATTTACCTATCTACCTATCGATCTATTAACAATTTCTTGTGGATTTGTTTTCTGTTTGGAAGATATTATCATCAACAATGCTGGCATTTTGAGAGACAAGTCCTTCGCCAGGATCAGTGATGATGATTGGGGGGTGAGTGGACACAGACCACCAACGTTGACATGCTCAGTAGTCAGATGTAACCTCATCTTGCTGTTGGAAGAATCTTAGCAATGAAAATGCAGTTTGAATGACATGCCAGTGGTCTAATTTGATGTTGAAGTTTACTTTTTCGTGTGTGTGACTGTGGGGGAGGGAGGGGGTGGTGGTGGTGTAGGCGTGTGTGTGTGTGTGTGTGTGTGTGTGTGTGTGTGTGTGTGTGTGTGTGTGTGTGTGTGTGATCTGTAAGTGTAGTGCCTGTGTGTGTGTGTGTGTGGGGGGGGGGGGGGGGGGGGGGGGGGGGGTGGGGGGGGATGAGGAGAAGAGGTGTGCAAGTTGATGGAAGGAAGAGAGAGAGAGAGAGTGTGTGTGTGTGTGTATGTGTAAGACAGTGGTAATTGTGAACATGATTTTCTTCTTTTTTCTTTTGGGGGGGGGGGGGGGGGGCGTAGTGCATACTCTCCATCATACCTACATGCACTCTCACCCTCACATATTTATATTTAATTTCCCTCTCCCTTTTCACTTCTTTTCCTATCCCTTCCCCCGAACGCTCTTTCGCCATGTCTCTCTCTTCCTTTCTGTCTGTCTGTTTCTCTTTCACGCGCACACACACACACACCGATACATATATATTCCCCCATCCCGCCATCCTCTTTCTGTCCTCTCCCTCCTTCCCTGCCCAAAGTCTTCCCATTCACTGGGGTCACTTAGGGGTGGCATTGTTCCAGACATCATTCAGCGTGTTCACCTGAAAGGATCTTTCCTGGTCACGCGCGCTGCGTGGCCCCACATGAAGAAACAGAACTATGCAGGTAGTGAACATGGTGTGTTGTTGACGTCTGGTTGCCTCAAATCGCCGACATCATCATCATCTGTATCATTATCATTATCATTATCATTATCATCATCATCATCTGTCATCATTATCATTATCATCATCATCATCATCTGTATCATTATCATTATCATTATCATCGTCTGCATCAGTGCCATTATTATCATTTTCTTCTTTTTTTCTTTTCTTGTGCAGTAGTACCTCTCTAAAACAACTTTGAATGCGTCATGAGAATAAAGTCTTTGTGGAGAGGGGCCCTCAGTCACAGAATGTGAACATGTTGAGAACTTACCATAATGCTATAGCTGTGTCAGTGTGGAGGAGAACGATTGCTGTTCTGTTCTGAGTGAAATGTAAAAATGTGAATATGAAGACTGAAAGGATTCAGGGAGAAAAGAAAGAAAGTTCAGGGAAGAAAGTGCAGTAAAAAAAAAAAAACAAACATGTGGAGTGCTGGTGACATTTTTGGTATGCTACCAGAAAAAAATCTTGTCATCACAAAATCTTGTTTCAACCTCTTTGCCAGAGCGGGCAGTTGTGTGAGGCTGGCTGTCTGGCTGAAGACAGACTAATGTCACATTCTAACAGGTGTGTGGGCAAGACGTTGGACCCAAAAGTGCATAGCGCACCATCTGATGCTCACATTGCCCCCAGATTACACCAGTTTGAGAGCAAATTAAAATTGAGAGCAGTTTTTATGGGTGAGGGGAAGCATGCACCTTGGACCCCTTATTTTCCAGGAATTTTTGCTTTTTCGCAGAGAGAGCCCTGTACGATTTTGATTTACCACTACACAGCCAGGCCGGTTCTTTGCCAGATTGCAGTCCTCGGGGAGCAGTAGACCCCAAGTCACTTTTAGGCCACTCACCAGGGAAGAGACATAGCGCTGCTCACCAGGGAAGACACAGCACTGCTGTTGAAGAGCACTTCACTGATATTGGATGGTGCCCTGCTCTGATTTGTCTGCTGCCTGCATTGTTTTTGTCATTTTGGGGCCATATACATACTGACGTGAAGTGTGTTTAGAGACTGTAGATATTGTAGATACGCTGTCTAAACTGCAAATTTTCGGTTTATTCAAAACCTCTTCAAGCTGAAACGCAGAAGACCTGCTAGTTGCTGTGAACAGCTTTACTAAATATCATAGGGACTGTAGACATGTAGACACATAATCAAATTAAACCGAGTCCATTTTTTGAAGTTTCAAGTGTGAAAAGTGTACAAATTTTTTTTTCTTTCATGTAGTAGATTTACCTCCCAGAAGTCAGCCTGATATGGCTCCCCACTCCCTCCCACCCTCCCTTCTCCCAGTTGCCTCCATTCCCCACCCCTCTCCCTCCCACACTCCCCCCGCTCCACCCCCAGTGGTGCGCTGAGCTACAAACAGTGCAAGTGAAATTGACCTTCCAGCGAAGACAACCTACTCTCTCCTAAAGACCCAGCCTTTCAGGATTTCTTAGGTCATAACAAAGAGGTTATACTGTGTTATTTTGATACAGTGTTCTGCTCTACATTTATCTGTGAATTTTACATCTTTTTAAACATCTTTCTTACAGACATTAACCCTTTCACCGCCAGACATTCTGTTTTGCATAAATCCCCATCGCCAGCCATTTTTTTCCAAAAAAGCTCTATTTGATACCAGCATATGTGAAACACAGATATCTCTGGAACTAAACAACCAATTTGCTATTTTTTGTAAAATGGAGGAGATAGGAGACACAAAGTACTTTTAATATATCATAGCATGTTAGTAATAGTTAGTCAACAACATTTCAAATGTTTAGTAATTTCAAGTGCAAAAAAAAAATGCAGAATAAAAATATGAATGTTATGTTTCTTCTAAATGTAAAAAAATAAAGAAAGAATGCCAACAAACTCTCAACAAGGGAGGAAAACTACTGCACTCACAATTGAAGACCAGAAAGTAGGGTATATCCAAAGAAAAAATGGAAAGACACCGCCACAAATACAACTACTCCAATAGCAGGGAACACACATGCGCGCGCGCGCGCACACACACACACACACACACCACACACACACACACACACACACACACACACATGTGCCTAAACTGGTACACTGTTTAGAAAGAAAAAGGGAAACACACACACACACACACACATATCCCTTTCACTCTCACTGTTGAGCAATATTTTTTAATGAAAACAAAGTCATTCATGTGCCTGTTGGTCTCTGAACCCTTGAGAGCCATTCAGCTGATCATAAAATCCCACTCAAACACGTCTCTGCTGCTCGCCTCTCACATGTCAGTTGGCCTCAGTCGGCCATGCCCCCTTCAACCTCGACCAGCAAGAGTCGGCCCATAGCGTGTGTGTGAAGTTCATTGCCTAAAGTTTTAGTTTGCTCCCTCACATAGTCAGTGAACAGTCAGTCAGTGCTGGCTGGCCCAACGCAAAAAAAAACACTGGGGCACACGCGGTAAGCGGCATCTAGCCTAGTGTGCTCTCTCGTCAGCTGTCTATACTAACCATTTGGCCATGGTCCCAACACCTCGTATTGCAATAATTCGGTTAAGTCCTCACTGTTGTCGTTTCCTCGTGACTATCTAGGTCTTCTTCATCCGTATCAGGAACAACTGACCGTCTGTTCAATATTCCCAGCACTTGATCTGTGGTAGATATATGGCAAGGTCGAGTACTTAAAGTGCTTGGTGGTGACATCATAGTGAATGAAAAAACAATCGGAATAAAGTTGATAAAACACTGAACTGAATAGTGTTCTGACAAAGCAAATGGCTGTGAGCATGGGCCAGACCATCCCCCAGCTATGACGTTTATTGCTGGCTTTCTATCTCATGAACTTGGATCGTGAGAGTATCAGGAGTTAGGTAACCCTATTTGCTCGCCTTTTGGTGACGTCAGCAGTCAGCCGTGTTGTCGCCAGACAGCGACATCGGCGGCGTAAGGGTTAAGTGACTGTCAAAATTTCTGAACTCTCTCATAAGATGAGCGGGACTGGTAGGTTGGCAAAAGTTCACCCTGGCTTGACGTGGTTCCTGTGATCTGTCCCCAGGGAAAGAGGAAAACTGTGCTTGGGGTTGATACTGATCACACATTTTTTTACACGCCCTCATATTTTTGAAAGGTGCAGGGCTGTGTGAGGCATATTGTGGAGACAGGGGGAGGTGAGAAGGAAGGGGATAGGTGAGAGGGGGCGGATGGGAGAAGTGGGGGGAAAGGGGAACTAAACCAGTGAAGTATTGAATCACATCTTCAACAGCTGTTGTACATAATGTGCAGAATTTTTCTTTTTATGTGAGTGTACTTGATCTGCTGACACATTGATCGTACATTCTGGATTTAGATTGGTTAGTTTAGTTTGTGGAATCAACTGATTTTGTCTGTATGGTTGAGCGGGCTGAAAATGACATGACTTTAAAGTCATGACTTTAACGATGAGAAAAGGGATACAAAGGGACTGTTGAAAACAGGGTTTACCAGATCAGATCCTTTCTTTCTTTTCCTGTTTCTTACCTGAATTGTAGAGAGAAGGGAGGGGGGAGAGAAAGAGAAGAGGGAGAGGGAGGGATTGAAGACCGAGAAGAGAGGAAAGAGATGGAGAGAGAGGAGAGAAGGGAGAGAACGATGGAAGTGAAAGAGTGAGGGAGTCCAGGAGAGAGAGAGAGGCAGACTGGGAAAGAGAGACCCATGGTTTTGCTCCCTGTCCCCCCATGCAGAATCATCATGACATCCTCAACGTCAGGCATATACGGGAACTTTGGACAGGCCAACTATGCGGCCGCAAAAAACGGGCTGATAGGGCTCAGCAGTACGGTGGCCATCGAGGGACGGAAGAACAACATCATGTGCAACGCTGTCGCCCCAACGGCCGGGTCTAGATTGGCTTCTCATGTCATGACTCCAGGTGATGCGTTTTATGTAACACTGTTTAAGTATTCTGCTGTGTTGTGTTTACTGTAGTATGTTGTATTGTTCTGTGCTGTATCGCATTGGATTGCGCTGTGTTGTGTTTACTGTAGTTTGTACTATATTGCATTGGATTGTACTGTGCGTTATTGCAGTTTGCACTTCATGATATTGTATTGTACTGAGCTATGCTGTATTGTACGATATTGTAATGCAATATATAATGATTTATTGTACTTTATGATTTTGTATAACTGTGAAATCACAACAGAAATCTGTGTGTGAACTTTTGGATGCTGTTTGGGAGAAAGATGTTTTTCTGTACTATTATGCCTTTTTTTTCTGTCTCTGTGTATGTATGTATGTACCCATCAAAGCAGTGATTCTGCGAAAGATTTTACCAGAGAGTCCTACCCAGGAGTGTCACACAAGAGTCAAGAAGGTGACCGCTACAACCCTTGTGTCTGGTAGTCCCCATTCCCCTTCTGCCCATTCCCTCCCCCTCCATTTTTCATACCCTTCTCCCCTTTACCCCTCCCAAAATAGATATTATTCTAAAAGTGTCCAATTCTTGTAGTCTTTTTTCTCACAATCTCACAATCTAAGAAGAGGGACTTTCTGGTTCTGTCAGATTCACTGTCAGCTTTGGAGGCCCTAGCTGGCTGCAGCCTCCAGCATCCAGAGCTTTTACATTTCTTTGAACTTTTTACCAAGTTGAAAGTGGAACGGTTACAACATTATTCTGGCTTGGGTTCCTGGTCATGTTGGCATCGGAGGGAACAAAATGGTTGATCGTTTGGCGAAGAATGCCATAACAGAGAAGTTGTCCAACATATATTTCCCCTGCTCAGACCTGAAACCCAAAATTAACGATTATGTCAGAGACCTCTGGCAGGAGGATTGGAATGCACAGACGGATAACAAACTCTTTCAGATCCGTCCAAACCTTAAGGAGTTCCTCTCATCTATGTCTGGTGGTCGTAAGGAAGAAACAGTTCTGTGCCGGCTGCACACCGGCCATTCATTTTACCCATTCATACCTTTTAATGAGTAAAGAAGCTCCGTGGTGCATTCCATGTCATGTGCCACTTACGATGAAACATATTCTTTTAGAGTGTTGGGACTTGCACGATGTGAGACACAAACATTTTACAGCAGATTCCATGAAAACCTTGTTCAGAGACGTTCCGCCTGACGCGATCTTTGAGTTCTTGAAAGCAATTAACATTTTTCATCGGATCTGAGATTTTACAGTGGAAAGATTTTTTAACAAACTTTTGGATGTTTTTTTCGATGTATTTAAAGAATTGTGTGAATGACTGACTTGTGAGTTGATTCTAACATGGTGACAGCCCTGATGTGGCCCTTTGCTGTCAGCTGGGCTATAAGCAACATTTTCTTATCTTGTCCCAAAATAGATATTATTCTAAAAGTGTCCAATTCTTGTAGTTTTTTTTTTTTCCATGTGAAAATGGTGAAACTTCACACCTCAGACACTAAGAACAGCCAAATTGGGAGAGCTGGATTACAGTGTGATGATTATCACCAATTTTCCTCTTCATTTTGCTTTTTTTTCTTATCGGAAAACAAAATACAGTAATGTCAATGTCTCAATGTGGGCAGAAATGGCTGAGGGTCTGAAGATGGAGTACAATGTACCGCTGGTTCTTTACCTGGTCCACGAGTCCTGTCCCACCACTGGAGATGTGTTCGAAATGGGCGCAGGCTGGATTGCACAGAGTAAGTACGCACTCAAAGGGCATGTGCTTTCATGCACGAGCTGACACAGGTTTTTTTTTTTTTCTTCTTTTTTTTTTTGTCCATCCTGCCCCTGACCAGTAGATTCTAAGGGTATCAAACAGTCTCCGGAACCGTGATGGCTGTGCTGTCTGAGTGTTCCTCAAATCGTTTCCGACATCAGTGGTGAATGTTTGTGTGGTGCTTGGTGGTGCTCATCTCCTCTCCAAGTGTCCTGGTGCATGTTGGGTAATTTACCTACCAAATGCTGACATGGACTACAAGATCTTTGGTGTGGTGTGTGAACTTATTCATGTGTGCACACACAAAGTGAACCAAGCTTGTAGTTGATGGGGTGGGAGAGGGTAAAAATTCCTGGTCCACATTTCATCCAGCATGTGCTACAGGGACTTGAACCTGTGAACCTCACATGGAGAGGTCAAAACGCATTTAAAGTACCGCATATACACAAAACAGATGAGTTAATTTCTGACAAATATGTCTTTTTTTCAGTGGTCACAAACGACAGGAAGACCCTTATGTTGAAAGTTTACTTGTTCTTTTTGGTCTGTATGTACTGTGTATTAAAGAAGGGAGGGAGGTTCTGCACTCTTGTGTGTTCAATATTTGTGTTTGGGTCTTTTCTCTGTAATGTTGCAGTCTGCTTTAATTGTCTTTCCTTACATCGAAAAGTAAGTGTTGTAACCACTGGAGCCACCATGTAATTGTCTTTTCTTACATCAAAAAGTAAGTGTTGTAACATTTGGAGCCACCATATGATTGTCTTTCCTTACATTGAAAAGTAAGGGTTGTAACATTTGGAGCCACCATATGATTATCTTTCCTTACATTGAAAAGTAAGTGTTGTAACACTTGGAGCCACCATATGATTGTCTTTCCTTACATTGAAAAGTAAGGGTTGTAACATTTGGAGCCACCACCATGATTGTCTTTCCTTACATTGAAAAGTAAGTGTTGTAACACTTGGAGCCACCATATGATTGTCTTTCCTTACATCGAAAAGTAAGTGCTGTAACCACTGGAGCCATCATATATAATTGTCTTTCCTTACACTGAAAAGTAAGTGTTATAACATTGGCGCCACCATATGATTGTCTTTCTTTACACTGAAATGTAAGTGTTGTAACCACTGGAGCCACCATGTAATTGCCTTTCCTTACATTGAAAAGTAAGTGTTGTAACATTTGGAGCCACACATATATATAGGTGCAAAATGTCTCGCTGCTTATTGATCTTTACATGAAGGAACTGGGGGGGGGGTTGGTTGCATGTGTCAGTCGTTTTGTTGCATCTGTGGCTGAAAGCGAGAGTGATTAAATTTGAAAACTGCCTATGAAGAGCAGTCTCTGTGCAAGTAAGCCCGTTCCACTTGACAGTTAAACTGATTGAGACCCCTTTGTTGTGTGTTTGTATCATTCAGATAATACGTTTTGGGTCTTCTTCAGATAGTAGAACTTTCTCAGTTGGCAGTCCATGGAAATCTTTAAAATTTGGGTCTTTTGGCAGGAAAGTGTTACAAGGGAGGTAACTCTAATACTTGACGGAGAAGGAAAAAATGTGACGGTGAACGAAGTCTTAGACCTTTTCACATTTAGTTTGCTTTGACTGAACTGTACTAAACTTCCAGGTTAACATTTCAAAGCATTAGAAGCCTAGGTAGAAGTGTGTGTGTGTGTGTGTGTGTGTGTGTGTGTGTGTTTTAATTTATCCCAAATACCTTGCAAGTCCAATTCACATCAAACATTGTATAAAAATCTTGATGTGAATGAAGTTTGACGTGCATGTGTTTGCTTGTGTGCCGCTGATTTGATGTGTCTGACCATTGCGGTCACTCACCTACACTATGTTGATTCAGCACAGTCGGACTGAGCTACCCCATCCAGGTCACCCGAAGTCACCTGTCTTTGGAGTGAGAATCAATTTCAGTTATATTCATATTGTCAGCATCAATGTCTTAGACTTCTTGTCTAGTTAGTGGTTAGTGTCTTGGCAATCTAGTCACCCACAGAATGCTAAACAACCTAGTTGAAATAAATATTCGTTTTAGGACCATTTTTCTCTGTTTTAGACTGTCTGGAGATCTCCACGAAGAGGTTCTTCTGTATATGAAAATAGAATGATTATCTGATCAACATTCCTATTTTCTACAGTTTTGCGCAGTTAATGGCACATCGATTTGTGTGTGTATTTCTTTATCTTTTGACGGACTTGAATCGCATATGATGCTGCATCTTCTGAACTTATCCCCCGCATCCCTTGTCAGATAACTTTTTTTTCTCTATTTTCAGTGTTGTTATGCATATGGTTTTCATCATCTCTTTCCAGTTTCTAATTGTTCATGTATTTGTTGTTTGAAAACCATCCAGGTTTCCTTTTTTTTTTGTTTCTGACTTAAAACCTAAGGTGTGTTTGTCTTTTTCAGTTTTGTGTTTATCCATGTATTATTTGTTTGAAAACCATTCAATTTTTCCTCTTTTTAAACAGAAGAAGAAACCTTGTTTCTTACGTAAAATCTAAGATATGTTTGTCTTTTTCAGTTTCTATTTATTCATGTTTTCGTAGTTTGAAAACCATTCAGTTTTCCTGTTTTTAAACTGAAGAAAAAAACGACCCTTGTTTCTGACTTAAAACCTAAGGTTTGATTCTATTGCTGTTGCAGCCAGACTCCAACGATCCAAAGGGGTGGTGATTGGAACCAGGGAACAGTTTCGGCACACCAGAGGACGGTCAGCCGCATGTCTCTTGTTCTGGATCTTTCTTCCCTTCCTCTGCTCCTTCTCCTCATGTTCTTCCCTCATTTGGCAGCATTGTTCTGATGCTATAAGTTAGCCGCCACTCACCTACAACGTTACTTACTGAATTTTGAGTGTTTGTGAAATGTAGATTTTTCATTATTGCATGTATGAGCATCAGACCAAAGAAGGCCACATATATAGGCCGGTAGCAGACCATTTGACTAAATACAGGCTGAGAATAGCTGACCGTTTGACTAAATATAGGCTGTTCATTTTCATCGATGAAAAAAGATGCAGTTTTCTCTTTGATATGGTTGTTTTGGAGCAGGTAAGAGGTGGCTCTTTTCCTCAAACAAAATGGCAGAACAAAGGCAATACTCATTTCAAGAAGCAGTCAGATTTGTGATAGATGAAGGATATGGTATCATCAGATGATGATGCTGAGTTCATTGGGCAGGTAAGACTTTTGATAGATGAAGGATGTGGTGTCATGAGATGATGTCGAGTTCATTTTTATTTTGTTACCACTGAGTTAAGTGGGTTCTGGAACTTTCATTCTCAGCCCATTTTTGCTCCATTTCCAAAGAGAAAAAAACCTTAATGGTGCGTGAAAACCAATAGTCTGGAAAAGACAATGATGAGATAAAAAGCAAACAAGCAAACAAAGAAGAATGTGTTTGAAGGAATGCAGCAGCCAAATGGAAAAGGATAAGGTGTCAGAAACACAGCTGTCCATTTTTTCACTTGAAAACCCAGTCTGTTTCTCCTCTGCTTTATGATTTGGCGAGTCCCCTTGTTCCATCATTCCTCGTCGACAAGTTCATAATGTTTATAGTCTTTCTGTAAAGTTGAGAAATTCTGCTGTTCCTTGTTGCCCCTTTCTCTTGTCATTTCGTGTGTGTGTGTGTGTGCGTGTGTGTGTGTGTGTGTGTGTGTGCAGTGTGGAGATTTTAGGCTCTTTCCCTCTGGCCTCACCGCCCCCCCCCACACCCCCACACCCCCCACACGCACACACACACACACTCCCCTCACTGGATAAACTGATCCGAATGATTTATGCCTTGCTCTCACTATCTGTTTCTTTACCTGCTCTTCATCCTCATTTTGGCTTGCATATGTAATCAGTGTGTGTGTGTGTGTGTGTGTGTGTGTGTGTGTGTGTTTGAAAATCTGTCTGTTTTTGTATATAAATGTGTGTGTGCGTGTGTATGAGCTTATGAGTTAAAGAAATCTTTGAATTTGTGTCTGTGAGTGTATTTGTGTGCAAATGCTTGCACACGCACACACACACACGTGTGTGTGTGTGTGTGTGTGTGTGTGTGTGTGTGTGTGTGTGTGTGTGTGTGTGTGTGTGTGTGTGTGTACTGATGAGCCAGTACATAATTTCAGACTCGATTCAGCATTGTGTCACTATGTTTGTGTACAGTACGAGACAACTGGGAAAAGATCACAGATTTCACAGACAGTGAGGTAGCCAAATCAGGTGAGAAACAACTGCTTTGCTGAAGAAATTTGTTCTGTTGGTGGAAATATACACATATATATTATGTCATACATTTTGAGTTCTGTTTACCTCTCTATGTCCTTGCGTGTGCTTGTGTTTGTGTGAGTTGGTTGGTTTCGGCATGTGCATGCATATGTTGCTCATATATGCCTCTTCATATATGTGTTCATGTGCATGTATGTGTGAATGTGTATGTGAATGTGTGTGTGCATAAATGTGTGTGTGTTTGTATTAATATACACATATATGTGTGAGTTGGTTGGTTTCTGTATGAACATGCATACGTGTACTCTTATATGCCTCTTCATATGTGTGTGTGTATGTATGTGTGTGTGTGTATGTACGTGAGCATGTCTACATAAATGTGCAGTGCATGAAATGTCAGTTTACCACAAAAGTGTTTGGATTTGTCTGATCTAGAGCAAAAAAGAAAGACTTGTTGTTTCAATAGTGATAAGATGAAGATGACGTTCTCTTGTGTCATGAGGATGACACTAAGATAAAGACAACATTTTTTCCATCATGAGAATGACAAGAAGATTAAAAGAAATATTGTCCTTCTTAGCCCGGTATCGCTCATCTATCGCAGTTGGCAACAGTCAGAGGCAAAGGTAATGTTGCTTGGAGCCCAGCCGACCGCAAAGGGTCATATCAGGGCTGTCGCCACATTTAAAATCAACTCACAAGTCATCCAAAAAAAAAAAAAAAACCCAACTTTCACATATCTCTTTAAAATACATCTTAAAGCTTACCCAAAAACATCTTTCTTCTGTAAAATCTTATATCAGATGAAAAATGTGAATCTCTTTCAGAAACTCAAAGATCACGTCAGGTGGGAATCTCTGAACAGGGTTTTCATGGACTCTGCTGTAAAGTGTTTATGTCTCACATTGTGCAAGTCCCAACACTCTAAAAGAATATGTTTCACTGTGAGTGGAACATGACAGAATGCACCACGGAGTCAGAGATTGCTTGTGAAAAGAATATGTTTAGATGAAGGAGACAAAAAAAATGTTGTATTTTATTTTTGTGTGAGAGCACAAATAAGGTGTCGGATATATCATGACACCATTTTTATCTTTTTTTTTCTTTGTTGGCTTGTTTGTCTGTTTCCTGTAAGCATAGTCAAAATTTGTGTGTTTTAGCTCTTCTTCAGTGAAGTATGGATGTGACCTGAGATGAAGGAGGGGATGACTTTGAGAGTATGGAAGGGGCTGTGGAGAGGAGAGGGTGGAGGGAAGAAAGTAAAGTGGGGAGAGTGGAGGGGCTTCTGTTAGATGCTGTCATGGAGCATCAAATTATTTTTTTTCTCTTTTTTGAAAAAAAAAAAAAAATTAACATCACAAGCCTGGTTCACTCGCATCCACTCCTAAAAAAGGAAGGAAGAAAAAAGGGATAATTTGTGCTAAAGGTGTATTCAGAGATGTTTGCCTGTCCAAACAAAAGCCTTAACCCTAGTAGGCGTCAACAAGCTTTACCCAACCAGGATGCCCTAAACATTTTGAGTAGAGAAGGGAGTGCCTGTCGTCTTCACCTGGATCCCAGAGTGAGCTTCCATATACCAGCCATTTCCGGCTTGTGAGTGCTTCGCCCAGTGTCCTTTCTTCTCTTTGGCTGGAGAACATGTTTACCTTTTGTGTCTTACTTTTGTCAGTGCTTTGGATCAGTTCTAAAGGCCATGCAAGCTCATCTTCTATTCTGATGTTCATCTTCGTTCACTCTGCCTCTGTTAGGCCTCTTTGCCTTTCTGAACTTCTAGAGAGTGTCCAAGATAGTGGCTGCACTTGCATTTCATCAGCTGTGACCTCATTTTGCTTTTTTTTACTTTTTAGTTTCGTCAGCCATTTCATTGGCTTTCATTCAGCTGTTCTGTGCATGACACATGCCCTCTACTAGTGGCAACTCCTAACACCAGGAATGTGAATGTTTTTTGGATTATTTGGGGATTGTTTTGAATTGGTCCTCTGGGTTTGGTTTGTGAGTTGGTCAATGCTGTCAGCTGCACGGGATTTTAACGGGTATAAAGGACTTTTTAGGTGAACCAACTCCTGAACCCTTCCATCCAGCTACTCTTGTCTTTAATGTGGTGACAGCCCTTATGTGGCCCTTTGTGGTCGGCTGGGCTATGAGCAACATTAGCTTACCTTTGCCATTCTTGTCGACTGAGCGCTTTAGAAGTTGCTCCAAGTCTGGAAGATACTTTGTTTCACCAGGTGTAAGGATTTTCAGTGGGTAAGGCACTTTATTGAACAGGTAAGTAGGAGAAGAAAAGCAACTTTTTTCCCCTGTCTCATTGTTCTAAGGACTTATAGAACTGACCAGTACATTATTACAGCCCATCAGCTGGTTACATGTGAATATCAAGTTTAACTAGTGATAAGGCTGGCCTGTGGATGGCTTTTTGTTGTTACTGGAGGGAGAGCAAGTTCAGATGTCTCCAAGGGTGTGTTGAAGTGTACCTGTTGTCCATGTTTTAACGTATTTCCACCTTTTTCATGCTAATACAGGATGATGGTGGGGGGAGGGGTGGGGGGAGGGAAAAGGTATGGGGGTATTGGAGGAGGAAGAGTAAGATTTTCTTTGGATGTGAAAAAAGAAAATTAAAAAAAAGGAAGAGATCAAGGGCTCTGTAAATGCATGTTTGCACAAACTAACATTCTCAAGTGCATGAAGTAAAGGGAAAAAAATGATGTTTTTAACTTTTTTTGACTACATTGAAATTTGAGCAAGTCTCAGACTGATGAAACTCAACTGCGTGGTTACTGTGTCCCCTGTTGAGCCTGTAACGCACTCAAATGCGGGGGCTGAAAACTTCATGTGTTGTTGTACAGATAGTGATGTTCATTGTCAGTGATCATGCCATGTTGCTGGCAGCTTCATCCATAGGTGTTGTTCTTACAGACAACAATGATCAGTTTTTCCATGATGGCATTTCTGTGTTGAAGGGAACACTGTGCGTCTCTTGGAGATCCTCAACAAGTACAAGGAGGAAGAGGATTCATCATCCACCTCAGCCGGTGGCGGCGGCTCACTCAAAGTAAGAAGCCATTATCCTTTTTTTTTTTTTTTTTTTTTTTTGTACTTACAGTGCACTGTTCTCTGTCATTAGTCAGCTGCTGTTAAACCTCCATCCACAAGAGATGCCACATAGCTGACAAATTGGGCATGCCTGCTTTTTTTTTTTTTTTTTTCCAAATGTTCAGTATATGCCGCGCTTTTTTATGTGCAGATCTTTAAAGAAAATTTGTTGCCTCACCCAGCTATGCTGTGTATGTATCGTTCCCAAATTTGAGCACTCTTGACTGAAAAGACAGACTGACAGTTGTTCATCAAGAATTACTCGCAAAGTGAGGGGACTGCAGGCCGAAATCTAAACAAATTGTCAAAAGTATTTTTAAGGCTGCTCCGAGAAATATAGACAAGTGAATCACAAGACAAAGCATGACGCGTTTCAGCTCTTAGGTCTTCTTCAGGCAAAATACACAACATGGATGAAGATAAGTGATTGGTCGTTCTTTTCATTGTCCTGGGTGTTGCGTACATTGCTTGAAGGAAACCTAAGTGGTCGAAACGCGTGATGTTTTGTCATATGATTCGTTTGTCTGCATTGTTCGTCGGAGTCTTAAAAATACTTTAAAAAATTCATCAAGAATTGTTAGTCCATTGCTTTTATTGCCATATACGCTTACCTCTGAACACTTGCAGACAGAATCAGTTGTTCCAGCCCTTTCATGGAGACAGGTTTGACTGGCATTGAGTTTTGAATTTGTATCACATGAAACATCACTTTTCGTCTTCTCTTTATCGTTTTTCTGGAAATGACTTGAGCGTGCTTTTATCTTTTGACAAAGATGAAAGTTGTCCATGTGAAAAAGAAAGGAGGAAAAGAAGACAAAGAAGGAAAGAAGAGAAGAAAAAAAAACTTGAAGAGGAGAAAGCCAGCGCCAAAGTTTAAGTGTTTCTTTATGACTTTCTTCCAGAGACAAATGTGTTATGTATGTGGAAAGTTTGACGTATTTTTTGCACAGCATTTTGTCAAGAACATAACACTTCATGCTGCCATAGAAAGGAAGTGAACTGGTCTGAATGTACCATGCAAATAGAAGTGACGTTACGGAGAAGGTGGGCTAGAGAGAAGGGGTGGGGGGGAGGGGGGGGGGGGGGGTAGGGAGATAGTGGAAGTTGAAAAAGAGAAAGAGGGGAGGAGTTGGGATGAGAGGGAGGGGGGGAGAGATGTTGTCGAAGCTTTATGAATAATGAAATAGATAAAATTAAAGAAAAAAAATTAACGAAAAGAATGAATCAAGAATTAAAAAAAAAAAAAAGCAAAGACATATATACAATACATACATACATCCATACTACATACATATACATATTCATGCTTACGTACCTAAATAATAATAAATGAATAAAGAAAGAAATAAACAAGGCCTGTAAATCAAATAATAAAAAAGGCATATTAATAATAGCTAACTAATTAATTATTTAAAAAGGCCTAAAAATGATAAGTGACTGAATCAATTCAACAAAAATTAACGAACTTGATCTCTGTGATGGTTCTGCATGGTCCGATCCGAACCCCACAAAGAAAAAAAATAAAATGTTAAGTCAGCAAGTAAAGGGAGCTTTGGTCGCTGAAAGAGGCACCTCCCTTAAATTTTTATTTTTTTTTGTCCTTGATATCATGTGAGGTGTCTGTGCCAAGTAAGATTGATTGAAACCATATTTGATGGGACATGCATATGTGTGTAAGGACCACAGCCGGTGAACACACACAAGCATGTAACCAACTCGGCTCTGAGATACCCATACACATACATTGGGTGCGGCTGTTCAAACGAAAAGTACAGACCGGGAGCCTGTCACACACTTTTGCCGTCTATCACTGGAAGCAGCAATGATTCAGTGACTTTCTGGATTAAGAGTAAAAAGGAATTTTATTGGATGATATTGACAAAAAGGAAACAGACTGGTGATTACAATGTTGTTAATGTAATGTAATGTAAAAGGATATTTATAGAGAACTTTACCTCACGAGAGCCCAAAGCGCATATTACAGAAACATTCTAACTCAAAGCACACACACACACACACACACACACACACACACACACACACACACACACACACACACATACATTTGCCGAACTTCTGTTTGAGCTGTGAAAAGAACAGTACCAGCTTGAATTTGATAGAAGTACAGATTTATTTGGAAATGTAACCAGTGCCCAAGTTAAGTGTTTCATTGTGACTTTCTTGCAGAGACAAATGTGTTATGTAGGTGGAAATTTGGTAAATGTCTGCAGTTGTGTTTGACGATACACAACAAGGCCAAGTTTTGAATTGCTGGTCGAGGTGCTGAAGTCATACAGATCCGTGGAATGATTTGCCCAACCTTTGTGATTGTAAAGAATGAACAAGTTGGGTAACTCTTGCTCCCATTTGAATGACTACATGTCCATAACTCCTGGAGTATTTTTGTCTGTACCTGTACAAAATTTTTTATTCCTGAAATATTTTTGCCTGTGTGTATATTACATTCACCTCCCAATAAAGATATCCTCTTGCTGAAGACTTGTTTTTCTTGGGTATTTTTGTTTCTCTCTGCACTCGGTTTACACCCCAGCCAAACCCCTTGTCCTTCAAAGAACCTGATTTTCAAGGAATTGAAGATGTTTTATTGAATGGGTCTTATACAGGGATGCATATTATCTGATTTTGAGGAAGAACAAGAAGAAAGTGGAAAGTAAAAAAAAAAAAAAGAAAAAATGAATAAGGAAAAAGGGAAAAAAAAATGCAACTGGGAGAGGAAATCTTGAACTAAGGTCATATGAAACGTTGGTCAAGTAGATGCAAGAGAAACAACTTTAATGAACTCTTTTGGATATCATAATGATAACAGCTATCATCAGTATTGTTACTATCATTTGCTGATGTATGTATTTGCAGGAGAAAATTGAAGCCTTTCAACCACCCCCAACTACTTTCACATACACTGACAGAGAGGTTATTCTGTACGCTTTGGGAGGTGAGATTTTCTTTGTGAATGTGTGTGTGTGTGTGTCTGTATGTGTGTCTGTGTGCATGTGTCTGTGTGCATACGTGAGTGTGTGTGTGTGTGTGTGTGTGTGCATGCATGCATGCATGTGTTTATGAGGGGGGAGAGAGGGTGCGAGAGAGAGATTCCAGTATGTTTGTATGATTTTCAGATTGTTAATTAGCCATCTGATTTGAATAAGTTTACGATGTTATCATTATTTTTTTTCTAACACATTTAGTCTCTTTAACCTTTTTTTTCACCATCTCATCGTCTGTCTGTGTCACTTCAGTGGCATTTCTCCCACCCCACTCCCTCTGGCTTCCCTGTCACAGCCACACCCTGGTTTGTCCTGCTGCAGTCCCAGCACTGGCAGTCCACTTGGAGCAGTTCATAGCAAGTTGCCTTAGGGCAACCAACCAGAGAGGACCCTGCACTGCTGCCAAGTCACTTCAGTGGTGTTCAGTGGTGCTTGTTCAAATGACAATGATTGTGTAGTTGTAGGGCCATTGTGACTGAGCATCTTCCTCTAGGGAGCATCATCATGAGGACAATCCACATGAACTTGTCGATAGTAACAACCCCGACACAGACTCACCAAGGACATAGATGTAGAGAGGAAATTGAAACTCAGGTCATCAGGAGAGCAGAGCCATGAAGGGCAACAGAAATTTGAGGCTGGTTTTTTTTTGTCTTTTAAATGCTGAGGAGAATGAAGATGAGATGATGCAGCAGCAGAGTTCTAGTCTGGTCAGAGACTACTGAACAAGACTGTGAACTATGCCAGTCAACCAGACCTGCAAGATGTGTACACAGAGAACTTGGCCGGCAATAAATGGAAATCAAACAGGCCGTCAGCGAATGTATTACCTCTTGTTCCAGACAGAACAAGGTCTTCACTATGACGGATGTTTAGTTGATAAAACTGATTTTGGGTCTGACCAAAACTGACAAACAAGGTGACACATACCGAACAGCTGTTGACATCCCTCTCAGATCCCTTGGTTTAAATGGTCTGTTTCATTACACTGAAGTGTAAGCTTGATCACATGAGCGAAATAATCATTTTTGTGAATTCCAGTAAGGATCTTAATGAATTTGTAAGTTCTTGTAGTATGTTAGATATTCGTAGATTTATCATGTAAGGAACAGGTATGGAGGTAACAATGCTTTGATCTAGAGGTCAGCATTTTTTTTAGTCACTGGGTGAGGGTGATGTTTGTAGTGGACTACAAATATTGTTTGCTGGAAATGTTGCATGACTTGTAACTAGGGGACAGGTGAGTGGGAGCTGTTTCTCTGGCAGCTGGTTTAGAACCATCTTGTGTTCAGAGTGCCAAGAGCTGTGCTTTCTGTGTAGCATTCTATGTATGAGTTTGTTCACAACACTTTATTGCTACACTGTGAAAAAAAACAAAAAAAAAAGTGAAATGATACGAAAAAAAAAAAAAAGGAAAGTGTACCACAGACTTAGTGGTGGCTTTAAATGAAACCAAGTCATAGAAGGTCTTTAGACTGTGGACTTGTTTTAAAAAAAAAAAAAAATGGTAGAGTTCAGTGAAGAGTCGCAGCACAAAAAAAAAAAAAAAAGGGAGAAAATGACTAAAGATATAGTGATTTTGTGTTTTATCGACTGGTCTGGTTGTTGGACATTTTGATTTATTGTAGGTCGAATCAATATCACACGATAACTTGCAAGAATTCTGCCTCCATACTTTGCCGTCATGCTGTGTATGAAACGAAGTGTGACTGAAAGTGTTTTTATAAATTGCAAATGAGTGTTGCTCTTCAATTTGGACTGCTACATTTAAAATGTCCAAATGCTGCAAGCTTGGCTTTGGAGACCTTGGCAGCTGTGTGTGTTGTAAGCAGCGCCAAAGAACTTGGAGAGGATTGGATTCTGTTCACATGTTATCCATGAAAAGGAAGATCCTCATCTAATTCATTTATTTCAATCTGCTATTGAACCTCGAGTCCTTGGATCGAGCGAGCAGTGCCTTATCCCCCCTGGGCTGACCAGGATCCAAGAATAATGATGACAGGAAGTTAAACAGAAATAAGAGGGCTTTTTTTTTTTTTTTTTTTTTTTTTTTTTTGACAGTGGGCGTGACCATGCAGCAGGAGGATCATCTGAAGTTCCTGTTCGAGCATTCGGAAGACTTCACCACCCTGCCAACGTTTGGCGTCATTCCCCCGTTTGATGCCATGAGGGATGTCAGCATGGCTGGCGGCATTCCAGGGTTTCCCATTGATCCCACTAAGGTCAGTCTGGCTTTTGGTTGGATGGTGTGTTTCCTGTGTTCTTCTTCATGAACTTCATCTCTTGATACCATGAGACGGCCAGTTTGGGGTGGAGGAAGACTTTCTTCTGAATACCCTTGCTGGTGAGGCTATCCTTGATGCTAAGTGGAATTAGGTCAGGTGAATATGAATACAAAATGTTGGTTATACTGCTTGTTGGGAAAAGGTGCAGAATGTGAGCTGTCTCGCACTTGGATGATATGTATTTCAAGGGTGATCACTCATTAGTCATATTCAGTATAGGAGTCATGGTTAGCTCCCTTCGTTGCCCAAGGATCCTGATTTGATAATGATATTCCATGCCAAATAAGAAATACCATTTCTTAAGGGTAGGCCTTGCAATGTCATATAGGCTTTTTTTTTTTTCTTTTTCTTTTATTAAATCACTGTTTGGCTGGTTCTGCAACTGAAGTTTGTTATCTGTAATGTATCGTCTGTGCAATTTTGTTTATGCTGGTTAATTAATGGCTAATTATCAACATGTAACAGTTTGCACCTGTGTTACTTACCACTTCGCAGCATAGTGGACTGTTTGTATGTATAGATTTTGGGTTGTTGCTATTCTGCTTGTTATATATGTTTGTGATGTGAAAGTTTTGTGCACACAAGTTTTTGTTACAAGTTCAGGCTTTGTGTCGCTGCTCTGCCTGCCTGGGTTGTGTTTTTGTCACCTTTTGCCTTGTGCAGGCGTTTGTGGTGAATCCTAGTCAAGACTGTAAGTTTTGTATTTGTTTGCAACATGTTTGTGTGCTGGAAAATTTTGTTTCTAGATGTTTTGTGTGTATGTGTGTGCAAGTTCGCTATTTAACCATTCATTTATGTGTGTGTGTGTGCATATGTGTGCGCGCATGTGTACATGGATGCGCGTGTGCGCGCATATGTGTGTGTGTGTGTGTGTGTGTGTGCAGATTTTTTAAATAAGCATTTTCCATGCAGTTTTTGTGATGTAAACAGTTTGTGCTCTCAGATTTGTGATGCAAGCAATTTGTGTGCTCCTGCAGGTTTTTGTGATGTGATAATTTTTGTGGGGACAGATACTTCATGGTGAGCAGTACCTGGAGCTGCACAAACCTTTACCTACTTCAGGCACCCTGACCTCTACTGTTAGGGTCAAGGACATTTTGGACAAAGGATCAGGAGCCTTTATTTTGTATAATGGTCTGTGATTTGGTTCCATTAATCCCTCCTGTTTTTGATAATTGTGCGTGCGTATGTGTGTGTGTGTGTGTGTGTGTGTGTGTGTGTGTGTGTGTGTGCTGCTGTTAGTAATATCTAACCTTACAAGTTTCTGTTTACGTCATACTTACCTGTCCAAATAAATGTCTTACCTTGATTAGACGTGGAACACTCCGTACATCAGGATTCCCTTAAAAGATTGAAATGGAGAGGGAGACAGCTTGCTCTTCTTTTTATCATTATCCAAACAGGAGTAGTGTCTCACTGTGAGTTCATCCTCAGTTCAGCCTTACAGCCTGAGTGCAATTTTTTCCTTTTCCTTCACAAGGAAACAAACCCTCGACTGGACTTCTTGAGTTTAGTTTCCATCTTGGATTCTCTGAAGAGATCATTAGAGTCGACCCTTCCCTTTCAGGAGGAAGCACTTCATCTTGGCCAATGGAGAAATGCCAGAAACCTGCACTTGACCTCTTCTTCACAGTTACTGTAGTTACGGGGCGCCCTGGTGTCTTCAAGGCGACCGGCATTTCTGCTCCTTATACTTCCAGAAAGCTGTCTCCGACCTCGACCCTCATAAAGCCAGGGTCAGCTTCTCTGGCTTTTCTCCATTCCTTCCATGCAACTTGTGCGAGAGGTGGATGGGTTTTAACATGGCACACAACATTTTGGCCCTCTTTTTGAGTGTCTCGATGGTCTGCCGGTTTTGGTGAGGGCAGCAACCAGTGCTTCCATCTACACCGTTCAACCTATGGTCCTGGGTCTGGTGGAGACAGGCCAGTGTCTCCCCCTAGCACTCTCTGCATCTTCTATCCCCGGATGCAATGCGATGAAGAGCAGCTAGTATGCCACGTTTGCCAGGTAGGCCACAGTTGAGTTTGCCACCTTGACGTCTTTTATCACTTGAATTTGGTGTTTGTGGTACACCCTTTTTTTGGTCTCACTTGTACATATTTACCTCTGGGCGAATGTCAGGAGGTCCCATTCTTGTATGTTTACATTAAAGCCACTTAATATTGGGCGACCAGTGGTGTGCCTCATGCTCATGCTTGATGACATATGTATCTGCCCTTTTACCATGTTAATTTGGTGTTTGTGGTACACCCACTGTATTACTGTCGTCTTTTGTGCTCAACCAATATATTTCTTTGATTTTACTATAAGTCTCGGAGTGTTTGACCCTGCCTGTTAGGCCGCGGTTGCTTGCAGTGGCATGGAAGCCTTCTTGATCATGGCTCATTTTATGTTCTCATATTTGACATGTGCAAGTGGAGCCATGAGGGAAAGTGGGAACAATCCTTTAACCCCCTGGAGACAGCCGAGACTTAAGAGGCCAGTTGGCTATTTGGTGTACGAGCCCTGGGATGAGTTGTGGTCACTCTTTTGCATGTTTGGGACTGAGGATTGAACTGATTTCTCGGTTGAGCGTTCCCACCACCCTTTTCAATATTCATGCATGTGTTTGGACAGGTAAGTGTGAAGAAAATCCGTTTTACGAACGAAATTAGTTTTATGATTTATTCACTTGCCCAAACAGGAGACCCTTCCTCCTTCCCACAGTGCGGAAATAGCGGCGAAATTGCTCTCAGGCTGTAAGGGTGACTTGGGTATGAACTAAAGGAGACTACTTGTGTTTGCCTAATGGATAAAGGAAAACCTAGCTCCACTGCTCTCCATTTTTATCTTTTTACATGAATCCTGATGTATGGCATGTCCATACCTTGTGGAGATGAGGCATTTGTTTGTACAAGTAAGTAAATCATAAAACAACTTTCAGTATTATAATTTCTTTTTTTTTTTACATACACCTGTTCTTTATATTCAATCATTTCGTGCGTTTTATCAGTCAGTGTTTTGAGAGACCACCTGCAAAGCCATTGTGAAAAAATGCAGACTAGTTCTGTTGGCAGTTACATCATTTTACCGTTTTACCAAGTCAGATGATTTGGGTATAACTTGGTTGCTCTACTTTTCCTCGTTTTGGAATAATCCAGGAGTCAGCAGACCTAGATTGTGGCTATTCCATGGCAGCTGTTCTGGGTAGAAAGATGATGCTGAGAAACAAAAAGATAAGTAAATGTCCAAAGTGGGCGATCATAATTTAAACAAAATTGTTTTATACAAAATATTTGTAACCTTCTTCTGAAGGGAAAAGTTGTAAGTGAAACTCGGGGTAACTGAAAAACGGGGGCTCCCAAACTCTAGTGTTGCGCGGATCTTCTTTGTGTGGAAGGTGTTTGAGACAGGGTGTGCTGTGTTACAGTACAGTGTGTGCTAGATACCTGTGTCTTGATGGTTCCAGTGGAGACAGTAGATGAACAAGGGGGGACCTTGTGGCCTTCAACCAGTTCGGGACCTTTGTGGTTGGGGCGGGCAAGTTTGGAGGTTCTCGCACCTCTCCCCACGCCAAGCTCCCAGTGGATCCGCCGTCCAGGGCTCCGATGCCACCATGTCAGAGAAGACCAGCATCGATCAGGTAGGGAAGACAAAAGCTTTGATACATACCTGTTACATCTCCCTGTGACCAGTGGGTTTTGGGGATTCACGGACGGCAGTTTAGTAGCTGTCTTGAGTGCTTATTAAGGCATTTCAGTGGGCAATAGGGAATGCTTAATGCTGCCCGTTTCCTGTTCTAGTACTTTAGAGCATGCTGGGCATTTTCATCTAACAGATGAAATGCGTTCTGTTTGTCTGTCTCTGTCAGTGCAGTCCATCTGTTCATTGTTATACAAGTCTTCATTTGTTGCTGGATCTCATGATTAGGCATGGAGACTGATCAGTGTACTGGGCACATTATTAAGAGTGAATCACTTTTGTGCTAAAAAGCTGTGCAGCTTATGGTGAAGTGAAGCAATGTTGGGATTCTATGAGAGTCAGACCACCTCTTCAGTGTTGTCATACAGATTAAAAGCTCTTGTTTTCTGTGGGCCAAACAAGGTCAGTTGGGAGAGAAATAGAAGAAGTAGGAGGGAGTGTGTCTATGCTAACAGGACTGCGGGGTGCTGGGTGGAGTGAAGAGCAGCCAACAAGCCATTAAGCTCAAACTGAGGAGCAGGGCTGGGGTTCATGTTGAGTCCATAGCAACTTGAGAGTCTGACAAC
>JADBJO010002513.1:165869-180869 GCA_016801955.1 Conus betulinus
AGGGACAGGCGTCACTTTTTCTGAAATGAATTAAATTATTATTAATTATTATTACTTGGAGGACAGGCTGTAGCCAGCACAGAGTCTGACTCAAAAGATCAGATCCCCTCAAACCTTGCTGTGTCAAGCCTGCGTTGAACCCAAGATCCCTGGATGTAGAGAACAAGGCTTTATTCACTGAGCCAACCGTAAGATGTTTTAAAGATGGGATGCAGAATGGCTGCCGTGCAATCTTCTTCGATGATATGAAGAGCTCTAAGTGCAGAAGGACCATTGTGATAGGAAATCTTGGAGCAGAAACCTAAGTTTGTTTGACTGTGGTTGGTAGTAAGAACAAACGTGGTTTCAGATGTTTCAAAGATGGTATTTTATCTGTGAAAGGTCAGATGACCCACTGGGTTTCTGATGCATGCTGATGTGTTTTCCAGGCTTTGCTCAGCCGATCCTGCATGGTCTGTGCTCCTTTGGCTTCGCGGTGCGTCATGTGATGAAGACCTTTGCCAACAACGACATGACCAAGTTCAAGGCTGTGAAGGTGAGAATGTTCCTTGGATGCTGTCTCACTTTGTGTCGTGGTCTTGATTGCCTTTCTGTTTCTTTTGCTTTTTGTTTGTTATTTAAACAGTAAATGAATCAATTAAAATGGAAAATAAATTAGTGTAGTAGCAGCAACAGCATGACAGTGGTATAGTGGTAGTTGTAGCAGCAGTGCAGTTATGTCTTCAAACCTTTTCTGGATTTGTCCTTTGTTCCAGACCAGTGCCGGAATTGGATAGATTAGTGCTAGGACCACAACATGAAGTTACATTGTAAGTGACACTGTGGCTTTTGCATAACCTTGCCGACAGGCAGACCAACAAGCAAGCAGACAAATCAGTAAGATGTGGATGGAACCATAACCTTCCCAGCAGAAACGTAGAGCAGCTTCCTAATGTTACCGACCTGCACGGTCTCTGTCCTGTGACTTCACTTGGCTGTGAGCCTGATGTGTGACTGGCAAAACGGATGCATCGGTGTGTCTGTGCGCAGGTTCGATTCTCCAAGCCCGTGTTGCCGGGGCAGACTCTGCAGACTGAGATGTGGAAGGAGGGCAGTCGCGTGTTCTTCAGGACAAAGGTAGGGTACACGTTAGGTGATAGTGAAAGTAGTAGAGAATTTGTGTGACTTTTTCAGTCACCTCAAAGGGCATTACAGAAAACAAAAGGCCCATCCCGCATTTGTACTCTCAGTGCCTACTGGTCTGTATGCCTTGTGCCCCCATACTAACCCCTCACCCCCACACCCCCTTTCCTCCCTGCCCTGTTTTCCCCCATCCCACTTTCCCACCCTCTACACACAAATGAACATATGCATGAATATGCACATGTCTGTGTCATATCTCCCCCACCCCCTCCTTTGCCATACATGCACATCCTACACTCATGCAAGCACGCATTAGCATTCTTTTTAGCTGCCTCACTTTCAGTTTCATCAAGGAGGCGTCACTGCGTGCAGACTAGTCCATATACGCTACACCACATCCACTAAGTTTTGAGACAACACTACGCATGATTTGAAACTGATGGATAAATGAATTAACAACAAAGATGAGACAATTGAAGAAGAGGGTCTTGTGGGTACGACTCGGCGGATATCTGACCTACACATTAGCCCAATTGCTGGTCAGACCTTGAGTACCTACCTACCATTTTTTGTGTGTGTGTGTGTGTGTGTGTAGTGGATGTACATGTGTGTGTATGATGTGTGTGGGCATGGGCCCATGTGTGTGCGTGGATGCATGTGTGTGTGTGTGCGCGCGCGTGTAGGTGTGTGTGCATGCAGGCTTGTGTGCGCGTTGTTTGTGTGTGTGTGTATGTGTGTGTGTGTGTGTGTGTGTGTCTGTGCATGTGTGTGTGTGTGTGTGTGTGTGTGTGTGTGTGTGTGTGTATGTATTTGTGTGTGTGCGTGTGCACTTATATGCTTGTTTAGGTTTAAATCAGCTATTCCTTGTAAACTTAAGATCAGTTCCAACAGCACCTAAAATAAAGTTCTATGGAACATGAGGCAGTGTGTGTGTGTGTGTGTGTGTGTGTGTGTGTGTGTAATTTGTGGGTTTGTGTGAGCACACATATCTGCATATAGGCTATATGTGTACATATCTGTGTGTAAGTGTGTGTCTTTGTATGTGTGTGTGTGTGTGTGTGAGTGTGTGTATGTGCGTGTGTGTGCGTGTGCATGTGTGTGTGTGTGTGTATGGTGTGCGTGCGTGAATGTTCAGAAGATGACTAGGAACAAGAACAAGACCATCAAATACAGCAAATAAGTTCACACGCACACTCGCGTGCTCACACACATACACATAACAGTAAGAACAACAACTCCTCCCCCTCAGACATATCCCATGCACACACACACACACACACACACACACACACACACACACACACACACACACACACACACACACACACACACTGCCTCATTTTCCATAGAACTTTATTTTAGGTGCTGTTGGAACTGATCTTGAGTTTACAAGGAATAGCTGATTAAACCTAAACAACAAGCAAAGGAGAAAACAACAGCGATGGATTCACACAACGTTCTGGTTATTGACTGTAATCAGATGTGCAGGGTGAATGTCTCTCTCAGTTGTACTGGGTGAAGAGAGAGGGCATGAAGGTGTTGGAAGAGTTCAGGTGTTGTTTTGTGGACTTTTGGGTTCATTTATGTCTGACTTGCTATAACGTCTATGTGCAGGTGGTTGAAAATGGAAACATCTGCATCTCTGGAGCTTACGTGGATCTCCAAGGAGACGTAGCCAGTGCAAAGAGCGAGGTAAAGGAAGTGAGGCGTTTTGGTCGGATTCCTGGTTCATCTGTTGTCCGAAACAGTTTTACTGTAAAACTTGCATTGACTGTGGCATGCCATCAAATTTTCCTATAATGTACATCTTTATTTTTAGTGTCTTCTTGGACTCTATCCATTCCTCGTCACACAAACCGGGTCAAGAGGGAAAGGAAGTGAAGCCCAGTTTTTTTTTTTTTTCTGATGTGTCAGTTTGACCTGTCAGTGATGGTTTATACATTGGCTGCATACTGCAAGCTAGTCAGCTGTTTGTTTTGCTTATTTTGTGCCTATTTTTGTAAATGAACAAATACTGCAGTTTTGAACAAGTAAATGTGCATCAATACATGAGAACATACAACATTAATCAAGATCAGTATCAACTGCAACATTTATCACTATCACAGTGTACACACCACATATGAAGCATGCATGAAAACTCAAACTGGATCACCTGTTGTTTGTAAACAATCAGTAGCAGATGTGTTTACTATCAGGATTTGTGTATTGCACCCTGGTAACCGTTGGTTGGTACTGCGTCCAGTCAGTAACGATCTTTTGGCATTTTGTTTCCCATTTTTGCATTGTGACGTTCAGTATTCATCAATCTGATGAATATCTTGACTGCTGAACTTAACAGAATGCTGTTTAGTAAATAAGGATTGGAAGGAGAGTAGCTAGATTCTGTAGAGGTTGTATTTGAGGGTGAAATGTTTCACCCAGGAAAATCGATCCTTTGCACTTTTAACAGGACAAGATAAGATAAGATAATGTTGCTTATAGCTCAGCCGAACAGGACAAGACTGATGGAGCTTGACAACAGATCTTTAGAAAAGAAAATTGCCTCAGACATGTGTTTTGGCGCTAAGGTTGTTAACACTTCTAAGGGGGCAGGGCTGCATCCAGATCATGACTCCTAGTTGCTTTCAGTTGTGAGAAATACTTTGGGTGCTGCGGGGATTTAGACATTCACCTCCCGGATGGTTGGACGTCTGGAGGCATTACCTTTTTGATGGATGTCTTGCCTGACTAGCCGTTAGTCGGGAAATCTGATATGGATGGTTGGATGTCTGGAGGCATTACCTTTTCGATGGATGTCTTGCCTGACTAGCCGTTAGTCGGGAAGTCTGATATGCCTTATGAAGTTTGTTTGCGCTCTTTCGTGATCGGATGCAGCTTGAACTCTTTTCAGCTGCCTTTGCCATTACCTTTAGGGTTCTAGTCCTCATCTCACCAGAAACTGAAAGCTGTTTCATGAGGTCACAGCTGAAGAGCCTACAACCTCATTGTTCCTACCTCTGTGGTGAGGACTTTGGCTTGGGAGCGAAATTCCCTCAAGCTGCTGACAGGACTAGCATACTTCCCAGTCCACATTGATGTGTGAGGTTGCCTGTACACCTTGATCAGTGTACTATGGTTGCAATGAAGGGGGTTACAGTGCCTATTGAAAAGTGAAACTGTTTGATGGAGAAAATGTCGGAGAAAATGGGCTTTCAGGTCAGTTTTCTAAATCATATAAGTTGCGTGCGTTCGATAAAAGTTTACGCAAAGAAAAGAAGATTGACATTAGATAATAACATTGGTAATGATGAAACTCGTGCATTTCAAAAACTTTGTAGTATTGATAAAGGAACATGTACTTATTATGATGTTATGGTGGAAGTCAATGAAGTTTTTAACATTACTGCCTATATCAAGTGGGAACAACGTCTTAATATACCTATTGACTAGATAGAGGTACTGAAAAGGATTAAGAAAATTAAAGAAACAAAACTGAACTGGTTTCAAATTAAAATATACCACAGAATTCTGGTAACCAATGGTGTTTTGAAAATTATGCATATTGTTGATAGCAGTGAATGTTATTTATTCATTAGAAGGAAAGACTCCATAATCATACCTGCGGGATGTGAGTTTACCTGTATTTTCTGAAAAGATCTCGAAAGAGTTCTGAAAGTTAATTGTTCACACTGTGTAAGATTATCCTTTAATGTGGAGTTTATATTGTTTGGTGTTCTGCGCAGCCTTGGTACACAGGATTGTTGCCAGAAATTGGAATTTATTCAATATGTGTGTGCCGGTGTAAAAGGTTGAAAAAATTTCTAGACTGGAAAAAATGCATGTACATCTGTATGTGTTAGATATGTGCCCACTTGTATTAATGTTTGTTATTTATTTGTTTATGTGATTATGTGTGTTGGTTATCATTGCATGTTTGGATAATTGAAAAAAAACACCTGAGAAAAAAGAAACTAATTGATGGTATGCTTTTTATTATGCGTGTGTAAATGTACAATTCTGTGAACATTGTCACATCAGCCATCTTGCTGATCAGCAGTTCATGCCTGTCTGTCTGTAGTCTCAGTCCTCGGGGGCGGGTCAGCTGCAGAGTACAGCCATCTTCCAGGAGATGGCAGGGGAGGTGAAGAAACGACCTGAGCTGCCAGCTAAAGTGAACGCTGTGTTCCTGTGGAACATCACCAAGGACGGCAACACTGCCAGCCAGTGGAGTCAGTGGTCTCCTTTTGCATTGTGTTTTATCTCATTACACCAGCTGTCTGTGTGAGGTCCATGTGGGAATCCCAAGGGAATAAATTGTGTACACATCATCTGGAATTTCCATGCTTGTAATTTGCTGTATTCTGTGACTCTCTTTGATTCTACCGGTTTTATTTTCATCTTTTTTTTCTGTAGTTAATATATACATGCTGGTTTTTTGTGTTTTTTTTTTTGCTTTGATTTGATGACTAGGTAGTGAACCTTGCAGTCTGCCCACAGTGGACACCAGCCGTCCATTTTGCAGTGTCTGATTTTCTTTGACGGATTTCTAAATTGTAGCATTACAAATGGCTCACTTTTGTTATTGTTTGTTGTACCCTGGCTAAAAGACTTCAAGGATCATCTGAACAGTCAAAGTACTTGAACACTGTGGTACAAATGTATCAACTGGGGATGAGAACATTATGTGTGTGACTGTTTTTGATTACCCTGCCACATGGGCAGCCACACTTAAGACTATGAGGGATCTTGGAGACTAAAACATTCCCCGCATAACTATGCAGAACATAACATTTTGATGTGGCCTTGGTGTTCTAGCCTATGTCAGTTGGTCTGACACAGCCTTATGCCAAGGCGTAAATGGCTTACTCCTTGTGACAGTTCACCATCTACCACCATCCCACTTGTTAATTGATTACAGAATAAAGAGAAAGGGGTGATGAGAGCAGGAAGGGGTAAGAGTCTGGGTGAGGGTGGGATGAGTAAGGGAATGATAGGAAAAGTTTTTTATTTTTTTTATTTTACGGGAGAGATGAAGAATTGAACCATGATTTTTTTTTGGAGGGAGAGAGAGAGTGAAGGAGAGGTAAATCTTGGGTTTTGTAGATTGAAAAAGACAAAGGAGAAATCTGTTGTTTATATTTAAGATAAGGGGAGTGGGGGATGAGTGGTGAAACCAAAGAGAGAGAGTGATGTTTGTATTTGAGAAAGAGATTGAGAGGCAAAAAGGACCTTGATTTTTTATGTCTGAGAGAGACAAGCCTTTTTTTTTTTTTTTTTTTTTTTTTTTTTTTTTTCCCAATTTTAATCTTTGAGAAAGAGAGAAGTTTGATACTGATGTTGTAGGTGGGAGGAACACAGATGTTTGTGTTGAAAGTGGAATGTGTTCATGTTTCAGCTGTGGACATGAAGGCCAACAAGCCAGGGGAGGTGTACGAGGGAACTCCCCGCAGTGGAAAGGCTGATTGCACGCTCACCTTGTCTGACGAAATCTTCATTGCTTTGTATTCCGGGAAAGTGGCGGCACAGCAGGTATGTGGTGCGGCTGTGTTCTATTATTTTAGTGTGTGTGTGTGTGTGTGTGTGTGTGTGTTTGCTTTCAGTGTGTGTGTGTGTGTGTGTGTGTGTGTGTGTGTGTGTGTGTGTGTGTGTGTGTGTGTGCTTGCTGTCACTGTGTGTGTGTGTGTGTGTGTGTGTGTGTGTGTGTGTGAGTGCGCGTGCGCTTGCTTGCTGCAGTCTTTCTTCTGTGACATTTTATTTGTTTTAAACTGATGAAACTTTTCAGTTGACATTGTGGGGAGTGCCAATGTGCCCAAACAACCACCACCACTGCTCACCTACCCACCCACACCCTGGCACACATAAGGGAAATGCGAAACATCTACTTTTGCGATTGTTTTAGAAATTTTGCACAGTACCTGGGTGCCTTTTTAGCTTTGCATTGTGGGGGGGTGATTTTTTTTTTCTTTTGTTTTTGCTTGTATTTGTGTGTTTTGCTGTTGATCCCCTCTCCTTCCCGACAGAAAAGATGAGATTCCTTAACAACAGAATCAGAAGTACATCAGTTAAGTGTCTTCACTTTGTATTTGCACAATAATCTGTTTTCCTACAAGGGCCCTACACCCCTGTTGGAGGTTAGTTCATCATTGAGTGTTGAGAGGGCTTGACTGGGCTTTCCTTTCTGCCTCTCTCCAGCTGGGGTCTTTCTTCTTCACCTCTGCCTCAGTGTCTCTTCCCCAGCTGCCCCTTCCCCTCCTCTCTCCTGTAGTTTCAAGGTCAGAGCCTGATGATGGCTGGTGGGCTCTGGCCTTCCAAAGGTGGTGTCTCTGTCTGGCCTGGCTTCTTACGCAGGATCCGCATGGTAGTGGCGTCAGTCCTGCCATTTGCCACAACTGTTCATTATTATTGACTTGGTCTGGCCGACGAGTGTTAGAAGTGCACCTCAGACAGGTGTTGGTAATGTCTCGGACAGGTGTTGGTAATGTGTCAGACAGGTGTTGGTGCTGTCTGTATCTTCAGACAGGTGTTGGTGCTGTCTGTATCTTCGGACAGGTGTTGGTGCTGTCTGTATCTTCAGACAGGTGTTTGGTGCTGTCTGTATCTTCGGACAGGTGTTGGTGCTGTCTGTATCTTCAAACAGGTGTTGGTGATGTCTGTATCTTCAGACAGGTGTTGGTGCTGTCTGCATCTTCTGCTGTGTCGCTGCGGTCTTCCTTCACGTCTTGGGAGTGATGCAGCAAGACCGACCTGATGTGTTAGAATTGAAGCTCTGTAGCTCTGTGGCCAAGCCAGCTTCTCTTGAGACCCAGATGTTTCTCCTGCATGACAAAGACAGAAAATCAGCATGACATTTCAGATTTGGGAATGGAATATTCTGTTTGAAGTCATCCGTTGTTTTGTCTTTAATAGTTCATGGTAGCATCTTCCTTTTCCCCTCCCTCCGCACTTTTAGGTTGGAATGATTTGCCTTTCACTTATTTGTGAAATGTATGGAGTAAGGAAACAGGAACAATGATCTATGAATTCTTTGTTTTTCATTTTTTTTTTTTTTTGTTATTCTATGGTTAAAAAAGAAATCATTGTCAGACATACCTCGGTATACATTTGTAAAAATTCAGGATGGAATCAGTGACTGGTGACTGTCTTGTGGAATGATTGGTTGATTTGAATACTCGATTCTTTTTTTATTCATGCCAGGCACTGACTGAATGACTGGTGACTGTTTTGTGGAATGATTGGTCGATTTGAATACTCAGTACATTTTGTCCATGCCAGGCGTTCATGCAAGGCAAGCTGAAGCTGGCAGCAACATCATGTTGGCGCAGAAGCTTGGGGAGATCCTGGATGCGGCTAAACGGTCGAAACTGTGAGGGTGGCTGTTAGCTGCCTCTGCCCACAGACCCACACACCCACCTATGTCAGGGAGGAGTGGAATGCCAACTGCAGCCTTTTAGCATTCCGTTACTGTGTGGCATAAAACTCCATGGTCAATTCTTTGTGAACCGCTGTCATGTGATTAGTATTTTCTCAAAAAAAGAGAGAATGATTGATGTGAATTAATTTGAAGATGGTATGGAAATGCAATAATTTCTCTTGAACTGTTGTTGTTTAAGTATTTGTATAGATGTGTCTGTGGATCTGTCAATCTGTTTATCTATCTGTCTACTCCTGCCCTTCCTTCCCTCCCCTTAGAAACAGTTTTGCTGTTATTTTCCCATGTTGGAACTGAAGATATGCTTTTATCTATGTTAGTCTATCATGTTTTTCTTTACTTACTCATCTACTCTTTAATTTATCATATTACGTTTTGGCTGTTTTTTGGTGGCTTGGCTTGAGCCTTATAATTTGTAGGCAAAAGTAAGTGATGCTTATGGTTGTCACTTTGTATGCAAGTTATCGGAAAGAATTGTACCACTAGAGTGGACACTTGCTGTTCTGTACTGACCTTGATTGGAATGATAGCTATTGCACACCCAGTCCGCCAGCTCCCTTTGATTTGTGATGCTGTTCACATCCTGAGTGGTGTCAGGCCCATTCTTAAAATCAAATGTCTACAGTTACCAGGCTGTTGAGTGTATTTGTCTGTAATTTGAAAAAAAAAAAGTATCTGTCAGATTTTTTTTATTCCAATGTTGTGAAACATCGTATTTTGTGTACTCCAGTTCAGCATTTTGTTTGTCCTCTTTTTCTCTGTGGCATGTGATATCAGTACTGTTGATGATGATAATGATAATGATGATGATGATGATGATGCATTTAAGTCACAAATACTGCGCCTGGTGTCCCCAACTCTTGATGATGTTGGTAAGGCCTGGGTTGGAGCAATGCTTTTGACTCACTGCCTTTCCAAAGAATCGCTTGAAATGGATGAAGAAGAGAGAAATCAAAGGATGATAGTTAAAGAAAAAAAAAGAAGAAAGAAGATTATATGAACTCTGTATCAAGCAAAGAGTATTTGTTGCAATTAACTATAAGAGACCTGTTCTTGATTTTTCATTGATTTTTTTCATTTATTTATTTACTTGAACAAGAAAAACAATTAGGAAAAGAAGGGAAAAAAAACAGTAATAGTATTCAAACAGGAGTACACTCTGCATTTTAAAAAAATGAACATAATATCATGCCTGTGTGTGTCTTAATCCTTTTTAATCTTTTTATGCATGCATACAAGCTTGAGATTAACATGCAGAATGCAAGGACATGAACATTTGTATGCCTGTGAATGTGATGGGGTTGGACTATGTGATTCAGTGAATAGTTTGTGTTTTTAAAACAGACATGTTCAGTGGAGATTTTAAGTACAGATAATGAATGGTATTTTACGGTAACAATTGTGCGATGATATTGACATTTTATTATGACAAGAGTGTTTTTCAGTACACTGAAATAATCATGTGTTTGTGTTTTTTGGTTGGACATTTTGATTGGGGAAAAAAAAAAAACCCTACTTGCCTCTTGCTTTCTTTCCTGATTGTCCTGCTACACAAACTGCACACACAACCAGCATTTATAGCCTCATGTGACACACTCATGTTCAGGCCTTCACTTAAGAAATTGTGGGAAATGGTGGAACCAGACTGTGTGGCAGAAAAGTAGATATGAAAGTTTATGGAGGAAAGGGAGGGGTGGGGGGCTGATGTGGTGGTGGTTGGGATGGAGGAGAGATGGAGGTGGGAGGGATGAGGGTGGGGTCTATTTGCTTCCCATGCCGACTGTCTTTCCCCCACCCCTCTTTCCATTCCATCTGCTTTATACCTCTGATCCCATGCTCTTCCCTAAAGGGATGGGGGGTAGGGGAGAGAGAGGGAGGGGAAGGGTTTGCTGCCATAGCTTTGAACTTGGCAACAGTATGAGGAACAGAGACGGAAACCACTTGATTGGCAGGAAGTTCATGCTTCTTCACCATAGATTCGAACATGTGTAGAGAGGAGGGGAGGCAAGGAGGGACGATGGTGGTGGTGGGAGGTGGCTGTTGACTGCCAGTCTAAGTCTACAACAGCAGGCAAAAGAGTGACAACCAGTTGAAAGGAAGGCCAGAGGATAATGCCGATCTCAGAGAAAAATCAGACAGCTAAGTAGTTTTTTTCAAGAACCCAGCACTGCCCCCTCTCACCTCCCCGCTGTTCACCCCTTCCCCACTCCACTACCTCCATAGGCCATCTGTCCTCTGCCTCGTAACATTCTGATCCCCTCCTCCCCCCTCTCCTCCACCCTACCTCCATCTCTTCTCTTCCTCCTAGCATACCAGTCCACCCTCTCTATCCCCTTCATCCCCTCATTTTCCTCTCCCCTCCCCCCTGAAACTCGGATTCCCCGCCATCTCTCGCTAACCCTTAAATGATGGTCTGAATCTATGTTGATTCTGCAAAAACCAAAAAAAAGCAAAAAAAGGAAGGGTGTGTGTGTGTGTGTGTGTGTGTGTGTGTGGAGGGCAACAGTATCAGAGGATAAGGACAGGCAAAGAGAAAAATCTAATTGTTAACCAGGTAATGTGGATAAAAAATGTAACAATGCCTCCACCTTCACTGCTCCCCCATCTCCATCTCTCCTCTATCCTCTGACATCCCAACCACCACCATCGTCACCCTACACCCCTCCCCCCCATCTCTCCATAAACTTTCATATCTACTTTTCTGCCAAACAGTCTGGTTCCACCATTTCTTATCAGACCTTAAAGCCTAAACCTAGGGCTGTCAAACCAGACTATACATGGAGGTTATGTGTACAGTTTGTGTAGCTCAAGAACTCTGGGCAACCAGGAAAACTGTTTCTGGCAAAATCTATCGAGAAATGTTCAGGGTAGTCCCTTTTCGTTGGCTCAGAACTGGTTTGCGCAATCACGCCAATGTGTACTTACACACGCAAACTCATTTCTCTCTCTCTCTCTCTCTCTCTCTCTCTCTCACAGAAATACACGCACACAGACACACACAGATGCTCACGCGCGCGCGCGCGCACACACACACACACACACACACACACACACACACACACACACACTCACTGACTGAAACCAATTTATTTTCATATTAACTCAAGGTTGTTCTGACATTTAAGAAAACGTTATGAACAGAATACCAACGTTTTTCATTCAAGGCAAAGAAGCATAATTAACACACAAAAATAAATACATCAGCACACATACACACAGACACACGCGTGCACACACACACACAGAGGCGTGCGCGCGTGTACTCATGCACATACACACGCATACGTGCACACATGCGCGCGCACACAAACGTACACACTTACATAAATACACAAATACACACATCTCAATACGAACACGCCCATACCCTCGCATACACTCAAACTTACACACTCACACACAGACATACACACGCCCACACGCACTCACGTTCGCGCACATACACACATACACACGTGCGCGCGCACACACTCATACTCGAGCACTCGTACACACGTGTATTCACTTTTCACAAACACGCATACACGCACACATACGTGCGCGCAAGCACATACACACCCACGCTTTCACGCACACACACACGCACACGCATAGAAAAAAAAAAATAGTCAAAAAGGAATTCTGCCCATTGTATACAATATTATACCCCTTTGCACCTTTCCACCAACTCTCTGTCCCTCTTCAAACATCAAAGGGAGGTCAAGAGATTTGATACAAAGTTGTGTCAAAACCAGCGACATTTTGTCTATGGGATGTCCGACGGGTGGATTTCTGGGCCCCTGCTGTTACATTCCGACAGTTCGAAATGCAAATACCGAAGCGTATCCTCATTATGCGACGTGTCATCATCATCATCTCGAGTCAGTTTGATGTGTTCCTGTGCTGTGCTGTGTACTGTGTTCATCCAATTCGGTGTTAGGTACGGCCAGTTCATTCGCGACACAAGTGGTACCGAGACCAGCACCAACCTGTTCATGTCGTCTGTTCTGCTGCTTCGATCTCTCTTAATCCCGTCGCACCTGGCTGGTGGTGGTGGTGGTGGTGGGGGGGGGGGGGGGGGGGGGGGGGCTTCTTCCTGTAGTAATGAACTTGCGTTCTCCGGTTCAGCACAGGATCTGCCATTGTTGTTGACACAGGGCTGACCGGCTTCAGTCGCAGAGAGCGACCACTGTGTTGCTGCCTTCTCCAGTAATTTTCCAGCTTGAAACAGTTTTCAGTCAGCAGGGCGGTTAGGGCTGACTCCGCAGTCGCTGGAAGTCCAGTAACTGGCATTGCCACAGGAAAATAAAAATCAACTGCCGCAGCTGAAATTAATAGCGCCCTGACACACACACACACACACACACACACATGCACGCACGCGTACTGGATGTGCATGCACGCGCAAGCATGCACAACTCTTTTCTCTTGTCTTTTGTTACTGCATGTGAGAGGAGCTAACACAGAAGAAGTGAACGAACACCAAGTTTCAAACAAATTTAGATAATTACAGGCAAGCTGGCGACACAGCACATTATCCTGGTTGGAACAAACACCAAGAACAGAAAGTTAAAGGGACATATCCAAGACAAAGTAGTAAGTGGCAGCATTTGTACAGTGTGAGTACTGCAGTCACACAAAAAGACAGAGTGGTCAGGGTTGATGCTGAATGTCGGACAAGGAAGAAATCTGGTGGCAAGAGTAAGGCGCCATAGAGGAGAAAGATCGATGACCGATCGTTCTGGCATACGAGCAAGGTATATCCTCTACAAAAGGTGTTCTCTGTCACTTGAAAGAGCGAAGGTGCAAAGAACGTCGTTTGACATGGCACTTCAAACAGGTTGATTCAGGGGAAGAACTCTTCAACAAAGGGTGTTCTGTTTCACTGGTCTTCTCCGCAGGACATACAGTACGGTAGAAGTCTTGATAATAACCTCAAAAAAAAAAACAACAACAAAAAATCCTATTCAAAACAGGTCTCAAATGGAAACCTTACCTGGGAAGTGAATTCAATACGATGTACCAGGGGAAAAAAGTTTCTAAGCAAAAATAACTTCAGTTGGGAGGTAAATAATAAACCTGACACTAAAGGACATGTTCTGGACGAAAAAAAAAGGTCTTAAAAGACAACATCCAAACTGGTTGGAGATGGGGTGAGTGAGGGTTTAAGAGGGCAGGGTGAAGAGGGGCTGGCGGTGGTAATCTTGTACAAAGGAACAAGTGTTGGGGAAAAAAAAGTCTTTAACGTGAGTAGCGTTATTTAGGAGGTAAATGTAGTAGAAACGGCCAAATGTTCTATGGTTAAAAAAAAAAAAGTTTATTCATTTACCGGATGACGTTTTTGACTACGCAGACCCGATCGTGCGGGTCGCCCAAGACCCATACATTTTGTAGAGGCTTTTTCGTGCTTATCTCTATTGCTTATCCCTATTCAGATCACATGGGTCTTGTAAGACCCACACCTGATAAAGAGCGGTTCAGCAGCTTATTCCTCACCCGATGGCGCGGGTCATGGGCGACCCATTAAAAATGTATGGGTCCTGGGGGAACTGCGACTAATTACGCTGATGGTTGATTGTGTGTCCATACATGTAATTTCTGTGACCAACGGCTATTAAGATCGTTGACAAACTCCTAAGATTTCGTGAGCATAGCTCTGCCTGTTCAAAAGATACGATATTTTTATCGAGTCACTGGGTCATGGAAGACCCAGGAGGCACGGTCAAGGTTAAATTAAAGGGAGTAGAGTTAACTGAAGCTAAATCTAGTCTAAAAGGATAACTGTTTTAGGCAAGGAGAAAAAGAAGTCATTAAAAAGGAGTAGCATAAGTTTTGAGATAATCTTATAAATTAAGCAGGAACGCATTAATCTTCGCCATAGGCTGTGCGTATTAAATGACTCGCGCTCATTATATTTTCACATTATAAGAGAGAGTTTATGCTATCTCGACAGAATTTTATGACTTTAAATATGAAGCATGGCCCCACACCCCACACCTCCACTCTCTCTCTCTCTCTCTCTCTCTCTCTCTCTCTCTCTCTCTCTCTCTCTCTCTTTATCCAAACAAAGGGAGTGAAAAAGAAAACAAACGAAAACAGCGAGGCTTTCTTCTGTTAGGAAAAAAAAGTATGGATACCTGAAGACCCGTGACTTACGGCAAAGTTTTACTCCTTCACAAAAACTATGGATCCTCGTAGGTCCACGATGTCAGCAATGGCTTTCTTCTTTCACAAAAATCATGGGTCCCTGGAGACCCACGAGGTACGAGAGAAGTTTATTCGCGCAACATAAGTCCCACGAAGACGATTCCTTGTGAAATGTCACCCAGGTCTGCTTCACCAGTTGGAAAGCACTCCAGGTAATTTTCTGCAAGCCCCCCCCCCCCCCCCCCCCCCCCCCCTTCCCTTACACACACACACACACACACACACACACAATCCGTCTGTGGAATGAGGCCATTAATTTGCGAAAGGCCATGTCAACACGA